>CM055121.1:663157544-663512544 GCA_029206835.1 Rana muscosa | reverse complement strand
CTTAGTTCTTGCACAACATCAATTCTATAAATTTACCATTATTTATGAACATTTATTTATTTGAATTACTGTGTAGTTTCTATTTGGTTGGAAGGTGTGGGAGGTGTTTACTAATTTTAGTTTATTATGTGGTTTGTGTTTAGGGACAGCGCAGCACTATTTATTTAATAGTTGGTTCATTTTTGATGTGGAAGCACATTTTTGGTGTGTGCAGCAGCTTACGGTTTAAATAATTACTCTTAGTTAGATCCTGTGGCAACTGGTGAGGTTTATCAATTTATCTGGCCTGTCATCAATGTCAGCAGACCTTAAATTGTAAATTAAGCATTTATGGGGTACTGTATCAAACTTTTTGGCGAAATTCAGGTACACCACTTTCATAGCCCATTCTCTATCCAGATTACAGCTCACTTCCTCATAGAATACTAACACGTTGGTCTATCAAGAACATTATTTCATAAATACATGCAGTTTACTACTAATGAAACTACTTTCATTAGCAAATTCTTGGATACGGTCCCTTATCATCCTTTCAAATAGGTCACATACTATTGATGTTAGGCTGACTGGTCTTTAATTTCCAGGTATATAACACAGCCCTTTTTTTAATATTGTTACTACGTTAGCCTTTCACTTTTGATGACAGCTCTAAATTAAATTCTTGATATCAGCCAAGATTTTTGTTTATTTCTACCAGCTACAGTGCCTTGCGAAAGTATTCGGCCCCCTTGAACTTTTAATCATTTTGCCACATTTCAGGCTTCAAACATAAAGATATAAAATTTTAATTTTTTGTGAAGAATCACCAACAAGTGGGACACAATTGTGAAGTGGAACGAAATCTATTGGATGTTTTAAACTTTTTTAGCAAATAAAAAACTGAAAAGTGGTGAGTGCAAAATTATTCGGCCCCTTTACTTTCAGTGCAGCAAACTCACTCCAGAAGTTCAGCGAGGATCTCTTAATGATCCAATGTTGTCCTAAATGACTGATGGTGATAAATAGAATCCACCTGTGTGCAATCAAGTCTCTGTATAAATGCACCTGCTCTGTGATAGTCTCAGGGTTCTGTTGAAAGCGCAGAGAGCATCATGAAGACCAAGGAACACACCAGGCAGGTCCGTAATACTGTTGTGGAGAAGTTTAAAGCCGGATTTGGATACAAAAAGATTTCCCAAGCTTTAAACATCCCAAGGAGCACTGTGCAAGTGATCATTTTAAAATGGAAGGAGTATCGGACCACTGCAAATCTACCAAGACCTGGCTGTCCCTCTAAACTTTCAGCTCAGACAAGGAGAAGACTGATCAGAGATGCAGCCAAGAGGCCCATGATCACTCTGGATGAACTGCAGAGAACTACAGCTGAGGTGGGAGAGTCTGTCCACAGGACAACAATCAGTCGTACACCGCACAAATCTGGCCTTTATGGAAGAGTGGCAAGAAGAAAGCCATTTCTCAAAGATATCCATAAAAGTCTTGTCTAAAGTTTACCACAAGCCACCTGGGAGACACACCAAACATGTGGAAGAAGGTGCTCTGGTCCGATGAAACCAAAATCAAACTTTTTGGCCACAATGCAAAACGATATGTTTGGCGTAAAAGCAACACAGCTCATCACCCTCAACACACCATCCCCACTGTCAAACATGGTGGTGGCAGCATCATGGTTTGGGCCTGCTTTTCTTCAGCAGGGACAGGGAAGATGGTTAAAATTGAGGGGAAGATGGATGCAGCCAAATACAGGACCATTCTGGATGAAAACCTGTTGGAGTCTGCAAAAGACCTGAGACTGGGACGGAGATTTATCTTCCAACAAGACAATGATCCCAAACATACAGCAAAATCTACAAAGGAATGGTTCACAAATAAACGTATCCAGGTGTTAGAATGGCCAAGTCAAAGTCCAGACCTGAATCCAATCGAGAATCTGTGGAAAGAGCTGAAAACTGCTGTTCACAAATGCTCTCCATCCAACCTCACTGAGCTCGAGCTGTTTTTCAAGGAAGAATGGGCAAGAATTTCAGTCTCTCGATGTGCAAAACTGATAGAGACATACCCCAAGTGACTTGCAGCTGTAATCGCAGCAAAAGGTGGCTCTACAAAGTATTAACGGAAGGGGGCCGAATAATTTTGCACGCCCCACTTTTCATTTTTTTCTTAGTTAAAAAAGTTTCAAAAAAACAATAGATTTTGTTCCACTTCACAATTGTGTCCCACTTGTTGGTGATTCTTCACAAAAAATAAAATTTTATATCTTTATGTTTGAAGCCTGAAATGTGGCAAAATGATGAAAAGTTCAAGGGGGCCGAATACTTTCGCAAGGCACTGTATATAACACCATATAAATGTGTGGCACTTTTATAGTAATTGGTAAGTGATAAAACTATACACAAGCTGCATATTGTAGCCACCACTCTTTGAACAAGCTACATCATGACCAAAGGAACCAGGCAAATGTGTACCTCAAGACTGTGGAATATAAAAACAAGTGCACAGCTACAGTATGTTTAAACTTTACATTAATGTATACTGGTCTGATATTTTTTTACATGAATATTCTTTTTGGTTTTGCTGAATGATTACCCTTTTTCTTCTGTAAAGACACCACATTCAGAATATATGCCTGCTAGATTTACACAAGGACAAAATTATTTTCTGCTCCCGAGTCTCTTCCACTTGTGACATGTGTTAGGCATGATAATATCCAAAGCAGCCTTTGCAGCTGTTCCAAACATTCAGCATGGTTGCTAAGACTTCCATCCACATAAGCGCTTACACACTCTCTATCGAAAGAGACTGACTTAGACATGGACTTCTAAGACTGCAAGGCAAGCGTCTGCTACTATGCCACTTTAAAACTATTTTGTTTCACAAACTTAAAGCCAATAACACATGTGTTACTTGAATTATACAGATTCTTGTGGATTATGTTCTAATCTTAAATTATCTGCTATATTTTTCTTATAGAACATCAAAATAAACTGTTTAAAATAAAATGTTTTTTAAATTAAAGTTGTGAAATTCAGAAAATCTTATTTTTAGTGTCCATTTGTTTTTAGGCATGAAGTGAACATTCTCAGAATTACAGAAAAAAACAGAAGTGTAAAACATTTTGTCACATTCTATTTAAATCTACCATTCCATCCATAGCAGACATTTTCAAAGAGGTTATAAGTGCTCAGTAATGCACTGGGCCTGGAAACAGCAGGTTAATATGCAAAATGCTGGTTATATTTGGTGTAATATAATAAAACTTTTTATATTTGTTTTAGCAAATATATCAGACATTAAACATTGTGTTATTCTATAATATAAAAAAAAAAAAAAAAAGCGTTATAAAATTTTATACCTATTTTAAAAATTCTTAAATATATAACTGTGTCTTTCTAGATAAATATATAATAATTCAAACACTGAATATTAAGTATAACTTTTTCTTATTGAATAGGTTAAAGATGGAACTTTATAAAAATTAAAAGCTTTCTAGTGGCAGCCATTTATCAAACATACAGCACCGTATTTACTAAAGAAGTCACTCTAGAAGCTGTTTGTTGGGGTTCAGGGGAAATCATTTTTTTACTTTGAAATTTATTTGAACATCACTAAGTATATGAACTGAACACATGATAAGATGAAAATGACTCCTTTAGTGAATTTGTTTACAAGAATATTGTTATATATAGAAACTTGTATGAGCTATTGTGTCTGTCCTGTTCACTCATCACTTACAGTATCTGCATCCTAAAATGTCATGCTGTGCCATGCCCATATGTCATTACGATCAGCTGGTTTGAAAGTCAACATCAAGATTCCATTACACTCTCAGCTATCAGATGGGCCTAGACCCAACTTTAGACATACTGTAGTTAGTGCGTTATAATAGCACAATTTCTCAAGCACTCACTTCCTCCTTTTTTTCACATAGCATGGCATAACCTTCTTCAAAACACATTTCTAGGGGGTTGAAGAAGCTTCGCAGAACACAGAACTCTTGCTGCTCTTGCTGGGGACCCTTTACCTCCCGAAGTCAAGCTTCGGACGAAGAGGTTGTTTCTTCCAGCTGTTCCTTAATCTCTCTTAGACACAGTGAGACCTTCTCAGGTCAGAGGGCCTTTTCACAGAGATTGTGAGAACTATCAAATCAAGATGCTCCAGTGGACACAAAAGACAGTTCACGAATCACTAAACATCCCCCAAGTCCCAAGCAGAGCCCAACACCTTCTCCTTACATGTCTAACAGTGCCACAGAAGCTTTTCCAGACATATTGCAGCTTAAATAATGAAAACTCTAAAAAGACAGAAAAAGATAATATTTAATGGAGAAAAGTGTAACTAACAATTGAGAAATTGGTCTTCCTTATGAAGAAGGTAACATATCTTTCTGTCTCAAAAAATGGCTCTGGTGCTCATATAATCTCATTGCAAATAACTTTTATTGTAATCTTGCTTAAAACAAAATAACCTCCAAGAGTGAGTGTAGCTCTTCCTGCTGGGGAAAATGTAAGGAAAGCTTTCATGATGTCAGAAAGTAAATGTAAGAATCCTAAGATCAAACTGTCATTCTCTGATTCCCAGTCTGTATACTGGGGCAGTGAATCTGAACCTATTCGGCTTCACTCCAAGTCCCTGGCCCAGAACAGCAGCTCAAAATGAGAGAACTGCAGCATGTAACATAAGTGATGTGATAGATTCTCATAGGTGATTTGTGATATCTTCTCTTTAAAAGCAAAGAAAATGCACACATTCATTTTAATGACTCTGGGCTAACAATACTAGACCAGATTGCTAAATTTATTATGTAAAGATACTTGTACAAACTAACCTTTTGACAACGTATTACTATGTATGGGTGCTAAACACTTTCAATACCAGTAAACATCTGAGAAATCTAGCAAAGGAAAGTACATGATGCTTGCTGAGTGATTAGCAATATTCTTTTATGTCTAGCAACACAAACCACCAAAATTACAAAGGCACTGTATTTATTAGCCTACAATTCAGAATGACACAAACATTCTCAGTCCAGGCAAACACATTTTCTTCCAGTTTTACTGCTTGAGATTATCTAGTGTGATCATTTGGACCTCATTTATGGTCCAGTATGAAACAATTAGGCCAAGATCTCCAGTACTGGACAACAGTCCAAGCATACAATTTTACACTATACCAGTGAAAAGTTTATTTCAAACACACAACAACGTTTGTTGCAAATGTATGGTTTTTAATTTCCCTTTAGAGCTCATTTGCACCATAATGCCTGCATTAATATGTGTGGCACTGATGTGTATTTTACTTTGTTCTGGGCCCTTTTAAAAAAAAGGGAATTACTTTAAATAAAGCGTTAATTCACCCAAAGTATAGCATTGTTTAAGGCACTACAATATAATCCACTGGTCCTATTAGAAATCATTGTAAATCTCATGTCCACAAATTTTTCCTGCATTGAAAATTGGAGCAAAATTATTTACAACTCTTTTGAAGTTAATGAACTCTAAGGTGATGGACTATAAAAACAATATTTTTCAACAAAAAAAAAAACACATTTATAATTGGCTTCAAGACTGCATTGCTGGTAGCTGGATATCTCAGATTTGGCTATGCATTAGTAAGTCCAAATCTGACACAGAACTGAATGTCCTGTTTGGTTATTGGCAACATATTCTCTCATAGTTGCCAACATTTCAAAACATGTAGGAGGGACACCAATACGCTAAAAGAAAAATGCAGCATGCTAAGCATGCCACCCAGCAAGTGCATAGGGTCGTGGCCAATACAGTTGATATGGTCAATAAACTGGGTGTGGTTTTACAGCATATATCTTGTAGCATCACACCTTTCTCCCTAGTTTGCTATGCTTAAGGCAGGCCATTAATAATGCAACCACAAGTTGCAGGAAAGAAAATAACTTGATCAGTGTTGATAGAGGAATCCCTCCCACGGCGCTATTGCATTTTCCCAGCGGGGGGGAGGGGGCACGGGGAGCCATCTTTGCCAGCAGTACACAGTAATTACTGCTAGCGGCTATAGCCACTGTTAATAATCACATGCTAGAAATCCAACATGCTGGTTGTACCCAAGTCAATTGATGGATTGACTTGGGTACAATCAGCCTGCCCATAGATGGCTTGTATCTCAGCCAGTCCCTTCCAAACCGGCCGAGATTCGAATCATCTATGGCCGGCTTAAGACAAAATATGTTCTCAAGGAAAACTGAGAAGAAAATGAGAGTAAAAACGGCCCATCATTGGAGTCAGTCAGAGTAAAGTAAGTCCTTTTCTTGGTGTCAGTGGTGTAAAACAAGTATCATCATTGGTATGAGTTATATTGTTGGGGTCAATGGGAGGAAATAGGAGGAAAATACGCAAAATTGGGAACTTCTAGTTTAGAGGAAATAATATTGTTTTAACACCAGATGAAGAATCTGCCTTACTAAGTTGCTAGTGTTACCACTGAGCATTACTTCAAAACTCCATGCATGCAGGTGAAGGACTATGTGATTGATCATTCTAGACCAGTGGTTCTCAACTCCAGTCCTCAGGGCCCACCAACAGGCCAGGTTTGCAAGATAACTGAAATGCATCACAGGTGATATAATTTGCTGCTCAGGGATTGCAGTATTCTAGTCTGCATCTCACCAAGGTAATACTTAAAATCTGGCCTGTTAGTGGGTCCTGAGGACAGGAGTTGAGAACCACTGTTCTAGACAGTGGGAAGATGTGATGCCCATGTGTATCCTAGACAAGGGCTTTTCCTTTGGGGGATTCAGGAGAACCCCAAAGTACAGCAGAAGAGGGACTTAAAGTATATGTAAACTCTCACCTTTTAAAACAACCCATTCAGTTTAAAATAGAAATGAAAGGCAAAACATTTGTGTATAAATATAAAAAACATTTTAAATAACGTATTTCCTTTTTTTATATTTAACTAATCACATACCCTCTGTTCTCAGCTGCATAAGAGCTAGAGGAGAAGAAACAGCAGTACATTGGTCTCCCCATTGAATAGCTGTGCAGGAGGGGGGGGGCATGTCAGGACAAATCTAATCACTGGAGGAAAGTAGGCTCAGTTCCCAGCACAGCAAGAGAACTGACCATGCTGTGCTCTCCCATCTAGTGTCGGCAGTTTTTAATAGGAAATCAGATGGACTGGCAGGAACACCAGACATTTCACACAAAGGAAGCAATACAAAGAGAGCAGGATACTTTATCATACAAGCACATGCTACAGCAGCCACATACCAGGAATATGAAATGTTTGGTTTACATATTTTTTAAAAGCACAGTGAGTACCCATGCTATTAAGGAATTTGCCCTTAGTTAAGAAAAGTCTTCTGGAGATGGACAAGGCAGAGTTTGCACTTTTTATGGTTCTAACTAAGCACCTGTGACACTATAAACACCTAAGTACTAACAAGAATATGTTTCTTCTATTGAAATATGCCTTAAAGTTGACCTTCACTCACTTTTGCAACTTTCATGTATCTTATTCCCCACCTCCTACAGGCAATCAACATTTTTTTAAGGGTGAGGATTACCCTATTTGTGGAGCGCAGCCGTGATCCTGCTTTTCTCACCTAGGCAAAAATTATGCCCCCTTCCCATTTGAAGCCACCTAAGATACCTACATCACACATCCAAAGAGGCTTTGAACACACTGAGCATGCACATTGGATGCACATTGGATCGTCATTAGGGGGCTAGCTGTGAGGAGCCAGACTGCCTTTTAAAGATGTCACCAGAAACACATCAGAGATCAAAATTAACCCCAGGAAGTGAAGTTCATCTTTAAGCCACCAAGTTGTAAATGCCTCTTCGTAAAAGAAGATTGTTTGCTAACAAATTATGTAAAAGTAAATCTACTCAAATGCAATCTGAACCTGGACATTCTGTGTCTGTAATAGGCTAGGATAGGGTGCATAGGTGTGTACAGCCTATTGCATTAGGGTGTGCACCCTGAAGCTCAAACACACGTGTGTGTGTGTTTACATATATATGACTCTGGCACATTGATCTCCCTGCCGACACAGTGAAAGAGAAGTGAGTAAACACTTCTCTTATGGCAGAGCCAGTAAGAGGGAGATCTTTCCCATCTTCCTGCCAGCACACAGATTGATAATGCTAATGCACATGGGGTGATAAGGGTGTGCCTAGGCACATCCTGTGCGCACGCCTATGATAGGGAGTGAAATCAAGTGGGAGTAGGAAAAGTGCTTCGCGCCATCACGAGCTCTGGTTCAGAATTGAGTAGTTGGTTTTTGGTTGTGGGATACATGGGTTCCTGTTCTCCTGAAATATACAGTATAACTTGTGCAAATGCTTCTGGCCAACAGTGCGAAGAGAGGCCTTTTGAATTAAAGTGGTTGTTATCCGCGGATGTTAAAAAAAAAAACAACCTGCAAGGCAAATGGCACAACGCATACTAGCACATTATGAAATACTCACCTTGGAATGAAGCCTTCCAGAGCTTCTACCGGGATTGCGAGCTCCGGCGCTGTGATTGTCCGAAGCCGCAATGACATCACTCCTGCACCTGTGCGCGGGAACCCCTTGGTTTCGGCACAAAGCTCTGAAGTTCCAGCAAGGTATGCCAGACCTTCAGAGTGCATGCGCCAGTGATGTCACTGGCTGCATGTAGGGTGAATATCTCCTAAATTGGTGCACATTTAGGAGATATTCATTTCACCTACAGGTAAGCCTTATTATAGGCTTACCTGTAGGTAAAAATTTCTAAGTGGGGTTTACAACCGCTTTAAATGTTTCTGAGACAGCACAGAAGCTGTTAAGTAAGTTGAGTGATTTGGTTTCTAACCTCCCTTAACTGTCTGATAAGAAAGATGGCCCTCTCCAGCAGGAAATGGCTTATCAACCTGCTGGATGGATCGCTAACATGTTAGCATAGCCATATCCCCGCTACTAGGGGTAGCTGCCTTAACCACGCAAGCTACATGAAGCTGTAGTCATTTTAGCACAGCTTACTCTGGCCACTGTAAGTCAGCAGTGGCAACCTGATATACTAGGGTAGCACAGCACCAGTCTATCCTTAAGTTCACTGCTTAGTATCCCAAATCATGTTGGAGAGCCCATGGAATACAGACACTGCCGAACAGTGTCAAAATTCCTGGAACTAACCAGCAGAATTCCAGACAGTTGGTAACTATAGTTGCTGAGGGTTACTGCACAGACCAGCTGTTTATACTAAACAACAAAATGAACCCTATACAATGTAAATACAACCAATCTCTTTCCAAGGTTACATAGAAATAAAAAGGCACAAGGTGAAGCATGGTTTTTGCTAATCCATACCCGCAAACTATTGTGACAGCAGGAAGGTAAAGTCACCTGGTTGCATCCAGGGGGGTAGATATATTTCTCCCAGATTCAGGCTTTATGCCGACTTATACAACTAGGGAGTTGATGAAGCCCAGCTGAGGCTAGTGGGCTCATGAATGACTCATACCTCTAGGGAGAGTGCTGGGCCTCGTGAGGCAGGGAGTTGATGAGACCAGCTGAAGCCTGTCAGTTCGTTTAAGGCCTCTATAAAAAAACTCCCAGATTCAGTAGGTGTTAGCTCATGCCTGGAACCAGACCTGTGTGGACTGTCTAGGGAGAGTGAACCCCTGTGCGGTGAGGCAAAGCCTGTGTGGCTATTTGTTTGGACTTTTACTAAACCAGGGACTTAGGGACTAGGACAGCACCAGGCTGATCCCAGTTGTTAGTTTAGGAAACCTGCATGTTTAGTCAGAGGTCAAACTGACCAGGATTTATTTTGTTTGTTTCTTTTTGGCTTTGCTGTGTTTTGTCACTGTACATAGAGAAATAAACCGCACCTTTTGATTTTGAAAACCACAACCTCCGTCTGCTGGCCCTGTTTTTGTGTGGGGAGCCCAACCAGGGGGTCACACACACCCGCTACCGAGTCAACCCCCTCACAGTTGGTGGAGAACCAGTGGCAGTTTTTTTTAAGCCAGCATGGAGGAGATACTGAAACAGCTGGCTCTAGCAAATGCCAATCAACAGCAGACAAATGCAGGTTTGCAAAGGAGCCTTGCAGCCCAGCAGCAAGCTCATCAACAAGCCCAGCAGCAATCTGAGGCCCGCTTCATAGACCTGTTACAGAAGCAAGAGCAGAGACTACAACAAATGGAAGCAGTAATGCAGCAACGTCCGCAGACCAGTGAGGAAAGCCGTCCCACTAATACCGCGTCCTTTGGGGTGAGTCGTTTATTGACAAAAATGACTGGAGAGGATGATCCAGAGGTATTTTTGACCACATTTGAAAGGACTGCTGAAAGAGAAAAGTGGCCTGAGGAGCAGTGGGCTGGACTGGTGGCTCCTCTGTTAACTGGTGAATCGCAGAAGGCTTACTATGACCTAGAGCCTGACCAAGCAAAAGACTATGTGATGCTAAAAGCTGAAATATTGGCAAGGCTGGGTGTCACCCTGGCTGTCCGGGCTCAGCGTGTGCATAACTGGACTTTCCAGCTTGGAAAACCCCCCAGGTCTCAAATGTATGATCTCATTCACCTGAGCAGGAAGTGGCTACAGCCAGAGACTTTGTCCGCACCGGAGATTGTGGAACGTGTTGTGATGGATCGTTTCTTGAGAGCTCTTCCTACCGCCATTCAAAAGTGGGTAAGCCATGGAGACCCAGAAACGGCCGGTAAACTTGTGGATCGTGTAGAGAGATACTTGGCTACAGAGAACCTGACGGCCTCTTCCAGAGACTCTCGGACTTTCCACCCTAAGACCAGACCATCCCCAGGGGCGGATAAGAGGATTCCAAGGGGTGAGGGTGGAGAGAGTGAGAGGGTGGGAGCTCTACCCCAAGTTTGGCGAGAACAGCCTGGGAAATCAGCGGCTCAAGAGGCCGCAAGAAGGATCGTTTGCTACCGCTGCCGGCAAGCGGGACATATTGCAGCAAATTGCCCGGTTGTGGAGGAACCCATGCAATGTGATTTTCTGATGGACAGACGTCAGTCGCTGTGTGCGACAGTCGCATGCACTGCCATTCGGGGAACTGAGAAACATTTATGCAAAATGTGTATTAATGGTAGAAATGTTGTGGTATTACTGGATTCAGGTAGCCTTGTGACCCTGATAAAGGCTGAATTAGTTAAAACAGAGGTCTCTGGGAATAGCAAGGTAGCTGTTATTTGTGTGCATGGGGACACCCGAGAGTATCCAGTGACTACAGTGTGTTTCGAGACCCCCAAAGGTACCCTCTCTCATCCAGTGGGGTTAGTATCTCAATTACCGCATGATGCCATTGTGGGAAGGGATTTTCCGAAGTTCTGGGAACTGTGGGATGATCCTGAGCCCCCCACTGGTGCCCCTATGTACCAGGAATGTGATAGCCAGAACTCCTCTGAGAGTGGTGAGGACTCTCCAGAATTTCCCTTGTCAGTATTGGCAGGGGAGACTCAAGAAACTGGAGAGGAGCCCACCTCCTCAGACGAAAACCTACCGTCTGTGGAGTTTTCTGATCTGGAGGTTCACAGGGAAAATTTTGCCACAGAACAGTTAAAAGACCCCGCCCTAATAAAGGCACGGGAAAACGTAGTGGAAATAGATGGCGAGTTAGTGAACCCAGATAATACCTGCACTTACCCATACTTCAGCGTAGAGAAGGACCTACTGTATCGGGTGGCAAAAAGGGCAGAAGAAACCGTTGAGCAGCTGGTGGTGCCCAAACCTTACAGGAAGTTGGTGTTGGAGTTGGCCCATGGGCACATTCTTGGAGGTCATCTGGGGACAGAGAAAACCCGAGAGAGGGTATTACAGAGATTCTATTGGCCTGGGGTGATGAAGGACATAGAAAATTATTGTTCCTCCTGCCCTGTGTGTCAGAGGTCGGCCCCGATGCCACATTTCCGTAGCCCGCTGGTCCCTCTACCCATCATTGAGGTCCCGTTTGAGAGAATCGCAATGGATTTGGTAGGTCCTATAATCAAGTCCGCTAGGGGGCACCAGTACATATTGGTTATAATGGACTATGCCACCCGTTATCCAGAAGCGATCCCTCTCAGAAATACCTCGGCCAAAACCATAGCCAAAGAGCTATCTCTTGTTTTTAGCCGGGTGGGTATTTGTAAAGAACTGCTTACGGACCAAGGTACACCCTTTATGTCCCGGGTTATGAAAGAGCTGTGTAAATTGTTCAAAGTGACGCAATTGCGTACATCTGTGTATCACCCCCAAACCGATGGGCTGGTTGAAAGATTCAACAAAACCCTAAAACAAATGTTGAAGAAAGTGGTGGATAGAGATGGAAAGGATTGGGACTGTCTACTTCCTTATTTGATGTTTGCTATTAGGGAGGTGCCCCAATCCTCTACGGGATTCTCCCCCTTTGAGTTACTGTATGGGAGACACCCAAGAGGGCTGTTGGATATTGCCAAGGAAACTTGGGAAAGTGAGAGTTCTCCCCACAGGAGTGTGATTGAGCATGTCGCCCTGATGCAAGAACGAATTGCACAGGTAATGCCCATCGTGAAGGAACATTTGGCCCAAGCGCAGTTGGCACAGCAGAGAGTGTACAACCGTGGAGCAAAGACCCGTACCTTTTCCCCGGGGGATAGGATATTGGTACTTGTCCCTACGGTTGAAAGTAAATTCCTTGCCAAATGGCAAGGCCCCTACGAGATAATGGAAAAAGTGAGCGAAGTGAATTACAAGGTCAGACAACCAGGAAGGCGAAAGCCCGAACAGATATATCACGTTAATCTGTTGAAAGCCTGGAGGGATAGAGAGTCCCTAGTCGCAGAAACTTGGTCACCAGCTCAAACTGGTTGCGTGATTCCGGAGGTTGGAATAGCAGCCACCTTGTCACAACCCCAACAACAGGAGGTTAAGGAGTTTGTGCTTCGCAACAAGGAGGTGTTCTCTGAGCTGCCGGGACAAACATCTGGGGTAGAGCATGATATTATTACCCCGCCCGGTGAAAGGGTGAAGTTAAAACCCTATCGGATCCCAGAGGCCCGACGGGAGGCAATACGGGAGGAAGTACAGAAAATGCTGAACTTAGGGGTGATAGAGGAGTCCCAAAGTGATTGGTCTAGTCCCATTGTGTTGGTGCCTAAACCGGATGGGAGCTGGCGATTTTGTAACGATTTTCGTCAGTTGAACAAAGTTACAAAATTTGACACCTACCCCATGCCACGTATAGATGAGTTGATCGACCGGCTGGGAACAGCCCGATACATGACGACTCTTGACCTCACAAAAGGGTATTGGCAAATTCCCCTGGCCAAGTCGGCCAAAGAGAAAACCGCATTTGTAACCCCAGACGGGGCGTTCCAATATAAGAGAATGCCGTTCGGGTTACAGAATGCGCCGGCCACATTCCAGCGGAAAATGGACCAGATGCTGAGGCCCCATCGGAAGTATGCTGCGGCTTACCTGGATGACGTAATTGTCCATAGCACAGATTGGGCCTCACATCTGCCAAAAGTGCAAGCAGTCCTGGACTCTGTTCGGGAAGCGGGGTTTACGGCTAACCCCAAGAAGTGTACCATTGGGCAGGAGGAGGCCAAATATCTTGGGTACACCATTGGCAGGGGAGTAATAAAACCCCAACTCAACAAAGTCGAGGCCATCCAGAGTTGGCCACGTCCCAACAGCAAGAAGCAGGTACGAGCCTTTCTGGGAATCGCGGGTTATTATCGGCGCTTCATTCCCCACTTTGCTTCTAAGGCTGTGCCCCTAACCAACCTGACGAAAGGGAAATTAAATGGACCCCCGAGGCTGAGGCAGCATTCCAATTCTTGAAACAAGCCTTATGTAGCCAGCCAGTGTTGTACTCACCCGACTTCTCTAAAGACTTTGTCGTACAAAGTGATGCGTCAGATGTGGGGTTAGGAGCAGTATTGTCCCAGGTCTGGAACGGGGAAGAGCACCCAGTCATTTACCTCAGCAGGAAGTTGAAGTCCCATGAGGTAAATTACGCCACGGTTGAAAAGGAGTGTTTAGCGGTGAAGTGGGCTCTAGATTCCCTTCGGTACTATCTGCTAGGTAGGCACTTTGACATGGTTACGGATCACGCTCCGTTAAAGTGGATGGCTCAAAACAAGGAGACAAATAGAAGAGTGAATAGGTGGTTCCTGGCCCTACAGGAATTCAACTTCACAGTAAAGCATCGCCCTGGCGTTCAAATGGGGAATGTGGATGCTTTGTCTCGAGTACATGAATGCCTGATTGCTGGTGTTCCAACCCCAAGGTTAAAACAAGAGGGGGGGGTATGTGACAGCAGGAAGGTAAAGTCACCTGGTTGCATCCAGGGGGGTAGATATATTTCTCCCAGATTCAGGCTTTATGCCGACTTATACAACTAGGGAGTTGATGAAGCCCAGCTGAGGCTAGTGGGCTCATGAATGACTCATACCTCTAGGGAGAGTGCTGGGCCTCGTGAGGCAGGGAGTTGATGAGACCAGCTGAAGCCTGTCAGTTCGTTTAAGGCCTCTATAAAAAAACTCCCAGATTCAGTAGGTGTTAGCTCATGCCTGGAACCAGACCTGTGTGGACTGTCTAGGGAGAGTGAACCCCTGTGCGGTGAGGCAAAGCCTGTGTGGCTATTTGTTTGGACTTTTACTAAACCAGGGACTTAGGGACTAGGACAGCACCAGGCTGATCCCAGTTGTTAGTTTAGGAAACCTGCATGTTTAGTCAGAGGTCAAACTGACCAGGATTTATTTTGTTTGTTTCTTTTTGGCTTTGCTGTGTTTTGTCACTGTACATAGAGAAATAAACCGCACCTTTTGATTTTGAAAACCACAACCTCCGTCTGCTGGCCCTGTTTTTGTGTGGGGAGCCCAACCAGGGGGTCACACACACCCGCTACCGAGTCAACCCCCTCACACTATGTATCAGCTTATGCACAGTTTATGAAAAATAACAGCATTGAGACTTGTTTTTGAAGGCACTGCTTCTCAAGCTTTCATCTTTACCCCACCTTCTCTACGTGGGACATCTCTGACCTATAACAAGCACCAGAGTGCCAGGATACCTGGTATATACATGCTTTTACCAGACCTTGTTAAGCAGCTAAGCAATTATAAGAACACCAACCCAACAGCATATACCTTCAAAAACAAGCCAGACAGCTACCTCCCCTACCCTATTATTCTAAAAAGAATAGTTTGTTTTAGCTAATATTTTTTCATTAAAGTATATTTGTTATTATTTAAAGATTATTATTTTAGAGTGGGCACTTTTTAAAACCCCTCTTATTTATTTTTCTATTGGGGAACTTTACGTTCACTTCCTGTCCTGTAGGCAGAACAGAAGTTGAGAGGAAGTCTTTGCAAAGTAGAAATTGCAATTTCCCTTGTACACAGTTGTCACTGGAACAGTGACTCAAATGATGAATTTTCCTTCACTGTCAGTCCTGGTAGCAATGATCTTCAGCATAAAAAGAGACAAAATAAAAACTGACATGGGACCTAACTCTCCATCATTCTATTCCAAACGCAAGGGAAAAAAAAGTTATGACTCTAGATCCACTTTAAGAAGGCAATGCAAACAGTTTGCAAAGTACTGAGACCCACTATAACAAGATTTTTATCATAGTTCTCTTTGTGTTTTAACTTTTAAGAAAACAAAAAGATTTTTGCTATATTGCTTGCTGTGGACGTGACGTTCTGCTTTTATTTTCCATATGGTTCATTTTAGGCCACATTTAACCACATAAAAAGAACTTCCAACAAGCACACCCATGTTCTTTTATGGGTTTACATTGATATTTTTGCAAGCATAATAGATAGTGTATGTTAGTAAATATAAAATTTAGTGAAATAAAAAGTTGTATATACCTTTAATAATGTAGTTTATCATAAAGCATAGAAAATATTTCTATGGTTTTTCATCCCACAGAACTTACTTGGTTGTTCTACAGTGAAATAACAGAATACGTAGTTGAAATACATGGCATTTGCCTAATAATCCCATATTGCAAGCAATTGCCATGTAATGCATTTAATACCACTTCGGATGTGTCAGTTTATTAGCTATCTGGCCTGTATTCAAGGTGCTGAAGTACATGGATTTTTATAGTAAAATCTTAGAGAGCTAAGAGAGCTCATTAGATGATCCAGAGGCTTACAATAAATGCTTTTGAAAAGCTGCCATTCATTTTCTTCAGTCTATATAGTTCACCTCTAATTTTCACCCTCTAAAAAAAAAACTTAAAGACGTAAGCAAAAAATAATTAGTTAGTGAACTGATTTAACCTTGACATCAATAATTACCTAGATGCTGACTGTTCACCTGCACGCTAAATACACAGCACAACGGAAGGACATGCAGTTAACTTCAGAGCAAAGTGACATAACCCCTGTTTAGTAATTAGGAGCAATAAACTTTTACACACTAATATATGTCTTATAGATAAAAACGAACTTACCAATGATGAGAGGAGAACTAAAACCTTCCAAGCAGGGTATTGCAGAGTCTGTGTTAACCTACTAACCAGACCCTGGGTGATGAAAACAAAAATAATATCTATCTGTAAAGGAATGCTGCAGACCTTCCATCCCATGTATGGCAAAGCATGATGCTATATATAGCTGCCATGGAGTTGGACTACCACACTTTTAGGTCATCCTGATAAAGTATAACTCTAAGCATATTAGTTCACATTTTGGTGGTTTAATCATGCATTGGAGATTACAGGATTTATTTAGTAAGATGCTATTTCAATAATAAATTGAATATTATCATTCTGATACTTACATTTCTAACACAAATATTTTGCATGTTAATATCTATCTATCTATCTATCTATCTATCTATCTATCTATCTATCTATCTATCTATCTATCTATCTATCTATCTATCCATCTAACTATCTACCTATCTATCTACCTATCTACCTATCTATCTACCTATCTACCTATCTACCTATCTATCTATCTATCTATCTATCTATCTATCTATCTATCTATCAATCTATCTATCTTTCATCCATCTTGCTAGATATAAGACACATTGTTATTTTTTTCTTATTATGTAATGTACCTGGCTTAAAAAAAAAAAAAAAAAATATTGCAAACCAGTTACCTTGTTCCATACTACAGGGACAAATTAGTTGCTACTTGTCTGTATCCATGAACCTAGTCATATAATATGTCCCAGTAATTTTTTGGATAGTCATAAACATTTTTTATTATTATTATTATATGATTTTTTTAAAGGCACTGTCATGCTTTTGAAATCTTATAACTATGATAGATATAGTTCTCTGAATATCTATTTATCTATCGATCTATCGATCTATCTTTGTATCTACATACCCAGTGAGATTGCTATGCCAAAAGACTAAAAGTTAATGCAGAAAAGCAGGGAGATATCATTAGGCTAAAAGTTGGTATGCTTGTAATGCAGATGCTTCCCAGTGAATGTTTCCAATGCTCTTTGCTGCTCTGTTGCCGAGAACTGGTATTCTGGAATACAATGTCAAACTGAGACTTCTGGGATTGTTCATCTCCTGGGTTTCCTGCAGATTGTGCTGATTTCTCTCTTTGATCTCACGTCACTACCGTATTATACAGTGATGTAAGGTCAGAGAGAGCAATTAGCAAGTGTTATTTGGGACTCCAAAGATTGACAGTCCCAGAGGTGTCAGTAACTCGGTGGACTTTAGAAAAAATTGACAGGTGGATAAATGAAAGCTCTACCTTCTCCATTCATAGAATGCTTTTTAACCTCTACAGCACTGGAAGATTACTGCTGAGGAGTATGGAGGAGGAGCAAAGAACTTTAGAATTCAGGGCAGCCACCAGCACGAGGGACACTTATCATTCCATGTAAGTACTTAAAAAAAAAAAGATGAACTAAGCCTACGCTTTAAGGCATCCCTCAAGCATTATATTTAAAGTATGTGTGTATTTTCAATGTTGAGCTTCCCCCTTACTGTATGGCAGTGGTGTCAAACTAAATTTCATTGTGGGCCGCATCGGCATTATGATTGTTCTCAAAAGGGCCGGTTGTATCTGTAAGATTAGATGTCTAGCATATCCCCTCCCCATTAGATGTCAAGAGCCACCCCACCATCAGAAGTTGAGTCCCCCACTCTCCCTTACATCACAGTGCACACCCCTTTCCTTATGCTGCAGCTGGGAAGATGGATGCATTGCTTGAAAGCAGAAAGTAGGGGTCTGGAGGAGGACCAGAAGAGGGCTGGAGCTCTACTTCAGCTGCAGGAGAGGTGCGTGGGCCACATGAAATGGCCTGGAGGGCCGGATTCGGCCCGCGGGCCTTGTGTTTGACACCTGTGCTGTATGCATTAAAAAAAACACTTGTAGTTTTCACAACTTCACATGCCTTTTTTACAATAGTTTGCCTATTAGCCTTAGAAATTAGCCCTGGAATTGAAAGAGTAAAGAGTAACTTCAGTCGACTGTGTATTGGCTCTACCCCCCTCCATCCACCCCATAGCCCTGCCATTATGGTGCATGAGCAGATGTGTCAAAGGGCTCTGCCCAGCCTTCGGGCAGAGCCCTTCGGCACACCTGTGCAAGCAATTAAGATTTCCTTGTGCATGCCGAAGATGGAAAAATTTTAGGACAATTGCAGTCTTTGCACATGTGTGTAGGGAACCCATAAATGCCCAGGTATTCAGGGAAGCCTTCACATGCGAAGATGTGCTGCAGAGCTCACTCGTATCCCGAAGCCTTGCGGTACATATGCGCAGAAGCCACACAAATGTCATTCTTACCTAGGTGAAAAATGAGAAAGTACCGCTTTGCAGCACAAATAAATGTCACAAAAATACATTTATATCCAATTGTGAGAGAGGGAGGGGGAGGAGGTAGTGTAACATGACATTTACTTAAAGTGATTGTAAAGTCTTGTTTTTTTTCCTATAACAATCATAAACATGTCATACTTACCTGCCCTGTGCAGTGGATTTGCACAGAGCAGCCCGGATCCTCCTCTTCTTGGGTCCCTCTTCTGTGATCCTGGCCCCTCCCTCCTGTTCAGTGCCCGCACAGCAAGCAGCTTGTTATTGGGGCATCAAGCTAAATCACAGCTCCCTGTGTCCATTCAGACATGGAGCCCGGACCCGGCCTGTCCCCTCGTCCCCTGATTGGCTAACTGTCTTTGATTGACAGCAGCAGGAGCCAATGGCACTGCTGCTGTGTCTCAGTCAATCAGGAAGGAGAATCTCGGACGGGGGAGACACTTGTGGACATCCCTGGACAGAGAGGGACCTCAGGTAAGTGTTGGGGGGAGGGGCTGCTGCATACAGAAGGCATTTTATCTTAATGCATAGAATGGAAAAACCTTCTGCTTTACAACCCCCTTTAACGGTGAAGGTCCATTTTAGCGTCAAGATCTGCCCCCATAAACTCCAATAAGATTTATCTCTACATTAAGGTTTGCCAAATTTTTAACAAGATTCAATAAACCCTTAGTTAATTGAACCTGGACAGATTTGCCCATCACTACTGTAGCACAGTGTGAAGTGCTGGCTGTATAAACTTCTATAGTCATAACTTGAAAATTTACATTAAAGCAAATATTAAAGAGTTTACATAATATTTCGTTTCAGCAATTTACAGTGTAAGAAATAATGAAAGATGCATGAAGTTGCTTTATTGTTCAATTACCCAAGGTACCAAGGCATGCATTTATTTTATAAACACTATTTACAGTAGAATATACATGGTATATGGTTGACCTTGAAGACGTACAAGTAACATGCATTTCCCTTGTTTCTTTAGTCTTGTAAGCACTTATTATTTGGAAAAGGAGAGCTTCAAGGCTTTAAAGTAGTCATTTGCAAATACATAGAGGGGAATAGAAGCATTTACATTTTTCTAATTTATAGCTAGAAAATAAGCAATAGATTCACAAGTGCTGTTGGCGAAAGTTAGAGGGGAAGATTTATGTTGTCTGGACAGAGATCCAAAGTATGTATATAAATGTCTGTCTCACAGACCGGTGGCATGATGTTTTGGTCAGTGCTTGAAATAAAATTCAGACAGATGAGCAGCCTCCCCTGCTGTATATCATGTCAAATGTACCTTCTAGTCAGCAGGTGACTAGTGGAAAGTGACATTCAGATTTTAAATCCATTAAACACCTTTCAAATGAAGCAGGGTGTTTAATAAAATAGGCTACATGTGAAAACAATATGGAGTGATAGGCTGTCATTATATGCCTTGATATTTCATCGTGATGATTATGGTCTAGTTTCCAAAGAACGTCATATGAAAAAATATAAATAGTTTTCCATTTATCAGTTGGAATACAAAGATGACAAAATGCATTTGGCAGCATGAAAAAATCAGTGGGAGCCAAGTTGCAGCAACAGTGGGAGGGTCTTAAAGAGTATGGTTAAAAAAAAAAAACCTGAGCCCACTCTGTTCAAGAGTGCCTAATGCACAGCCCACAGGGGTCAGGAGTGTATAACACAAAATGTAATGGGGTTCAGTAGTGCGTAAGGTACAGAGCACAGGAGAGCATGGTGCAGAGTGCAAGAATCAGGAGTATGTGATGCATGGAGTGCAGGGGTCAGGAGTATGTAACATGTGAAGTGCAGGGGTCAGGAGCATGTAACGCAGAGAGGGCAGGTGTCAGGAGTGTGTAACAGACAGAGTGTAGCGGTCAGGGATTTGTAATGTGTGAAGTGCATGGATGAGGAGTATGCAGTAAACAGAGTGCAGGGGTTAGATGTATTTAATGCAGTGTAGGGTTCAGGCGTATGTATCATACAGAGTACAAGGATCAGGAATATGTAATGCGTGAAGTGCAAGGATCAGGAGTGTGTAATGCATGGAGTGCAGGGGTCAGGTATGCATACTGCAGAAAAACCTATTGGTTGGTATACACATAGACCAAAATTGATTTCCTCTTCCCAGTGCAAATCCCCCCCAGTACAGATCCGGAGTGTGTAACATGGAGAGTAAGGGTCAATAGTGTGAAAGGCACAGAGCACAAGGGCTAGGAGTGCATAACACAGAACACAGGAGTGAGGAGTACATGCTACAGAGTGCAGGGATCAAGACAATGTAATGCATGGAGTGCAGGGTCAGAAGTGCCTATCGCAGCACACAGGGGTCAGAAATACATAACATACAGGTCGGTGTACACATAAACCAAACTCAACCCACCTCTTCCCAGTACAAATCTCCACCAGTCCAGATCCCTTCCTCAAATTACCCTCACCAGTACAAATCTCTCCCACCCAAACCCCTCCCAGTACAGAGCATTCTCACCCCAAATTCCAGTAGGGCTTCCCCACAAAATACCCCTGCCCCAATACAGACCTCTTTCCCCTAGTAGAGACTCTCTCCCCCAGTACAAATCTTTCATCCCCAATAAAGACCCCTCTCTCCATTACAGACCTTTCACTTCAATACAGACCTCTAATCCCAGTAGAGACCTTTCCTCCACAGCACAGACCTCTTCCCTTTAAGTACAAACCTCCCTCTCAATGCACACTACAGACCCCCCAGTACATTTACCAGTAGCAGATACAGATACAGTGGCAGCTTTCAGTGAAGGGGAATTGCTCAGGAGTGTCATGTAAGAGCCTTCCTCTACTCTGTGCTGCTGCAGTGTCTGTGGCCTCTAAAATCCGGAGGCTGCAATCCAAAGGACACTGCAGTGCCATAGCTTATAAAAAGTCAAATGGTCACAGCATTAGGAACCAGGACACCAAGCAAGAGATGTGGGTGCCCACGTCTAGATGCCCCTGCATTGCATGGCCAGCCTGCTAGAGGCAACTCCAAGAATGTTTGACTCCCAGGGACAGACCCCACAAAAAGGGGACCGTCGCTGTCAAACAGGGACAAATGGTAACTATACTGTAAAATGCCTCCTGCCCTGTCCCCATCTATTGGAGATGAAGATATAAAGACATGCTTGTAGTTCATATCAGGAGAGGAGCCTAGGGTGACAACCATGGCTCCCTCAGTGGGGTATTAATGCATCCACCCAGGAAAAGTAAGTGTGTTATTTGCAGGATTATCAGGTGAAAATAAAATAAAAGAAGCTTGAAAAAAAACTAATGCAGCCATCACACCAAGGACTAGTATGCTGCAATATATTACATTTTTGTTTTGGTTTTGGACACACTTTAATTGTTCTTACAGCCACATGACTTGGACTGGTAGTTCTGACTGGTGGCCTCCACCAGAACTAACCAATGCCCACCAAAACTTTAGAAAAAAAAAATTCAGTGTCTTTCATAAAATAAAATTATTGCATTTTTTTTCAACCAACATACATTTACACTATTTAACTCACCCTTCTGTAGGAGCAAGAAGCAGCCTGAAAGCAGGTTCTTTGTCAGGTTATGTTTCCATAAGCCCTGCATAGTGATGAGATAAACACCAGCAGGGAGAAGCAGGGCTTTTACAAGCAGTTAGACTGCAGTATGACAGCTATTTTATGGTAATTGTGGCGCTGCTAGGAGGGGCGGGGGGTGCGGTCCGCACCCGGGTGAAACTCGCTAGAGGGGTGACACCATCTCGAGGGTGACGAAAGTCCTGGCTCCCTTTGACATTTTTTTTCTTCCAGCGCCGCTGTCTTCCTCCTTCTACTTCGCTGCTGAGCCTGTCACTATCTCCGCCCGGGATGCACGTCTAGAGCCAATGTGAATATCTCCTAAATGGCAAGTTTAGAAGATATTCACCGTAATTACAGGTAAGACTTATTATAAGCTTACCTACAAGTACAAGTTTTACAATAGCGTTTACTACCACTTAAAATATTTATTTGCAATATTTTTATTGGCAGTATATAAAAGGAATAACAGTAAATACATATGTCGTAAAATGCAAAAGTCTGGAGAAAGGACCAGAAGGCCCCCAATAACTGTTGGCATATAACAGGGATTTGGAGAAGGCAAAACAGATGATTATCGTGCGCTTAAAACTAGTATCCATCCTTATACAGTTTTATAAGGTTAATCCTTCAGGATCAATCTGACCCGAACAGAGCCTATTCCTGGGGGGCCCTCATGGGTAGATGACCCCGGTGTAATTGAGTGGGACAAACCAGTACCGTGCTGAGCCCCTCAGAATAATTACTCCACCCCTATGGGTTCAAACTGTGGAGCAACAGAGCCTATGGCCTCAGCATGATGACGGGCCTTGTCTGTTTCCTTCCTCCTATCCCGGGGGGGGGGCGTATACAGTACCTCGGCAGAGCCCCAGGTCATAAAAATCTCCAGAAGAGGGTGCAGGGACATGATTCCACTTGAAGTGAATCTAGATAATTCCAAAGCCTTTTGGTCTATCAGCATGGCTTAGGATTCTAACTGAAGTCCACTTTAAAATCTGTTTAACTAATTCTGAATTCATGCTCCTTAAATTCTAAAATCTTGCCCCTAAAATTATTCTCAAATCTATAACATGTAGGGATACCAAATGTAAATAGTGCAATAATAGGATTTTTATAACAGCTTACCTGTAAAATCCTTTTCTTGGAGTACATCACGGGACACAGAGCGACATAGTCATTACTGATGGGTTATATAGATACCTTCAGGTGCTGGCACTGGCAACTTCCAAAACCGGAAGTACCCTCCCCTATATAAGCCCCTCCCATCCGGGAGCACCTCAGTTTTGTAGCAAAGCAATAAGTGTCCCTAAAGAGGGGTGGGAGCTCTGTGTCCCGTGATGTACTCCAAGAAAAGGATTTTACAGGTAAGCTGTTATAAAAATCCTATTTTCTTTCTCGTACATCACGGGACACAGAGCGACATAGTCATTACTAATGGGATGTCCTAAAGCAATGCCCAACGAGGGGGGGGATACACCATACATAAGCTGAGCGCTATCAGACATGAGGATCTTTTGCGGCCTGCAACACACTGCGCCCAAAGGCGACATCCTCCTGACTTCTAACGTCCACCTGGTAGAACCTAGTAAACGTGTGTACTGAAGACCATGTTGCGGCCTTACAGATTTGAGCCAGGGAGGCCTGGTGATGCACTGCCCATGAAGTTCCAACTGCTCTCGTGGAGTGCGCTCTAACTTTGAACGGAGGCGGTCTCCTTCTCAAGCCATAGGCTTGCATTATGACCTTTCGAATCCACTTGGCTAAAGTAGATTTTGACGCTGCCTGACCCCTTCTGGGGCCTTCCGGCAGAATAAACAAAGTATCCGTTCTGCGAATCTGAGCAGTGGCTTTTAGATAAGCTTTAACTGCTCCTACTACATCCAAAGAATGCAATAACTTTTCCTCTACCGAAGTAGGTTTGGGGAAAAAAGAAGGAAGAACCACATCTTGGTTCAAATGAAACCTCGATACCACCTTAGGAAGAAAGGCTGGATGAGGGCGTAACACTACTCTATCCTTATGGATAACCAGATATGGCTCCTTACAGGACATAGCTGCTAATTCCGACACTCTTTTAGCCGAACAAATGGCTACTGGAAAAATCAATTTCCTGGTGAGAAGAACCAAAGAAATATGCTGTAATGGTTCAAATGGTTGTTTCTGTAGAACTGACAGAACCAAGTTTAGATCCCATGGACATATGGGAATATTAACCGGAGGACTAATACGCATCACTCCTTGTATAAAGGCTTTGACTAGTGAATGCGAAGCCAAGGGCCTTTGAAAAAATATTGACAAGGCCGAAATCTGACCCTTGATAGTACTCAAGGCAAGCTTCCTATCTACAGCCCATTGTAGGAAGTCCAGAATCCTACCTATTACGTATTTACGTGGATGCCATTTCTTGGCCTCACACCAGGCGATGTACGCCTTCCAGATTCTATAGTAGATCTGCCTGGATACCGGCTTCCTGGCGTTGATCATGGTAGATACCACAGAATTAGAGAGCCCTCTCTTTTTTAGAATGTGGGCTTCAATAGCCAGGCCGTCAAACCTAGGGCTGGTAAGGAAGGGTGGTATATCGGTCCTTGCGAAAGCAGGTCCGGACGACGTGGGAGAGTCCAAGGACTCCCCACTGACATTTTACAATCTCCGCGTACCACGCTCTTCGGGGCCACGCTGGGGCCACCAGAATCACTGGTTTCTTTTCTACCCTGATTCTGCGGAGTAATCGAGGTAACCATTGTGGCGGTGTGAATGCATATATCAGCTTGAACTGATCCCAAGGGAACACTAGGGCATCCGAGCCGCAAGCTAGGGGATCCCTTGTCCGAGAGACAAACCTGTCCACCTTTGCGTTGAATCTGGATGCTAGAAGATCTACATCCGATGTTCCCCACCGCTGACATATTGTCCAGAAAACCTCGGGGTGAAGGGACCCTTCCTCTGGGCATAATTGCTGGCGACTTAGAAAGTCCGCCTTCCAATTCTCCACTCCTGGAATGAATACCGCAGATATGGCTGGGACATATCTTTCTGCCCATTTCAGGATGTAATTTACTTCCCTCTGGGCTGCACGACTCCTGGTGCCCCCCTGATGATTGATATATGCCACTGCTGTGGCATTGTCTGATTGAATTCTGACAGGGGACCCTTGGAGTTTGGATGTCCATGCTACTAGGGCATACCGGGCTGCTCGTATCTCTAAGAGATTGATGGGCAGGGCCTTTTCTGCATCCGACCATCTGCCCTGGAGAGACTATTGCTCCAGTACTGCTCCCCAGCCTATAAGGCTGGCATCTGTAGTGACCACCTTCCAAGAAATCGGACTGAAGGATTTCCCTTTTTCCAGATTCTGGGGAACCAACCACCAACGGAGGCTCTTGCGAACGGAAGGGGACAAGGACATTGTAAGTCTAGGGCCTGAACTTTTTTGTTCCAAGCTGACAGTATGGCCCCTTGCAAATTCCTTGAATGGAATTGACCGTAGGGTACTGCTTCGAATGATGCCACCATTTTTCCCAGCAGCCTCATGCACAGGCGTATGGACGGCTGTCTTTTTTGTACCCACTAAGTGGATCAAATCTTTCAAAGACAACACCTTTCCTCGAGGCAAGAATATTTTTCTCTGGCCTGAATCCAACCTTAGCCCCAAGTATTCCAGACTTTTGACTGGTTTTTAGGGCTGACTTGTCTCGGTTGATAATCCAACCGTGAGATTCCAGATACTTGATTGTCTTGTGAACGACCACGTCTAGTTTTTTCACTGAGTGGTCTATCAGCAACAAGTCATCTAGATATGCCATTATCATTACACCTTGTGTTCTTAGATTGGCCAATAAAGGGCCAGAATTTTTGTAAACACTTGTGGTGCTGTGGCCAAACCGAAGGGTAAGGCTCTGAACTGAAAATGGCGCCCTTCTACTGCAAAGCGTAGAAATTTTTGGTGGACTGGAAAGATGGGAATGTGCAAATAAGCATCTTTGATGTCGATCGCGGCTAACCAATCCTCCCCTTGTAGGGCAGTGGCCACCGATTGGATCGACTCCATCGGAAAGTCCTGATATACAGGAATTTGTATAGCCCTTTTAGAATTAATATGGGCCCCCAGTCCGCGTTTGCTTCGGGACTGTAAAGAGGTTTGAGTAAAACCCGAACCCTCATTCTTCCAGGGGAACCTCCAGAATTACTCCTTGGAGCAATAGTTGTTCTAGTGCCAACAGGAGGGACTCTCTCTTCCGGGGATCCCTTGGCACGTTTGACCTCAAAAATGGGAAGGAGGAGAGTCTTTTAACTCCAAACTGTATCCCAAACATACTGCGGAGAGCACCTATCTGTCTTGATCGTGTCCCGCCAGGTCTCTTGCGAACAACTGGAGTCCTCCCCCCACCCGACTGAGTGGGGGCAACCCTTCAATGAATTTAACTTTGGGGGAGGTTTTGTACCTCCCCTGACCCAGGGTTTCTCATTACCCTGCTATTGTCCCTGTTTTTTTACCCCCGGGAATTGACCGAGGAGGCCGTCGGAACTGTTACACAGCCGATGCCCCAGGGACTGGAGAAGCAGGCCTCTTAAAGAGGGACCTCTCACTCTGTTTTTAACCGGCAAGAGCGTATTTTTACCGCTGGAAATTTTCTGGATATATTTGTCCAGGTTTTCCCTGAATAAGCGTTCACCATGAAATGGGACGCTAACCAGCCATTCTTTACAGGGAGCTTCAGCAGACCAGTTTTTGAGCCATAGAAGCCTACGCATATGTACTATAGACAGCGTACGGCGGGAGGCCTGATGGACTGAATCCTTTATGGCGTCAACCGCAAAGCCTAAGGCTCTAGGTAGATCAGCTAGGGCAAGGCCTGCTGATCTGTCAAGTCCCTCAAGACCTGTTTCAACTGATCCTTCACTGCTTAGCAGACCTCACTGCTGGTTGTGTCACCAAGCTTGCTGTAGAAAGAAGCAGACTTTCATAAGGACTCCAATCTTTTATCTATTGGGTTCTTGAACATTTGGACATTATCCATTGGATATGTCAGTGATTTATACATACAAGAGATGGCTGTGTCCACTGTAGGGACCTTCCATTTTTTGATGAACTTATCCTCCATGGGATAGACCACCGGAAATCTCTTGGGGGGAATAAATATTTTCTCAGGACGTTCCCAATCCTGGTAAATGAGCCCTTTCAGTAAAGGGTGAAGTGGAAAAGAACAGACAGTCTGGGGGCTTCTAGCGACCCCAACGAGGATACAGTAGTGGTTGATGGTTCCGCAAGGTGCATTTTTAAATGTTGATCGGACCATGTTAGTCAGAGACTGAACCCATAATCTTTCAGCTTGAGATGCTGAGAAAAGGTTCCCCCACTGTTGATTCCTCTATAACAGAATCAACCTTATCCTGATCCCCTTCAGGCAGGTCGATCCCTGTATGGGACTGTTGCTCTGCTAACAGGCACTCTGAAGGAGGAGACGGAGATCGGGCGTGCTTTCCCTGACAGGGAGGCAGCGATCAATGTTGACAATCTCTCTCTAATCCTCCCAGAGCTGAGGAAAAAAACCTCCTCTGTTACATACACAGGAGCAGGTGAACTGAGGACAGCCACAGTACCAAGTACCCCTGCAGGGTCTCTATGGTCACTTACCTCTGAACTTCAGGGGAGACTGGTGCAGCAGAAGCATGCCCAAGATCCTCAGAGCCCGATGAGACCCCCTTCGCTTCCTGGAAGATTCAGTTCCGGAGCTTCTGGACGGCATATTCCTAAGCCTAAAGCTGAGGTATTCCAGCCGTAATACACCACTTTTACTGAGAATAGTCTAGCACAATTGCTGCTATATCACAGTTGGTGTCTACTAAAGTGCCTTTCTAGGGGATGCCTGCATCAACCGCCTCTGTGTGCCTTTATACTGTTGCTAGCTCTGTCTGTGCACTTCAATAGCCAGCTATAATGTGCTTTAAAACACGCTGGACGCCCGCACATGCGCAGTAGCGCCGCGGCGCACACCTGAGCGTCATCCACCCGCTCCGCCCCTTTTTCCAGATCGCCTCTATATATAGAGGCGCGTGCTCGCGCGCGGGCACGTGCGCCTTCGGCGCCTTTTTTGAAAACAATAAGGAGCTAGATGGGAGCCAGGGTCCTTTGCCGCAGGGCCCGGGGATAGATGAGCGCAGCAACAGGGCAGAGGAGACAGCTTCCCAGCAGAGAACATACCAACTGCCTGGATTTGATTCTGGAAGAAAAAAATCCACATTACAAGAAAAAGAACCATAGCGGCCTCTAGTGTCTAACACAGGTACCGCGGTCTTACATTTTTTTTTTTTTTTTTTTCTTGCCTACTATTAAAATTTTACATTTTCTCAGTAGTAACAGGCATACACAGAATATTAGCGGGAATACCTTAGGTAACAGGCAGAAAGACAAAATAGGCTTGGGGGTCCCTCAATAGAACCAAGTTCCCGAGGGCCCCCACTTACCTTTTCCTCGCCGCAGGACTCTGTTTGGTCCACAGAAGCCCAAACTTCACCTATCACGGCAGGCATTGTAATCAAACCTTCAGGGACCGGGTTCCCAAGGATTCCACTCCCCTGGACCTGTATAGCACCCTGCACAGAAAACATCTTGGTCGTGGGTATGACCAGAGCTCTGGATCCCAGGGTCCAGCCCTCCTAAGAGAGGCATTACAGGCAAAACCTTGCTCTTCTCTGCAAGGCCCGGGTACCGACCGTTTAGCTATGAAGCTTTTTTGGTCGGATCCGGAATAGCTTACTGAGGCCCAAAAGAACCTGTACGCAAGCTCAGTGAAAAACACATGTTACTTCTTGGCCAACACCTTAGACACTGGCAAAAAACTGAGGTGCTCCCGGATGGGAGGGGCTTATATAGGGGAGGGTACTTCCGGTTTTGGAAGTTGCCAGTGCCAGCACCTGAAGGTATCTATATAACCCATTAGTAATGACTATGTCGCTCTGTGTCCCGTGATTAGTGATGAGCCGAACACCCCCGGGTTCGGTTCGCACCAGAACCCGCGAACGGACCGAAAGTTCGAACGAACATTAGAACCCTATTAAATACAATGGATGCGAACGTTCGAATTCTAAAGTGCTAATTATAACAACTATTATGCATGTTATTGTCCTAAAAAGGGTTTGGGAACCCGGGTTCTGCACCAGGGGACATGTATCAATGCAAAAATAAGTTTTAAAAACGGTCGTTTTCCGGGAGCAGTCATTTTAATGATGCATAAAGTGAAAAAAAAAAAGTCAAATATTCCTTTAAATATCGTACCTGGGGGGTGTCTAAAGTATGCCTGTGAAGTGCCACGTGTTTCCCGTGTTTAGAACTGTCCCTGCACAAAATGACACTTCTAAAGGAAAAAAAAGCCATTTAAAACTGCTTGCGGCTTTAATGTAATGTCTGGTCCCGGTAATATGGATGAAAATCTTTAAGAAAAATGGCATAGCTACCCCATGACCCCCCCCCCTACCCCAGCCCATTACCAGCCCCTTTGGGTCTTGTATGGATATTAAGGGGAACCCCGCACATAAAATAAAAAAGGCCCTATATACTCTGAACAGCCGTATACAGGCGGTGCATACAAGACAGGGACTGTAGGTTTGTTCTTATGTAGAATCTGTTTGTAATTTTGAACAGGTACATTGTTGAAGTGTAGCTCCAGACCAAAAATCTATTTTTAAACTTTTTGGAAAACATAGGTAAGGGTTATCACCCCTGTAACATTTGTTTTGCTGTCTGTGCCCCTGTTCAGAACATTTCACCTCACTTTCCGTCCTAATGACAACTGTTTTTGAAATGTGGTGTTTTTCTTGAAACAAGGATTGCTGATAAAGCATCAGTACAGAGGAGACACCTTTCTCCCATATTTATTCTTACAGGAGAGAATTTTCCTTCCTAGTGGTAGATTTCCTCTCACTTCCTGTTGTCTTCTTGCGTTTGCAAGTAGGAGTCGTTTGTAAGTTGGATGTTTGAAAGTAGGGACCTGCCGTATATACTCTGCAGAAATAGGCCCCTTAGTTGTTGGTGTTGGCACAACACTGTAAGCACTCACAGTTACTCTTGGTTGGTGCTGGAACGCCCTGCTGTCAACTATTATATCAGGAATTTTAATTACATATAATTGTTGAACAGTGGTAGTAAAAATTGGGCCTTTGATGGTGGTGCTGGTGCCACAACACTGTAAGCCCTGACAGTTACTCTTGGTGGGTGCAGCAATGGGCCCTGCTGTGAATTATTAGATCAAGAATTGTAATTACATGCCCCTGTTGAACAGGGGCTGAAAAATTGGGCCTTAGGCACTGGTGGCACAACACTGCAACCCTTCACAGATACTGTACTTGGAGCACAGCAATGAGCCCTGTTGCAAAGTATTGCTTCAAAAATTGTAATGACACGCCCCTGTTAAACAGGGGCTGAAAAATTGGGCCTTAGGCACTGGTGGCACAACACTGCAACTCCTCACAGATACTGTACTTGGAGCACAGCAATGAGCCCTGTTGCAAAGTATTGCTTCAAAAATTGTAATTACACGCCACTGTTAAACAGGGGCTGAAAAATTGGGCGTTAGGCACTGGTGGCGGCACCCATAAACAAAAATGATCTTCCAAGCTATCATCATCAATCGTATCATTGAGGACTCGGAGGAGGAGGATAGGCAGTCAACATAACAGCACAGGCACTCAGCATCAGCATCAGTCTTGAAGGGATGTGACATTTTAAAATCAATTAGTCTGTTATATCAGCATCAGGTGTGTGGTAGCTGGTGGTGATCCAAGACTGGTTCATCTTGATGAAAGTCAGTCGATCAACCGAGTCGGTGGACAGGCGCACCCTGTGATCCGTGACAAATCCTCCAGCAGCACTGAATGTGCGTTCCGAAAGAACGCTGGATGCAGGACAGGCCAGTAGCTCAATTGCATACTGTGCAAGCTCTGGCCAGTGATCCATCCTCAAGACCCAGTAAGCCAGAGGATTTTCGGTGGGGAAGGTGTCCAAGTCTGACCTTGCCCCTAGATATTCCTGCACCATGTTTATCAGACGCTGGCGATGGTTGCTGGAACCGATCATACTTTGGGGCTGCGGACTAAAGAATTGTCTGAACGCATCGGTCAGACGGCCACCTTCCCCACCGCTCCTTCTTTGACTGGCCGAAGCCTCAGCAACTCGTTGTCCAGGACCAGGAGTTTGCAACCTCCCAGTCTCTGGGAACGCGTTGCACAGACCTTTCTGCAAGGCCTCCCGGAGTTGTCTCATCCTCTGCTCCCTCTGCGACGGTAACATAAGGTCCGCAACCTTACCCTTGTACCGTGGATCAAGGAGAGTGGCCAGCCAGTAATGGTCCCTCTCCTTGATCCGAAGAATACGAGGATCCTTCCGCAGACTTTGCAGGATCAGGGAGGCCATGCAGCGTAGGTTTGCTGAGGCATTCGCTCCGGAGTCCTCTGGGTCACTAAGGACGACATGATCCGCAGCCACCTCCTCCCAGCCACGTACAAGTCCACTGGTTTCTTGGGACTGTAAATCATCCCTAAAAGACTGCTGCTGATGATGCTGAGTGCCAGCCTCCACCTCCATGCTGACACAATCCTCCTCCTCCTCCTCCTCCTCCTCCTCCTCCTCTTCCTGTGCGATGGGTGGGACAGAAGGAACACTGTCTGCGTAAAGGGGGCCTTGAGAGGCAAGGAAGTCCTCCTCTTCCTGCCTCTGTTCTGCCTCAAGTGCCCTGTCCATTATTCCACGCAGCGTGTGCTCCAACAGGTGGACAAGAGGTACAGTGTCACTGATGCATGCACTGTCACTGCTCACCATCCTCGTGGCCTCCTCAAATGGTGCCAGGACAGTGCATGCATCCCTGATCATGCCCCACTGGCGTGGAGAAAAAAAACCAAGCTCCCCTGACCCTGTCCTGGTGCCGTAGTCGCACAGGTACTCATTGATGGCCCTCTGCTGCGTGTGCAGCCGCTGCAGCATGGCCAACGTTGAGTTCCACCTGGTGGGCATGTCACATATAAGGCGGTTCTTGGGCAGGTTCAACTCCTTTTGCAGCTCAGCCAGGCGAGCACTGGCATTATAAGATCTGCGGAAATGCACACAGACTTTCCTGGCCTGCCTCAGGACATCCTGTAAGCCCGGGTACCTGCCCAAGAACCGCTGCACCACCAGGTTAAGGACGTGAGCCACACAGGGCACATGGGTCAGTTGTCCCTGTCGGAGGGCGGAGAGGAGGTTGGTGCCATTGTCGCAAACCACCATTCCTGGCTTAAGCTGGCGTGGCGTCAACCACCTCTCGGCCTGGCCCTGCAGAGCAGACAGGACCTCTGCCCCAGTGTGGCTTCTGTCCCCCAAACACACCAGCGCAAGCACGGCATGGCATCTTTTTGCCTGCGTACTTGCGTAGCCCCGTGAACGGCTACGGAGCACCGCTGGTTCATAGGACAAACCACAGGAAGAGGCCATGGAGGAAGAAGAAGAGGAGGGGGTGGAGGAGAGAGGTGTGTCACAACCAGTAGTAGCATTTTGGAGGCGTGGCGGTGGGACAACCTCCAACACTACTGCACCTTGTCCTGAATCCTTCCCAGCTGCCAAAAGAGTGACCCAATGGGCCGTGAAAGAAAGGTAACGTCCCTGTCCATGCCTGCTGGACCATGAGTCAGCGGTAATATGCACCTTACCGCTGACCGCCCTGTCCAGCGAGGCCAAGACATTGCCTTCCACATGCCGGTAGAGAGCCGGAATAGCCTTCCGTGAGAAAAAGTGGCGTTTGGGAACCTGCCACTGAGGAACCGCACATTGCACAAACTCACGGAAGGGGGCCGAGTCTACCAACTGAAAAGGCAGCAGTTGAAGCGCTAGCAATTTAGCCAAGCTAGCATTCAACCGCTGGGCATGTGGATGGCTGGGAGTGAACTTCTTTCGACGGTCCAGCAGCTGGGGCAGGGAAATTTGCCTGCTAGAATCGGACGTCGGTGTACTGCTAGCAGAGTGGGCGCAAGTACTTGGCTGTGACACACCTAATTCTACACCTTCATTCCTCTCAGTGCATGTTTCAGAGAGGACTGAAGTTATAGTGGGGTTGGAGATCCCAGCTGATGCGGTGCAAGGAGAGGTCCGCTTTGTTCTTTGGTGTGGGTCTTTGAGGTAGGCTTGCCAACGAGCTGCATGGCAGGTCAACATATGTCTGGTCAGGCATGTGGTACCCAAGCGGCTGATGTTTTGGCCACGCGATATACGCTTGAGACATATGTTGCAAACAGCAGCTGTGCGATCTGATGCACTAGCCTCAAAAAAGGCCCACACCAAAGAACTTTTTGAATGACGGGCAGAGGCAGCGCCCTGCACAGGCGGAGCTCTGCGGTGTGATTCCGTCGGTGTACTGCCCTTACGCTGGCCACCAAAGGGCATCCTGCCTCGTTGGAGATGTGCCTCCTCCTCATCCTCCTCCTCCTCCTCTCTCCTATTAGGCACCCACGTGGAGTCATTGACCTCATCATCCCCTCCCTCCTCATCACTGGAGCCAATCTGGCAGTATGCTGCAGCTGCTGGAACATGACTGCCAGATTGGTGTCCTTCTTGAGCATCCCCTCTGTCTGCTCTCACGCTACTGCCTTCCTCTAGCTGGGTTTCATCATCAGACCCTTCGAAACGCTGGGCATCCTCCTGGAGCATGTACCCAACACTGTGCTGAAACAGTTCGGGGGACTCCTCAGGAGGAGGACATGGTGGGTCTAGGGAAGGAGTGACTGATGATTTGTCTGACATTGATACCAGGGAAGACGACGCTTTGGCAGCTGCTTTTCCAGTACCCTGAGCCTGGGTGAGAGAGGATGAGGAGGAGGAGGAGGGCTTGGTCATCCACTCTACCAAGTCTTCGGCATGATGTGGCTCAACATGTCCAGCTGCCGAAAAGAAGGACAAGCGTGTCCCATGGCCATGTGCTGATGACAATGCACCGCGTCCACGACCAGCACTGTTGCCCCCAGACACAGAGCCTGCTTGCCCTCTTTTATTGCCTCCTGACTGTCTGCCTCTCCTTGTTTGCCTTCCAGACATTCTAATAGATGGCCTGCAGGGAGATGGGAAAAAAGCAATAAGGGCTACCTTCAGGTGTCCTTCTCTGTCCCTTGAAACAAGGACTTTCACAGTGAAAGAAACTGACACTGTCCCTACCTAGAGTTTTCTATCCCTAGAATAAATGTTTTTTTTAATCACAATATAGCACAAGGACAATTCACTCAATGTCTCTCCAGGTCCCTGGAAACAAGGACTTGCAGAGTGAAAGAAACTGACACTGTCCCTACCTAGAGTTTTCTGTCCCTAGAATAAATGTTTTTTTTAAGCACAATATAGCACAAGGAAAATTAACTCACTGTCCTTACAGGTCCCTGGAAACAAGGACTTGCAGAGTGAAAGAAACTGACACTGTCCCTACCTAGAGTTTTCTGTCCCTAGAATAAATGTTTTTTTTAATCACAATAGAGCACAAGGACAATTAACTCACTGTCCTTACAGGTCCCTGGAAACAAGGACTTGCAGAGTGAAAGAAAAAAAACACTCTCCCTACCTACAGTTTTCTGTCCCTAGAAAAAATGTTTTTTTTAATCACAATATAGCACAAGGAAAATTAACTCACTGTCCTTACAGGTCCCTGGAAACAAGGACTTGCAGAGTGAAAGAAACTGACACTGTCCCTACCTAGAGTTTTCTGTCCCTAGAATAAATGTTTTTTTTAATCACAATATAGCACAAGGACAATTCACTCAATGTCTCTCCAGGTCCCTGGAAACAAGGACTTGCAGAGTGAAAGAAACTGACACTGTCCCTACCTAGAGTTTTCTGTCCCTAGAATAAATGTTTTTTTTAAGCACAATATAGCACAAGGACAATTAACTCACTGTCCTTACAGGTCCCTGGAAACAAGGACTTGCAGAGTGAAAGAAAAAAAACACTCTCCCTACCTACAGTTTTCTGTCCCTAGAAAAAATGTTTTTTTTAATCACAATATAGCACAAGGAAAATTAACTCACTGTCCTTACAGGTCCCTGGAAACAAGGACTTGCAGAGTGAAAGAAAAAAAACACTCTCCCTACCTACAGTTTTCTGTCCCTAGAAAAAATGTTTTTTTTAATCACAATATAGCACAAGGAAAATTAACTCACTGTCCTTACAGGTCCCTGGAAACAAGGACTTGCAGAGTGAAAGAAACTGACACTGTCCCTACCTAGAGTTTTCTGTCCCTAGAATAAATGTTTTTTTTAATCACAATATAGCACAAGGAAAATTAACTCACTGTCCTTACAGGTCCCTGGAAACAAGGACTTGCAGAGTGAAAGAAACTGACACTGTCCCTACCTAGAGTTTTCTGTCCCTAGAATAAATGTTTTTTTTAAGCACAATATAGCACAAGGACAATTAACTCACTGTCCTTACAGGTCCCTGGAAACAAGGACTTGCAGAGTGAAAGAAAAAAAACACTCTCCCTACCTACAGTTTTCTGTCCCTAGAAAAAATGTTTTTTTTAATCACAATATAGCACAAGGAAAATTAACTCACTGTCCTTACAGGTCCCTGGAAACAAGGACTTGCAGAGTGAAAGAAACTGACACTGTCCCTACCTAGAGTTTTCTGTCCCTAGAATAAATGTTTTTTTTAATCACAATATAGCACAAGGAAAATTAACTCACTGTCCTTACAGGTCCCTGGAAACAAGGACTTGCAGAGTGAAAGAAACTGACACTGTCCCTACCTAGAGTTTTCTGTCCCTAGAATAAATGTTTTTTTTAATCACAATATAGCACAAGGACAATTAACTCACTGTCCTTACAGGTCCCTGGAAACAAGGACTTGCAGAGTGAAAGAAACTGACACTGTCCCTACCTAGAGTTTTCTGTCCCTAGAATAAATGTTTTTTTTAAGCACAATATAGCACAAGGACAATTAACTCACTGTCCTTACAGGTCCCTGGAAACAAGGACTTGCAGAGTGAAAGAAACTGACACTGTCCCTACCTAGAGTTTTCTGTCCCTAGAATAAATGTTTTTTTTAATCACAATATAGCACAAGGAAAATTAACTCACTGTCCTTACAGGTCCCTGGAAACAAGGACTTGCAGAGTGAAAGAAACTGACACTGTCCCTACCTAGAGTTTTCTGTCCCTAGAATAAATGTTTTTTTTAATCACAATATAGCACAAGGACAATTAACTCACTGTCCTTACAGGTCCCTGGAAACAAGGACTTGCAGAGTGAAAGAAACTGACACTGTCCCTACCTAGAGTTTTCTGTCCCTAGAATAAATGTTTTTTTTAAGCACAATATAGCACAAGGACAATTAACTCACTGTCCTTACAGGTCCCTGGAAACAAGGACTTGCAGAGTGAAAGAAACTGACACTGTCCCTACCTAGAGTTTTCTGTCCCTAGAATAAATGTTTTTTTTAATCACAATATAGCACAAGGAAAATTAACTCACTGTCCTTACAGGTCCCTGGAAACAAGGACTTGCAGAGTGAAAGAAACTGACACTGTCCCTACCTAGAGTTTTCTGTCCCTAGAATAAATGTTTTTTTTAAGCACAATATAGCACAAGGACAATTAACTCACTGTCCTTACAGGTCCCTGGAAACAAGGACTTGCAGAGTGAAAGAAACTGACACTGTCCCTACCTAGAGTTTTCTGTCCCTAGAATAAATGTTTTTTTTAATCACAATATAGCACAAGGAAAATTAACTCACTGTCCTTACAGGTCCCTGGAAACAAGGACTTGCAGAGTGAAAGAAACTGACACTGTCCCTACCTAGAGTTTTCTGTCCCTAGAATAAATGTTTTTTTTAATCACAATAGAGCACAAGGACAATTAACTCACTGTCCTTACAGGTCCCTGGAAACAAGGACTTGCAGAGTGAAAGAAAAAAAACACTCTCCCTACCTACAGTTTTCTGTCCCTAGAAAAAATGTTTTTTTTAATCACAATATAGCACAAGGAAAATTAACTCACTGTCCTTACAGGTCCCTGGAAACAAGGACTTGCAGAGTGAAAGAAACTGACACTGTCCCTACCTAGAGTTTTCTGTCCCTAGAATAAATGTTTTTTTTAATCACAATATAGCACAAGGACAATTCACTCAATGTCTCTCCAGGTCCCTGGAAACAAGGACTTGCAGAGTGAAAGAAACTGACACTGTCCCTACCTAGAGTTTTCTGTCCCTAGAATAAATGTTTTTTTTAAGCACAATATAGCACAAGGACAATTAACTCACTGTCCTTACAGGTCCCTGGAAACAAGGACTTGCAGTGTGAAAGAAAAAAAACACTCTCCCTACCTACAGTTTTCTGTCCCTAGAAAAAATGTTTTTTTTAATCACAATATAGCACAAGGAAAATTAACTCACTGTCCTTACAGGTCCCTGGAAACAAGGACTTGCAGAGTGAAAGAAAAAAAACACTCTCCCTACCTACAGTTTTCTGTCCCTAGAAAAAATGTTTTTTTTAATCACAATATAGCACAAGGAAAATTAACTCACTGTCCTTACAGGTCCCTGGAAACAAGGACTTGCAGAGTGAAAGAAACTGACACTGTCCCTACCTAGAGTTTTCTGTCCCTAGAATAAATGTTTTTTTTAATCACAATATAGCACAAGGAAAATTAACTCACTGTCCTTACAGGTCCCTGGAAACAAGGACTTGCAGAGTGAAAGAAACTGACACTGTCCCTACCTAGAGTTTTCTGTCCCTAGAATAAATGTTTTTTTTAAGCACAATATAGCACAAGGACAATTAACTCACTGTCCTTACAGGTCCCTGGAAACAAGGACTTGCAGAGTGAAAGAAAAAAAACACTCTCCCTACCTACAGTTTTCTGTCCCTAGAAAAAATGTTTTTTTTAATCACAATATAGCACAAGGAAAATTAACTCACTGTCCTTACAGGTCCCTGGAAACAAGGACTTGCAGAGTGAAAGAAACTGACACTGTCCCTACCTAGAGTTTTCTGTCCCTAGAATAAATGTTTTTTTTAATCACAATATAGCACAAGGAAAATTAACTCACTGTCCTTACAGGTCCCTGGAAACAAGGACTTGCAGAGTGAAAGAAACTGACACTGTCCCTACCTAGAGTTTTCTGTCCCTAGAATAAATGTTTTTTTTAATCACAATATAGCACAAGGACAATTAACTCACTGTCCTTACAGGTCCCTGGAAACAAGGACTTGCAGAGTGAAAGAAACTGACACTGTCCCTACCTAGAGTTTTCTGTCCCTAGAATAAATGTTTTTTTTAAGCACAATATAGCACAAGGACAATTAACTCACTGTCCTTACAGGTCCCTGGAAACAAGGACTTGCAGAGTGAAAGAAACTGACACTGTCCCTACCTAGAGTTTTCTGTCCCTAGAATAAATGTTTTTTTTAATCACAATATAGCACAAGGAAAATTAACTCACTGTCCTTACAGGTCCCTGGAAACAAGGACTTGCAGAGTGAAAGAAACTGACACTGTCCCTACCTAGAGTTTTCTGTCCCTAGAATAAATGTTTTTTTTAATCACAATATAGCACAAGGACAATTAACTCACTGTCCTTACAGGTCCCTGGAAACAAGGACTTGCAGAGTGAAAGAAACTGACACTGTCCCTACCTAGAGTTTTCTGTCCCTAGAATAAATGTTTTTTTTAAGCACAATATAGCACAAGGACAATTAACTCACTGTCCTTACAGGTCCCTGGAAACAAGGACTTGCAGAGTGAAAGAAACTGACACTGTCCCTACCTAGAGTTTTCTGTCCCTAGAATAAATGTTTTTTTTAATCACAATATAGCACAAGGAAAATTAACTCACTGTCCTTACAGGTCCCTGGAAACAAGGACTTGCAGAGTGAAAGAAACTGACACTGTCCCTACCTAGAGTTTTCTGTCCCTAGAATAAATGTTTTTTTTAATCACAATATAGCACAAGGACAATTAACTCACTGTCCTTACAGGTCCCTGGAAACAAGGACTTGCAGAGTGAAAGAAACTGACACTGTCCCTACCTAGAGTTTTCTGTCCCTAGAATAAATGTTTTTTTTAAGCACAATATAGCACAAGGACAATTAACTCACTGTCCTTACAGGTCCCTGGAAACAAGGACTTGCAGAGTGAAAGAAACTGACACTGTCCCTACCTAGAGTTTTCTGTCCCTAGAATAAATGTTTTTTTTAAGCACACTATAGCAGAAGCACAAAACACACTGACACTCTCCCTACCTATCCTTCTCTTTCCCTAAACTAAAGGAATCCAGGTTAAGCAAGAAAGAAATAACAGTCACTGTCCCTGCCTATGCTACTCTATCCCTGCTCCGGAACACACTACACTAGGCCGCCGTGCTGGCGGCCTTTTATAGTGTGGGGCGTGTACTAAACACCCTCAGCAATAATTGGCCACAGGCATCCTGCCTGTGGCCAATCATTGCTCTCCTCGCTGCCGGCGCTGTGATTGGCCAAGCATGCGGGGTCACAGTGCATGCTTGGCCAATCACAGCGCCTGGATGACACTGCGATGGCGTAGTGCATTGTGGGCCGTTCGCGTCACTCGAATTTGGCGCGAACGGCCCAAATCGTTCGATCTTCGTCGAACGATCGAACAGCCAATGTTCGAGTCGAACGTATGTTCGACTCGAACACGAAGCTCATCCCTACCCGTGATGTACGAGAAAGAAAAGTCTTTGGGTATACTTGTGGCATCCTAAATATGCCTATGAGTAGTATGTTATGTTTATATGAATGTTTTGTGTGTGTCTGGGGGATTTGTAATGTGCTTCACATTTTTATTTCATAAAATTTTACTTAATTTTCTTGTTTGCTTTTTTAAAGTAAATTTTTACTGCTGTTACAAAGAGGCAGAATACATGTAAATGCAGTCAGATTTATGGAGATATAAACAGGCATTCCTAACAGGGCAGGCTTTTATACGCCTCCTTTTACAGGGTAATCTCTCTGTAACAAGGCAGTCTTTAAGAAGGCACCCGGTCACATAGCGGTGTCCACAGAGCGATCTCTCTCTCTTTCTCTCCTGCTCCCCTATACCTCATTCTCTCTCTCTCTCTCTTTCTCTTTTGCACCCAAACAGGCTTGCTCCCGAGCCGCTTCTCTGTGTGTCCACTCACACATGGAGCAAGGCTCGCCCCTGCCCCCGCTCTTTCCTCATTGGCTCACTGGCTGGGATTGAGAGTAGCGGCAGCCATTAGCTCCTGCTGCTGTCTCAGCCAATAAGGACAAGGAGACCCGGAAGGGATGCTGCTTGCATGCACATCGATGGTTTGAGATGGGGCTCAGATAAGTATTGGGAGGCTGGGGGGACTGCTGCACACAAAAGGTTTTTTACCTTCATGTATAGAATGTATGAAGGTAAAAAACATTGAGCCTTTACAACCACTTTAATATCCATTGGTTCTGATGAGGGGGACATTGAGGGGACACTGATGATGGCACTGTGATGAGAGGACACTTATACCAAGGCTCTGATGGGGAGGTCACTGATGGCAGGGCTGAGATGAGGGGACACTGATGAAATGGGCTCTGATGAGGGGACATTGATGAGGGAGTACTGATGACAGGGCTGTGATGAGGAAATGCTGATGACAGGGCTGTGATGAGGGGCACTGATGGCAGGATTGTAATAGGGGGACACTTATGAGGGAGTCTCTGATATGGGGGATACTGTTGAGGGGGGCTCTAATGAGGGGGACACTGATGAGGGGGTTCTGAAAAGGGAGACACTGATGAGGGGGTTTCTGATGAAGGGACACTGATGAGGGGTTCCTGGCGAAGGGAACATTGATTAGGTGGACACTAATAAGAGCACTCTGATGAGAAGGACACAGATGAGGGGACGACGATGAGGGGGACACTGATGAGAGGAGCACTAATGAGGGGACACTGATGAAGGTGACACTAATGAGGGGGTCTCTGATAAGGGGAACACTGATAAGGGGGGCACTGATGAGGGGACACTGATGAGGGGACACTGATGAAGGGACACTGATGAGGGGTTCCTGGCGAGGGGAACATTGATTAGGTGGACACTAATAAGAGCACTCTGATGAGAAGGACACAGATGAGGGGACGACGATGAGGGGGACACTGATGAGAGGAGCACTAATGAGGGGACACTGATGAAGGTGACACTAATGAGGGGGTCTCTGATAAGGGGAACACTGATAAGGGGGGCACTGATGAGGGGACACTGATGAGGGGACACTGATGAACGGACACTGATGAGGGGTTCCTGGCGAGGGGAACATTGATTAGGTGGACACTAATAAGAGCACTCTGATGAGAAGGACACAGATGAGGGGACGACGATGAGGGGGACACTGATGAGAGGAGCACTAATGAGGGGACACTGATGAAGGTGACACTAATGAGGGGGTCTCTGATAAGGGGAACACTGATAAGGGGGGCACTGATGAGGGGACACTGTTGAGGAGGCACTGATGAAGGGACACTGATGAGGGGGCACTGATAAGGGGTCTCTGATGAGGGAACACTAATAGGGGGTCGTACCGTTGTGCATTTTTGTATACACAGATTTACATCACGTGTGACTTCTTAAAGTTGGTTCCTTATTACATTAGGGAATGAGAGAAGGAGCTTGAACTGGAATTTATGGCCCCCCAGATCCAACGGATCATTAAATTGACCCATACCTTGTCTATTAGTTCCCGCACCCAAGAATCCTCCTTTAAATTCCTCAACAGATGGTACAAGACCCCCTCACACTTGGCCCAGATGTTTCCTACTGCTAGCTACTGCTGTTGGAGAAGATGTGATCACCAAGGCATGTTTCTGCACATTTGGTGGTCCTGCTCTAATGCCGCGTACACACGATCGAATTTCTCGACGGTGAAAACACAGTCGAGAAAATCGTCAGGAAAAACGAGAAACAGCTTGTTCCCCTACACACGGCCGGTTTTCCCGACATTTTTCTCTTGGTCGAGAAAAACGACCGTGTGTAGGCTGATCCCTATGGGAAAACTGCAGCGGAAAAAAATGCCGTGAATCACGACGAGAAAAATTAGAGCATGTTCTAATTTTTCTCGTCGTGATTAATGCCGTTTTTCTCGTCGGGAAAAATGATCAAAAGCCCACACACAGTCGTTTTTCTCGTCAAAGAGAAAATGTAATTTTTCCCGACGAGAAAAATGGTTGTGTGTACGCGGCATAAGATTAGAGTATTCTGGCACGCCATTAACCCTTGGATATAAAAATTGTCCCTTAGACCAATCACAAATTCTCCACTCCATCTCCTGTTTCATGGGATTCCATCTTCCATGAAGGCTTATAAAAGAAGTGTACTACCTCATTTACTAAATGCTGCAAAGATTCTAATTCCCAGATTTTGGAAACAATCTATTTGCCCTAAACTATCTGCTTGGAAAAGGGAAGTGGATATCATTATGGAGACTGAACGCTGGATTTATACTGTTCGGAACCAACAAGAAACATTTAGAGATATATGGATAGGGTGGTTGTACTATTTGCAAGAGATACCAAATTAATGTAAAAGAACTAAGGTTGCGCAACTAAATACAAATACAAAAAACCAAAAATGTTCTGAAAACACAATATGATAATATCTGTATAAAACGTGAATAAACAATATAAATGATGGAGTAAAAATATTGCTCTATACGTCTCTGGGTAATAGATGGTACTTAAACTATATTCCTTAATATTGGCATGCAAAAAAGGATTCAGAGATAGTCCATAAATAACAAAAAGTCCCCAGAAAGAAACAGAAGATTCCAAGGCTCTTCAAAACTGCATAAGTGACTTCAAAACGTTGGAACACCATAGAAGGAGTGATGATATGATAGAAAAGGAATCCACCACCTTATCCCTTTTAGGCTGCTTACCGGAAGTTCTGATCCCTGAAAGAGATCAGTCTGAATGGGTGGCTGTTATCCCCGCCAAGGGCTATAATTGGCTCTCCCTGTGCTCCCTGTTCCTCTAGGTTCCAATCTGTTAGTTCACCAGGCAGCTCCGTGGGTCACATTTAGGGTAAAAGAGAAAACCCCATAGCGTAATCCTCAGATCAGCACAGCGGCGACACATGGATACCAAATGAATGAGTAGGGGTTGTTGTTTTGTTTGTGTCTTATGGTAACCACTTCCTATGTCATCATGATACATATTGATGTCATGCTTTATCCCTTTTAGTTAGAATTTATTGTCCCTGGGTAACAGTTAGTTAGGTTTTTGTTTTTTTTACTTTTTTCTTCCCTTTATCCCATCCTTACCTTCCTCATTATTCCTCTTATTTTAGTTCTCTGGCATGTTTCATTCAGAAGAGCTATCCTGACTGTACATGCTTTTACATGCTTTGTTGTCTTCACATGGGTTTCTACATACTGCAGAAGAGACGACAGCCGCAGGGACTTTGGGGTTATTAATATGTTTATTGATATGTGGAGCCTCTTTTGTACATGTCATGTAGTCCATTGTAGGTTTTTTCTAAAGAACCCTTGTGCTGTTCTTTTTTTATGTTTGCTGAAAATCAATAAAACGTAATTATATTAAAAAAAAAGCACGTGAAAAAAGCTGATGTCAAGGTTCATAAAAACTCACTGAAACTCACATGAAAGCTCAAGTAAACATGTGTCTCTTCAAGTTAACTCTGCACATTTATTCCTTCAGTTTTTCTGCACATATGGTGTGAACGAGGACTTAATAAGTATTCTCATTTTTAAATACATGTATTTTTTATAGCAATATACAGTATATACTCAGGGCCGTCTTTACCGCAGGGCAAACCGGGGCAGCTGCCCAGGGCCCTGTCACTGTTTGGGGCCCAAGGCAGAGCTGCCATTAAGCCAGCCTGCTGCCCGCAAATCAGCTCTGAAAACCCACACACACACAGTCTATCACTGTCAGCGCGATGCGCGCACAGAGCAGCAGTGCCAGTGCTGCATTTTTTCAATGAAGGATCTGGCAGCGGGTGGGCGGGGTCTTGAGCGCCACTGACGCTCTGGCCCGCCCCTTGCTATCCGTGCATCTTACAGTCACTGCTGCCTGGTGACATCACGACAGGAGAGCCCCAACATTCGGATTCTGCCTCCTCGCGCCTAAGCTCCGCCCCCCGACTCTGGGTCTTCACTGAAGATGAAGGCTGTTCCTGCCGATGGAAGTAAGGTAGGAGAAATGCTCCCTGCACTGCCCTGAGTAGCTCATGGTCACTCTGCTCCCTCCCATACACAGTTATGCTGTACAGTCCCCCCATACTGCCCTCCACTGCCCCCCCCCCCATACTGCCCTCCACTACCCCCCCATTATACTGCCCTCCACTACCCCCCCATTATACTGCCCTCCACTACCCCCCCATTATACTGCCCTCCACTACCCCCCCATTATACTGCCCTCTACTACCCCCACATTATACTGCCCTCCACTACCCCCCCATTATACTGCCCTCCACTACCCCCCCCATTATACTGCCCTCCACTACCCCCCCCATTATACTGCCCTCCACTACCCCCCCATTATACTGCCCTCTACTACCCCCCATTATACTGCCCTCCACTACCCCACCCCCCATTATACTGCCCTCCACTACCCCCCCATTATGCTGCCCTCCACTACCCCCCCATTATACTGCCCTCCACTACCCCCCCATTATACTGCCCTCCACTACCTCCCCCATTATACTGCCCTCCACTACCCCCCCATTATACTGCCCTCCACTACCCCCCCCCATTATACTGCCCTCCACTACCCCCCCCATTATACTGCCCTCTACTACCCCCCCATTATACTGCCCTCCACTACCCCCCCATTATACTGCCCTCCACTACCCCCCTCCACTACCCCCCCCCATTATACTGCCCTCCACTACCCCCCATTATACTGCCCTCCACTACCCCCCCCCCATTATACTGCCCTCCACTGCCCCCCCATACTGCCCTCCACTACCCCCCCATTATACTGCCCTCCACTACCCCCCCATTATACTGCCCTCCACTACCCCCTCATTATGCTGCCCTCCACTACCCCCCATTATACTGCCCTCCACTACCCCCCCATTATACTGCCCTCCACTACCCCCATTATACTGCCCTCCACTACCCCCCCATTATACTGCCCTCCACTACCCCCCATTATACTGCCCTCTACTACCCCCCGCATTATACTGCCCTCCACTACCCCCCCATTATACTGCCCTCTACTACCCCCGCATTATACTGCTCTCCACTACCCCCCATTATACTGCCCTCCACTACCCCCCATTATACTGCCCTCCACTACCCCCCCCATTATACTGCCCTCCACTACCCCCCCCCATTATACTTCCCTCCACTACCCCCCCATTATACTGCCCTCCACTACCCCACCCATTATACTGCCCTCCACTACCCCCCCATTATACTGCCCTCTACTACCCCCCCATTATACTGCCCTCCACTACCCCCCCATTATACTGCCCTCCACTACCCCCCCCATTATACTGCCCTCCACTACCCCCCATTATACTGCCCTCCACTACCCCCCCATTATACTGCCCTCTACTACCCCCCCATTATACTGCCCTCCACTACCCCCCATTATACTGCCCTCCACTACCCCCCATACTGCCCTCCACTACCACCCCATTATACTGCCCTCCACTACCCCCCCCATACTGCCCTCCACTACCCCCCCATTATACTGCCCTCCACTATCCCCCCATTATACTGCCCTCCACTAACACCCCCCATATACTGCCCTCCACTACCCCCCATTATACTGCCCTCCACTACCCCCCCATACTGCCCTCCACTACCCCCCTATACTGCCCTCCACTATCCCCCCATTATACTGCCCTCCAGTACCCCCCCATTATACTGCCCTCCACTACCCCCCCCATACTGCCCTCCACTACCCCCCCATTATACTGCCATCCACTACCCCCCCATACTGCCCTCCACTACCGCCCCATTATACTGCCCTCCACTAACCCCCCCCCCATTATACTGCCCTCCACTACCCCCCCATACTGCCCTCCACTACCCCCCCATTATACTGCCCTCCACCACCCCCCCATACTGCCCTCCACTACCCCCCTATTATACTGCCCTCCACTACCCCCCCATACTGCCCTCCACTACCCCCCCATTATACTGCCCTCTACTACCCCCCCACATACTGCCCTCCACTACCCCCCCATTATACTGCCCTCCCCTACCCCCCATTATACTGCCCTCCACTACCCCCCCATACTGCCCTCCACTACCCCCCCATTTTACTGCTCTCCACTACCCCCCCATTATACTGCCCTCCACTACCTCCCCCCATACTGCCCTCCACTACCCCCCCATTATACTGTCCTCCACTACCCCCCCCCATTATACTGCCCTCCACTACCCCCCCCCCATTATACTGCCCTCCACTACCCCCCATACTGCCCTCCACTATCCCCCCATTATACTGCCCTCCACTACCTCCCCCCCATACTGCCCTCCCCCCCATTATACTGCCCTCCACTACCCCCCCATACTGCCCTCCACTACCCCCCATTATACTGCCCTCCACTACCCCCCCATTATACTGCCCTCCACTAACACCCCCCCATTATACTGCCCTCCACTAACACCCCCCCATTATACTGCCCTCCACTACCCCCCCCCATTATACTGCCCTCCACTACCCCCCCATTATACTGCCCTCCACTACCGCCCCCTCCATTATACTGCCCTCCACTACCCCCCCATTATACTGCCCTCCACTACCCCTCTTATTATACTGCCCTCCACTACCACCCCTCCCATTATACTGCCCTCCACTACCACCCCTCCCATTATACTGCCCTCCACTACCACCCCTCCCATTATACTGCCCTCCACTACCCCCCATTATACTGCCCTCCACTACCCCCCCCCATACTGCCCTCCACTACCCCCCCCCCCATTATACTCCCCTCCACTAACACCCCCCCCCCATTATACTGCCCTCCACTAACACCCCCCCATTATACTGCCCTCCACTACCCCCCCATTATACTGCCCTCCACTACCCCCCCCCCCCATTATACTGCCCTCCACTACCCCCCTATTATACTGCCCTTCACTACCCCTCCCCATTATACTGCCCTCCACTACCCCCCCATTATGCTGCCCTCCACTACTCCCCCCATTATGCTGCCCTCCACTACCTCTCCCATTATACTGCCCTCCACTACCACCCCTACCATTATACTGCCCTCCACTACCACCCCTCCCATTATACTGCCCTCCACTACCACCCCTCCCTTTATACTGCCCTCCACTACCACCCCTTCCATTTTACTGCCCTCCACTAACACCCCTCCCATTATACTGCCCTCCACTAACACCCCTCCCATTATACTGCCCTCCACTAACACCCCTCCCATTATACTGCCCTCCACTAACACCCCTCCCATTATACTGCTTTCATTTGAATGGGCTGCCATGCCTGCGTTTCCTGCACATGGCACAAGCAATGAAATACAGCACTGTCTGTCCATTCTGCTTTTGCACCATGTGACTTATCTGCAGTTCCTGCACCGCCAAAACTTGCTGCATTTTTAGACGTTTAGGTCACGCTTTTAAAAACACAGTGCATTTGTGTGTGCAGGAACTGCAGGTAAGTTGCATGGTGCAAAAGCAGAATGGATTTCAAGGCAACTGCATTTTTAAAATGCTGCATGCACCTTTTTTTCTGCAGGAAACAAAGGCATGGCAGCCCATTCAAATGAATGGGCTGCTGTGCCTACGCAAATGAGGGCCGCCAAAACACATACATGTGAACCAGCCTGGCCCAAAATAAGCTGGAGGGGGGGGGGGGGCAAAAAAAATGTTTTCCCAGGGCCCAAACCATATTAAGGACGGCCCTGTATATACTTCGTACATTCTATTTTTTTCTTTGTACATACGCATACACACACACACATTGTTTCCTTTCTCGGTTTCCATCATTCATCCTTTCACTGGCCAAGGACATACAGAAAGTCACAGGTCAATTCTGTCATTTTGTTTTCACTACAGAAGTGAACATGATCTCATCACACGGAATAGTTATCACTCCCATGTTTCCTTCATAAAAAATCTTATGTAGGAGTAACATTATTAACAGCATGAATATCTTTATATATCTCAATGTGAAAGATATCATTTATTTCTTGCCTACTCTCTAATTTCCTAATACAATATATATATATATATATATTGTGAGGGGGTTAGCTCGGCAGCGGGTGTGTGTGGCCCCCGAGATGGGCTCCCCACACAAAAACAGGCCCAGCAAACGGTGGTTGTGGTTTTCAAAATCAAAAAGGTGCGGTTTATTTTCTATTTACAGTGACAAAACACAGCAAAGCAAAAGAAACATAAACAAAATAAATCCTGGTCAACTTGACCTCTGACTAAACATACAGGTTTCCTAACTAACAACTGGGATCAGCCTAGTGCTGTCCTAGTCCCTAAGTCCCTGGTTTTAAATGTCCAAGCAAATAGCCACACAGGCTTTGTCTCACCGCACAGGGGTTCACTCTCCCTAGACAGTCCACACAGGTCTGGTTCCAGGCATGAGCTAACACCTAATGAATCTGGGAGTTTTTATAGAGGCCTTAAACGAGCTGACAAGCTTCAGCTGGTCTCATCAACTCCCTGTCTGTACGACGCCCCACACTCTCCCTAGAGGTATGAGTCATCCATGAGCCCACTAGCCTTATACAACTCTCCACCTAGTTGTATAAGTCGGCGTAAAGCCTGAATCTGGGCGAAATATATCTACCCCCCTGGATGCAACCAGGTGACTTTACCTTCCTGCTGTCACATACCCCCCCCTCTTGTTTTAACCTCGGGGTTGGAACACCAGCAATCAGGCATTCATGTACTCGAGACAAAGCATCCACATTCCCCATTTGAACGCCAGGGCGATGCTTTACTGTGAAGTTGAATTCCTGGAGGGCCAGGAACCACCTATTCACTCTTCTATTTGTTTCTTTGTTTTGAGCCATCCACTTTAACGGAGCGTGATCCGTAACCATGTCAAAGTGCCTACCTAGCAGGTAGTACCGAAGGGAATCTAGAGCCCACTTCACCGCTAAACACTCCTTTTCAACGGTGGCGTAATTTACCTCATGGGACTTCAACTTCCTGCTGAGGTAAATGACTGGGTGCTCTTCCCCGTTCCAGACCTGGGACAATACTGCTCCTAACCCAACATCTGACGCATCACTTTGTACGACAAAGTCTTTAGAGAAGTCGGGTGAGTACAACACTGGCTGGCTACATAAGGCTTGTTTCAAGAATTGGAATGCTGCCTCAGCCTCGGGGGTCCATTTAATCATGACCGACCCTTTCCCCTTCGTCAGGTTGGTTAGGGGCACAGCCTTAGAAGCAAAGTGGGGAATGAATCGCCGATAATACCCAGCGATTCCCAGAAAGGCTCGTACCTGCTTCTTGCTGTTGGGACGTGGCCAACTCTGGATGGCCTCGACTTTGTTGAGTTGGGGTTTTATTACTCCCCTCCCAATGGTGTACCCAAGATATTTGGCCTCCTCCTGCCCAATGGTACACTTCTTGGGGTTAGCCGTAAACCCCGCTTCCCGAACAGAGTCCAGGACTGCTTGCACTTTTGGCAGATGTGAGGCCCAATCTGTGCTATGGACAATTATGTCATCCAGGTAAGCCGCAGCATACTTCCGATGGGGCCTCAGCATCTGGTCCATTTTCCGCTGGAATGTGGCCGGCGCATTCTGTAACCCGAACGGCATTCTTTTATATTGGAACGCCCCGTCTGGGGTTACAAATGCGGTTTTCTCTTTGGCCGACTTGGCCAGGGGGATTTGCCAATACCCTTTTGTGAGGTCAAGAGTCGTCATGTATCGGGCTGTTCCCAGCCGGTCGATCAACTCATCTATACGTGGCATGGGGTAGGTGTCAAATTTTGTAACTTTGTTCAACTGTCGAAAATCGTTACAAAATCGCCAGCTCCCATCCGGTTTAGGCACCAACACAATGGGACTAGACCAATCACTTTGGGACTCCTCTATCACCCCTAAGTTCAGCATTTTCTGTACTTCCTCCCGTATTGCCTCCCGTCGGGCCTCTGGGATCCGATAGGGTTTTAACTTCACCCTTTCACCGGGCGGGGTAATGATGTCATGCTCTACCCCAGATGTTTGTCCCGGCAGCTCAGAGAATACCTCCTTGTTGCGAAGCACAAACTCCTTAACCTCCTGTTGTTGGGGTTGTGACAAGGTGGCTGCTATTCCAACCTCCGGAATCACGCAACCAGTTTGAGCTGGTGACCAAGTGTCTGCGACTAGGGACTCTCTATCCCTCCAGGCTTTCAACAGATTAACGTGATAGATCTGTTCGGGCTTTCGCCTTCCTGGTTGTCTGACCTTGTAATTCACTTCGCTCACTTTTTCCATTATCTCGTAGGGGCCTTGCCATTTGGCAAGGAATTTACTTTCAACCGTAGGGACAAGTACCAGTATCCTATCCCCCGGGGAAAAGGTACGGGTCTTGGCTCCACGGTTGTACACTCTCTGCTGTGCTAACTGCGCTTGGGCCAAATGTTCCTTCACGATGGGCATTACCTGTGCAATTCGTTCTTGCATCAGGGCGACATGCTCAATCACACTCCTGTGGGGAGAACTCTCACTTTCCCAAGTTTCCTTGGCAATATCCAACAGCCCTCTTGGGTGTCTCCCATACAGTAACTCAAAGGGGGAGAATCCCGTAGAGGATTGGGGCACCTCCCTAATAGCAAACATCAGATAAGGAAGTAGACAGTCCCAATCCTTTCCATCTCTATCCACCACTTTCTTCAACATTTGTTTTAGGGTTTTGTTGAACCTTTCAACCAGCCCATCGGTTTGGGGGTGATACACAGATGTACGTAATTGCGTCACTTTGAACAATTTACACAGCTCCTTCATAACCCGGGACATAAAGGGTGTACCTTGGTCCGTAAGCAGTTCTTTACAAATACCCACCCGACTAAACACAAGAGATAGCTCTTTGGCTATGGTTTTGGCCGAGGTATTTCGGAGAGGGATCGCTTCTGGATAACGGGTGGCATAGTCTATTATAACTAATATGTACTGGTGCCCCCTAGCGGACTTGATTATAGGACCTACCAAATCCATGGCGATCCTCTCAAACGGGACCTCAATGATGGGTAGAGGGACCAGCGGGCTACGGAAATGTGGCATCGGGGCCGACCTCTGACACACAGGGCAGGAGGAACAATAATTTTCTATGTCCTTCATCACCCCCGGCCAATAGAATCTCTGTAATACCCTCTCTCGGGTTTTCTCTGTCCCCAGATGACCTCCAAGAATGTGCCCATGGGCCAACTCCAACACCAACTTCCTGTAAGGTTTGGGCACCACAAGCTGCTCAACGGTTTCTTCTGCCCTTTTTGCCACCCGATACAGTAGGTCCTTCTCTACGCTGAAGTATGGGTAAGTGCAGGTATTATCTGGGTTCACTAACTCGCCATCTATTTTCACTACGTTTTCCCGTGCCTTTATTAGGGCGGGGTCTTTCAACTGTTCTGTGGCAAAGTTTTCCCTGTGAACCTCAAGATCAGAAAACTCCGCAGACGGTAGGTTTTCGTCTGAGGAGGTGGGCTCCTCTCCAGTTTCTTGAGTCTCCCCTGCCAATACTGATAAGGGAAATTCTGGAGAGTCCTCACCACTCTCAGGGGAGTTCTGGCTATCACATTCCTGGTACATAGGGGCACCAGTGGGGGGCTCAGGATCATCCCACAGTTCCCAGAACTTCGGAAAATCCCTTCCCACAATGGCGTCATGCGGTAACTGAGATACTAAGCCCACTGGATGAGAGAGGGTACCTTTGGGGGTCTCGAAACACACTGTAGTCACTGGATACTCTTGGGTGTCCCCATGCACACAAATAACAGCTACCTTGCTATTCCCAGAGACCTCTGTTTTAACTAACTCAGCCTTTATCAGGGTCACAAGGCTACCTGAATCCAGCAATACCACAACATTTCTACCATTAACACACATTTTGCATAAATGTTTCTCAGTTCCTCGAATGGCAGTGCATGCGACTGTCGCACACAGCGACTGACGTCTGCCCGTCAGAAAGTCACACTGCATGGGTTCCTCCACAACCGGGCAATTGGCTGCAATATGTCCCGCTTGCCGGCAGCGGTAGCAAACGATCCTTCTTGCGGCCTCTTGAGCCGCTGATTTCCCAGGCTGTTCTCGCCAAACTTGGGGTAGAGCTCCCACCCTCTCACTCTCTCCACCCTCACCCCTTGGAATCCTCTTATCTGCCCCTGGGGATGGTCTGGTCTTAGGGTGGAAAGTCCGAGTGTCTCTGGAAGAGGCCGTCAGGTTCTCTGTAGCCAAGTATTTCTCCACACGATCCACAAGACCATCGGCCGTCTCTGGGTCTCCATGGCTTACCCACTTTTGGATGGCAGTAGGAAGAGCTCTCAAAAACCGATCCATTACAACACGTTCCACAATCTTTGGTGCGGACAAAGTCTCTGGCTGTAGCCACTTTCTGCTCAGGTGAATGAGATCATACATTTGAGACCTGGGGGGTTTTCCAAGCTGGAAAGTCCAGTTATGCACACGCTGAGCCCGGACAGCCTGGGTGACACCCAGCCTTGCCAATATTTCAGCTTTTAGCATCGCATAGTCTTTTGCTTGGTTAGGCTCTAGGTCATAGTAAGCTTTCTGCGATTCACCAGTTAACAGAGGAGCCACCAGTCCAGCCCACTGCTCCTCAGGCCACTTTTCTCTTTCAGCGGTCCTTTCAAATGTGGTCAAAAATACCTCTGGATCATCCTCTCCAGTCATTTTTGTCAATAAACGACTCACCCCAAAGGACGCGGTATTAGTGGGACGGCTTTCCTCACTGGTCTGCGGACGTTGCTGCATTGCTGCTTCCATCTGTTGTTGTAGTCTCTGCTCTTGCTTCTGTAACAGGTCTATGAAGCGGGCCTCAGATTGCTGCTGGGCTTGTTGCTGAGCCTCCAGACTCTGTTGCAAAGTTGCGTTTGTCTGCTGCTGGGCTGCAAGGCTCTGTTGATGAGCTTGCTGCTGGGCTGCAAGGCTCTGTTGATGAGCTTGCTGCTGGGCTGCGAAGTTCTGTTGTTGAGCTGCAAGGCTCTTTTGCAAACCTGCATTTGTCTGCTGTTGATTGGCATTTGCTAGAGCCAGCTGCTTCAGTATCTCCTCCATGCTGGCTTAAAAAAAAACTGCCACTGGTTCTCCACCAACTGTGAGGGGGTTAGCTCGGCAGCGGGTGTGTGTGGCCCCCGAGATGGGCTCCCCACACAAAAACAGGCCCAGCAAACGGTGGTTGTGGTTTTCAAAATCAAAAAGGTGCGGTTTATTTTCTATTTACAGTGACAAAACACAGCAAAGCAAAAGAAACATAAACAAAATAAATCCTGGTCAACTTGACCTCTGACTAAACATACAGGTTTCCTAACTAACAACTGGGATCAGCCTAGTGCTGTCCTAGTCCCTAAGTCCCTGGTTTTAAATGTCCAAGCAAATAGCCACACAGGCTTTGTCTCACCGCACAGGGGTTCACTCTCCCTAGACAGTCCACACAGGTCTGGTTCCAGGCATGAGCTAACACCTAATGAATCTGGGAGTTTTTATAGAGGCCTTAAACGAGCTGACAAGCTTCAGCTGGTCTCATCAACTCCCTGTCTGTACGACGCCCCACACTCTCCCTAGAGGTATGAGTCATCCATGAGCCCACTAGCCTTATACAACTCTCCACCTAGTTGTATAAGTCGGCGTAAAGCCTGAATCTGGGCGAAATATATCTACCCCCCTGGATGCAACCAGGTGACTTTACCTTCCTGCTGTCACTATATATATATATATATATATATATATATATATATATATATATATATATATATACACACACACACAGTATCTCACAAAAGTGAGTACACCCCTCACATTTTTGTAAATATTTTCTTATATATCTTTTCATGTGACTACACTGAGGAAATGACACTTTGCTACAATGTAAAGTAGTGAGTGTACAGCTTGTATAAGGCCCCTTTTACACGGTCGGACCGTTCAGGTCCGCCTGTCAGTTTTTCAGGCGGACCTGAACGACCGCTCCATACATCTCTATATAGCGCCGGATGTCAGCGGTGACATGTCCGCTGACATCCGACCCGATCCGCTAAAAACAGACATATGTGTATACGTCCCCATCTGTCCATAGCGGATCGGATCGGGTGAGATGAAAATGAGTGAGATCCATTTTCGTCCGATCTCTCTATAGGAGACAGCGGCGCTAGACAAGCCCCTCCCCGCTCACCTGGCAGACTCTGTAGCGACGGAGTCCACCTCGTGTGGAAGGGGCCTAACAGTGTAAATTTGCTGTCCCCTCAAAAAAACTCAACACACAGCCATTAATGTCTAAACCGCTGGCAACAAAAGTAAGTACACCCCTAAGTGAAAATGTCCATATTGGGCCCAATTAGCTACCCCCCGGTGTCATAAAATGACATTTCCTTGCTGGCTTTTTTTTTTTGTACAAATAGTATAAAGCCCTCTCTCAAAATTAGGGCATGGGGAGCCATGCATTGCACTGCCCGGGGGGACATGTACCAAGGCAAAGTCACATTTTAAAAAATACAGCTCAATGGGGAGAAACTCTTTTATTGTGTGTGGCACTACCCCCACAGGAGCTGCTGGTTTCTGGCTCCCCCTATTCCTGCACAGCCAGGAAACATGTGTTTCCATAAAATAGAGCAAAAGTAGGGTGCTACTACCCAATATAATCTGACAATTGTTTGGAGCTAACAATCATGAGAAAAGATGGTCCGCAACTCCTTGCTTGCTCTTTAAAATCTTCAAAATGTATTAAATCTCTATAAAAGACACAGACAGCAGGTGTAAATGCATTTCAGCCTTGCAGGCCTTGTTCACTACCAGTAGGTAGTGAACCCAATGCGGGCCTTGGTTGTGAACAAGGCCCGTAAGGCTGAAACGCATTTACATCTGCTGCTGTCTGTGTCTTTTATGGAGAATCAATAAACTTTGAAGATTTTAAAGAGCAAGCTAGGAGTTGCTGACCATCTTTTCTCAACATGCATTTCCAACTTGCATCCAGACACAAGACATCAGTTGGTGGGCTTGTTTTTGTTGTTTTATTGGGGAAAAGAAAGATTATGGGATGCCCAACTTGACTTGAAGAACAACAGATGAGAAAAAATTGGGGGTATAGAGATTATGGGATGCCCAACTTGACTTGAAGAACAACAGATGAGAAAAAACTGGGGTTATAGAGATTATGGGATGCCCAACTTGACTTGAAGAACAACAGATGAGAAAAAAATTCCTTCTCTATGTACACAAAAATGAAGATCCTGACTGTGCTCCTCCAGAATAATCACCATCTCTATGGATCAGTGGCAAAGTTCTTTACGAACTAGGAGCAGTCAGTCCCCTAAGTGAAGTAGCATGGAGTTCCAAACTGTATATAGTGTCTCCTCAGTAGAACATTACACAGTCCTGACACGTGCAGATACTACCAGCCTGAGAATAAAAAACTAAATGCCGTACATTGCAAAACCTTAATAAAAACATTGAAACAAAAAAAAAAACGAAATGCCAGCAAATCTGGAAATTCTTCTGTAATCTTTATTATAACATGACCATTAAAATGTGATGGCTGATGTGTTTCGGCACTTAGCCTTGTTCACAGCACAGTCACCATAGAAAAATACAACATATAAATAGTGAAAAAATAAAAGAATAATGCATGTCACTCCCACTAATTAGATGATGTCAGTAATTGAAGGTAAACGAGAACACCGCTGCAGGCGCATGTTTCTCAGGAAGTGATAACAAGCAAGACATATCATAACATGAATCACTGAGAAAGAAAAGATACTACCAGCCCACCTGGCTGCAACTGAAGGGATTGGGATTAAGCACAACGCTGTCCCTGGAAAGTATGCTATGTCTGGCAGTCTCGCCCCTTGTATGCAACTGGGTGTGTTGAGGTACTGCACTTGCTGCACTGGGCAAGAATCCTGTTCAGGCCTCCAACTGATCAGATCTTCCCATGCCAGCCTGGATGTCTTCTGCACAAGACTCAAAGGTAATGGAGATCACTCTCTTAGGCTTCCTCTCCTTCCTATACTCAGCTCCAGCCTGGAGACAGAGCCCCCAGCCCAAGGTCCCCTCCCAGGCCACACGACACCAACCTCAGCACTCCATCTTCCACCCGATTCTCCTGCTGGCCAGGCTTCACCATATTTAAGGGCTGACCCAACCACCCTACCAGGCTCTCTGCCTGGGGATTGACCAGATTCCCTCAAGCATGCAGTTCAGGACCTCCTAGCTTCTGCCCACTAACTTCCAGAAGCTCCTCCAATCTTCTAGATCCAGGGGGAGGTACCAGAGACCTGCCCTGTAGAGCCATCCAGCCTGACCTGCAGTAACCTGACCTAATTACAGACTCACACAACTACCATTTGTCAACAAAATAAATTTACCTACACTAGTTGCATACCATACATGATTAGGTACAGGGTACATATCCCCTGGTTAAGCATTCCCCAAAAAATTAAACACCACACATTTGACATCCTTTATTTTAAAAAAAGCCCCATTATGTAAATGTATTTTTAATCATGTTGTCCAGTGATTCACACCAATCATGATGAACGTTGCCCACTTACCTGAAAAAAAACACCTCATGGCAAGGTACCCTCCCCATGTTGAGGGCATGTGGCCTGATATGCAGGATGCATGCTTGGATAAGGGTTTGGTATGGATTTTGAGGGGGGCGCCACACTTTTTTTTCTTGTTTTGTGTACCCGATAACCCCTTAAAGAGCATGTTTTTTTCAGAGCATCCTATGATGTCATCAGTTGTTAGGATGCAGGGGGCCAGCAGCTTTGATCAGACTTGGTTGCTAGGATGCAGGCAGCACAGCAGGAGGTTGTCATTTAGTGGTGGTATTGGTGGTGGCATCCACTAAATAACTGACTTCCTGCTATAGTAGCAGCCAGAGGTTTGCAGGGGCAAACAGACCAAATCTAAATGTTTATTTCACCTGGTGAACATGCAGAGTTTAAAGGGAGCCCTGCATGGCTAAAATCAGGAACCTCATCCATAGTAATGGTGGATAAAATAGTTTTCTATGAATATACTAATTTCCATAACAGGCTCATTTAAAGGTAATCTCCAGGCAAAAATAGTTTTCAACTTGCATGTAGATAATTTTTTATCATTTTATACTATATCCAGTGGTATTTTTTTTTTCTATTAATTAATATTTATATTTTGCATTGTGCAGAGGTTTTTCTGTTCAACAATTTGTGCAGCGGTGTGACCATTTTCCTCAACGCCCCCATGTAGCTTGTCCATAGTTTGGGCAAAATTAGAGAGGTCTCCGCCCAGCTGCCCAGCTCGCCCACCAATCTGATGTACCTTTATCCTCAGTTCTGTTTTGCTCTCTCCCACTTTGGGTCGAGGGGTGAACGGTGTGATAGAGGCAGACTGCCTTCTGTCGGATTGCTACTGTGATGCCCTGCCAGAGTGTAAAGTGTCTGTAGCCTACTGTATATCTTCATAAGTATCTGACAACTCCACCCAGGGCAGAAGAGTAGGGATCTGGCAGAAATCAAAGCCTGCCTTCTTCCACCTGCTATAGCTATTTAGAACTCTGCTTCACTGGGCTCTCTGACATTAGTCTCTGGACAAGTAATCTTTGGAGAAAGGCAGGTTTTTTTCTACAGACCAATACTCTGCTGCATTAGAGGTAGCTGACAGTGTCTAAAGTTGACCATGCACTAAACAATCTGATTGTTCAATCTCCTTTAGATCTACCAAAAACAATGTAATGTAAGGGCCTGAGTGACTGTATAGAAATTGATTGGATTGTGCACTTTTATCAGAGAGCAATTATCAGCTGCAGTGAAACCACAGACACTCCACTGTCCTTTTTTTCCTTTTGCCACCCACATAACACATATGGAGCAGGAGCAGGGACTTCCTAACTCTTTTGTTTTGAATTGTATTGTTACTGTACTGTATCCCTTAATATTTTTTAGTGCTGTGAAAAGTGTTGGTGCTATATGAATTCTGTATAACAATAATAATAGGTAAAATAATCATAAAAATAAGTGCAGTGGCAAAGGTGGGCTTTAGTCCCCACACACAGCACATATTTGGCCATGGGCTGCTGAGGTTTCTGTACTTAAAGCACACTCACTATGTGCTCCCAGCATAGTAAGGCTCCTTTCACACAAGCACCTCCATTTACGGACTTCGCTTTCTCAGCGGGAGATTGCTCGGCTGATCCCCACTGAGTAGCTGGGGATCATGCAACATTGTACCCAAACAAAATTGACGTCCTTTTTTCCCACAAATAGAGTTTTCTTTTGGTGGTATTTGATCACCTCTGCGTTTTTTATTTTTTGCGCTATAAACAAAAAAAGAGCAACAATTTTGAATAAAATGCAATATTTTTTGCTTTTTGCTATAATAAATATCCCCAAAAAATATATAAAAAAACATTTCTTCCACAGTTTAGGTCGATATGTATTCTTCTACATATTTTTGGTAAAAAAAATCACAGTAAGTGTAAATTGATTGGTTTGCGCTAAAGTTATAGCGTCTACAAAATAGGGGATAGATTTATGGCATTTTTATTATTATTATTTTTTTTTACTAGTAATGGCAGCGATCTGCGATTTTTATGGGGACTGCGACATTATGGCGGACACATCAGACACTTTTGACACTATTTTGGGACCATTGTCATTTATACAGCGATCAGAGCTACAAATAGCCGCTGATTACTTTATAAATGACACTGGCAGGGAAGGGGTTAAACACTAGGGGGCGATCAAGGGGTTAAGTGTGTTCTAGGGAGTGATTCTAACTGTAGGGGGGATTGTCTCACTAGAACATGTCAGAGATCACTGCTCCCAAAGACAGGGAGCCGTAGATCCCTGTCATGTTGCTAGGCAGAACAGGGAAATGCCTCGTTTGCATAGGCATCTCCCCGTTCTGCCTCTCCGTGTCACGATCGCGGGCCAGCAGCGAACATCGAGTTCGCGGCACCCCCAGTGCGCACGCGCCCGCTAGACGGCAAATTCAAAGGGACGTACAGGTACGTCCATTTGCCTGCCTGTGCCAATCTGCCAACATAAATCGCCGCGCGCGGTCGGGAAGGGGTTAATAATGATCAGGAGCCAGTGGGACCGACGGTCATCCACAGTAGTCATGTGATCATGCAGTCCTTCCCGCCTCCCCCGAACTTCCACAGTTCAGAACAGCTCTGAGCTGTGAACAATAGAGATGAGTCTGTGCATACTTGTACATCATGGCAAGAGCAGCATACCTCTAGTTTGGCCCTAAATTAAAGCTTTAGTAACAATAATGAGACCCTTACACACCTCAAAATATGTATTTTTATTATTACAGTTTTTTATATAGAACCAACAGTTTACACGGTGCTTTACATACTGTATATTCACATCAGTTCATGTCCTCAAGGAGTTTACAATGTAGGGAAGCCATCTCACATACATACATACACATACTAGGGCCAGTTTACACAAAAGTCAAGTAACCTACCAGCATGTATTTGGAGGAGTAAGGCCCCTTATGTGTATCTGTGTTTATGCAGCACCAGCATACCCCACAGCCTTCACAAAACTATTCACAGCAGACCCTGTGCCAACAGTGGTTACTGTTTACTGTATTTACCATAGTCACACACGGATCAGATTGGTGAGCAAGGAAGCAACATAAAAGCAACATATTAGTTTTCCACATAAACACGAAATAAGTATTACAAACTGTATGATAAGTAGGTGTATTCCATTATGAGAATTGAACTCATACACCCAAGACTGCAAGGGAAAAGTGTTAACTGGACTGTTTATGTTTTCTCATTTGGCAATCTGTTACTTATGATGTGCTTCCTGGGTACTATCAAATTTGAGAGGACAAGCTGTTCTAGCAATCTAAAACCACACCTTTTAATCATGGTATCATGACAGATAAAATAGTTTTGAATCAAGGATTTGATTTAACCATAACGTAAGACCTAGTAAGGTAATATATTTATATCCCATTCACAAATTATACTACTTTACCAGTTCTGGTGTGTTCTGCAATAATTTACAGAGAGGACAGGTCACAGTAGAAGCCAAACACCCTACCAGAATTTATTTTTTTTTGAGGGAGAAAGTCAAAGCACCCAGAGGGAAAAAAATACGCTGTGCAAATGGTGCCCTTGATGGGACTCACTCACATGAACCACAATCCTCCTAGGACAGATTTTCTGACCACCATGGACTTGCTTTTGCTCGCATAGCCAGACTGTCTTCCTGTTCCTTTGTTGTGCAAAAAACAATGAAAAGGCTTATCTAGCAGCCCTATACTCGGTCAGTTACCCACCAATGCTAACCAATTTAACAAACCTCATGACCTCCTAGTCTACTTGGCGTGGCTAGGACGCCTCACTTTAACTAAAATGTCAATACTACCAAAAATCTTAGGAAGGGAGGACCCTCACCATGCCAACATCCAATATATATACCGTATTTTTCGGACCATAAGGCGCACTTAAAATCCTTTCACTTTCTCCAAAATTTACAGTGCGCCTTATAATGCGGTGCGCCTAATGTATGGTTGGATTGAGCATTACGGCCATCGTAGTCAGGAGGTATGGCCATCGTAGTCAGGAGGTACGGCCATCGTAGTCAGGAGGTGTGTGTAGAGGTGTGCGCATTCATTCGTTCATTTTCTATACCTGCTGCCCCAAAAATTGCTCCTGGTAAGAGGCATGCTTACGAAGCGGATTTCAAACTCAACGCTGTCAGTCACGCAGTACAACATGGAAATAGAGCAGCTGCGAGAGAATTCAACATTAATGAATCAATGATACAGAAGTGGAGGAAGCAAGAAGACCAAACTGAGTTTCCGAGGGCACAAAGCGAGGTGGCCACAGTTGGAGGACAAAATCGAACAGTGGGTTATTGAACAGAGAACCGCAGGTAGAAGCGTCTCTACTGTCTCTATTCGACTCAAAGCAACAGCGATAGCACGCGACATGGAGATCAACGACTTTCGAGGAGGTCCTTCTTGGTGCTTCCGTTTTATGAAAAGGCGTAATCTCTCCATCCGCACAAGAACTACTATCTCGCAGCAACTGCCAAAGGATTACAAAGAAAAGCTGGCCATTTTCCGCACCTACTGCACGAACAAGATCAATGAAAAGAAGCTTCGGCCAGAACACATCACCAACATGGACGAGGTCCCCCTCACGTTTGATATCCCTGTAAACCGTACTGTCGAGAAAACAGGGACCAGTACGGTATCTATTTGCACTACAGGAAACGAGAAGTCATCCTTCACTGTAGTTCTCGGTTGCCAGGCTAATGGCCAGAAACTACCACCCATGGTCATTTTCAAAAGAAAAACGTTGCCAAAAGAAAAGTTTCCGGTTGGCGTCATCATCAAGGCTAACCCAAAGAGCTGGATGGACGAGGAGAAGATGAGTGAGTGGCTTAGAGAGGTTTACGTCAAGTGACCGTATGGCTTTTTCCACCAATCTCCGTCCCTATTGATCTGCGACTCTATGCGCGCCCATCTGACCGATTCTGTCAAAGCCCAAGTGAAGAAAACAAATTTGTTGCTTGCCGTCATTCCGGGTGGATTAACCAAAGAACTCCAGCCGCTAGATATTGGTGTCAACAGGTCGTTTAAAGTTAAATTGCGAGCTGCGTGGGAGCATTGGATGACAGAAGGCGAACACACATTCACCAAGACAGGAAGGCAATGCCGGGCGAGTTACGCCACTATCTGCCAGTGGATCGTGGATGCCTGGGCGAAGGTATCAGTCTCCAGTGTCATCTGAGCTTTCAGGAAGGCCGGAATCATCACTGAACAGCTAGGTAACAGCAACAAGACTGACTCGGATAATGATGATAACGATGAGAGGGATCCGGGCATGCTTGATGACGAAATCGCCCAACTGTTAAACTCAGACACCGAAGATGAAGAATTTGATGGATTTGAGGTAGAGGAATAAACTGAAAAAGTGAGTGTATTGTTTTGTATTTTTTTTATCATTATAAGTTTATTGAAGACAAGATAGAAATGAAAAACAGAACAGAGCATTTGCAGATGCAGCTGCACGTTAGGTACAATTATCTACAGATTAGGCAAGTCATAATTCAACAGAGTGTCTGTGACCACAATATTCTAGCTCATGGTGACCAGGGAACGTAAACATCAAATATATTGGAGAAAAAAACAAAAAGAAAGTCATGGTCTCAAGTTCAGCTGGAGCCACGAGGGTGGCTGGTGACATGAGTTGCTAATAGGACTTTTGGTTAATCTAGGATGTGGTCTTTGAACATCAATTATGAAGGGCAACTGCGTTCACAGCATTAAGAACACTAAAATGGAAAACATGTATAGAACAGAAAATAGAGAGCTAAAAGGTGGGGGGGGGAGGGAATGGCCAGAGCCCTGGCCCGAGAAAAGGTAAAGAGAGGAGAAAAAATTTGGCCTTAGAGATACTGCCGCAGACCGGTGGTGGAATGCAGGGGCGGGGGACATCCATGAATCTCCTACTCCGCCCTCTCGCAGGGATCCCCGGAAGGTGAGGCAGACATGATATCTGAGTAGGCAGTAGAGTACCTGAATATCAGCCATGGTTGCCAGGTAGTGCGAAATTTATCCACTGCATCAGTGGTTTGAGTCAAGGTCTCCTCCATCTCGTAGACCTCAGAAACCCTTTTCAGCCACTCAGCAATGGAAGGAACCCTCTGTGATCTCCAGTAGAGCGGGATCAAGGACTTAGCCACGTTTAGCAGATGTCTCGTTAAGGAGTTTTTGTACCTCCCCAAAGAGACATTTGTGATGTGAAGCAGGCAGGTGGCCGCATTCATCAAGATCTTGGTTTCGGTGATTTGCGAAATTAGAAGTTTGACCTTCTCCCAAAATAGAGAAATTTGCGGGCATTGCCACCAAATGTGGAGCAACGTACCCACTTCTTGATGGCATCTCCAGCAGGTGGCTGGTATCTGTGGGCTCCAGCCATGCATCTTGGCTGGGGTATTGTACCAGTGTGTCAACAGTTTATATGCCGTTTCCTGCGTCTTAGTACTTATAGATCACTTATGAGTCAAAATACATGCATACCTCCATTGTTTGGGGGAAATCTCCATCTGAAGCTCCTCCGCCCATCTCGCTCTGAGTTTATCCACGGACGTGTATTTTAAATTTGTAGCCACGAATAATTCAATGACGTAGTTCTCACACTTGTATCACCCAGCTGACAAATCGATTCAAAGGCCTCTAGGGGTCTGTGTAATTTGCTCCTGTCAGACTTATTCCCCAGGTAGCTACGTGGTTGGAAATACTCCCAGAGGGTCATGTGTGGAAGTTGTGCATCAGTTTTAAGTACCGTCCAGTCTTTCACTGCTCCCCCCGTAATGCAGTCGCCTACCAACAGAGGTAGAAGGCGAGTCTTGGATTGGTAATGTGGGTTGTTTAAACCTGGGGTGAAGTCGGGGTTGTCTTTTAGTGGCGTCAGGGGGCTAGGTTGTGAGGAAAAGGAAAGGTGTTTGGTCAGATTGTAGAAGAGTCTTAGCGTGCTACTAATGAGGGGGTGATGTTTAAGACTGCGCGGTATGCTATTCCAAGGAATCCATGGGGCAAATTTAAGGGGAATGGGGGATAGTGCTTCTTCTAGGGAGACCCAATCTTTAGCTGCCCCATGACAATGCCAATCGACAATTCTAGTCAAGTGAGTGGCCTGGTAGTAGGACCTAAAGTCTGGTATTCCCATTCCACCCTGATCTTTAGGCTTCATCAGGTACGTGAACCTGATCCTGGACTTTTGCGAGTTCCATAGAAATCTTAGAAGGACGCTCCTGAGTGATGTGAAAAAGGAAGCAGGTATCTGAAGTGGGATAGCATGCAAGAGGTAGAGCAGTCTGGGAAGGATAGTCATCTTAATTATGGCCGCATGACCAAACCAAGAGAAGTAGCCCGACTGCCATCTAAGTAAGTCTTCTCTGACTCTCTTAAGGAACTGCGGGAAATTACGACCAAACATGTCTCCTAATTTAGGCGTGAGCCAAATCCCCAAATATTTCAGGGCCTTCGGTTCCCATCTGAAGGGGGAGGCCGCCATCACCTGATCCAGCAATCGCTCAGGAAGTGAGACATTCAGGGCTTCCGACTTAGAGTAGTTTATCTTAAGATTGGAAACGTAGTCATATTTGGCAAACTCCTGCATCAGATTCGGCAAGGAGATTATGGGGTTGGATTAAAAGAAAAGCAAATCATCCGCGTAGGCGGCCACTTTGTACTCTTTAGTCGACACTCTGAAGCCCTGGATGTCTGCATTGGCTCTAACCGTTCTAAGAAAGGGCTCAAGAGATAAGATGAACAGGAGAGGGGACAGGGGACATCCTTGTCTTGTGCCATTAGTTATCAGTACGTTATCTGATAAGGAACCGTTGATTTTTAATCGAGCCCTTGGGGACTGGTATAAAGCAGATCCTGGCTAGCATATGTGGCCCCAGCCCTATCTTCGTGCATGTGGCTAGCATAAAGTCTCAGGCCACGCGGTCGAAGGCCTTCTCCGCATCCGTAGATAGGAGAAGGCCCTCTATCTTCCCAGCATAGGCCGCATTAGACAAAAGCATTGCCTTAATCACATTATCTTTAGCCTCTCGGCCAGGCATGAAGCCCACTTGATCTGGGTCGATGAGATTCGACAGCATGAGACTTAATCTGGAGGCCAGGATCTTTGCATACAGTTTGACGTCTAGGTTTAGTAGTGAAATCGGGCGGTAGCTGGTGCACTCCGCTGGGTCTTTACCCGGTTTGTGAATCACTGTGATATGGGCCGAAAGAAAGTCTGGGGTGATCTGTCTGGGAGCAGACATTGAGTTCAATGCAGCTGTGAGTGGGGCTATTAGAAGCTGAGAGAAAGTTTTATAACAGATAGAGGTGTAACTATCTGGGCCCGGACTTTTACCCGATTTCAGCTGTTTAATGGCGAGTTCAACCTCTGAGGACGAGAGTGGCTCCTCAAAAAGTGCAATGTCCGAGTCAGAAAGAGCAGGCATTCCACTTTTAGTTAAGTACTCCTCAACCATCTGTGCCCTATCTCCCTCCGGACTCCCCCCTTTGTGTTGAGGTGGGAGGTTATATAACTTTGTGTAGAAATCATGAAAATGTTGTGCTATCGCTTCCGTGGTTACATCTAGCTTACCATCAGGTCTCCTGATGCCCGAAATTAGGTTTCTAGCATTCTGTTCTCTCAGTGCCCTCGCAAGGAGCTTACTAGGTTTGTTCCCAAACTCATAGTAGATTCTCTTTTTGAAAAATAAAAGACGCCTTGATCTATTATCAAAGAGCTGTTGGAGGTTTTTCCTGAGATCTAGAAGGTCAGGATCTGTCTGGGAGCTAAGAGACTGTTTATGGAGGTTTTCTAATTGTTTGATTTTTCTCGTTAGGGTGGTTATTTGTTCCTCCCTTTCCCTTTTGCGGATTGATCCCATTCTAATAAGTTCCCCTCTCAGGGAACATTTGTGAGCCTCCCAGATCACGAGCGGATCCATGCCTGGGGTGGAGTTCCGTTGAAAGAAGTCCTTGATTGAGGAGGTCAAGGTCATTAGTAAGTCAGGGTCTGTTAGTAAGGACGCATTCAGATGCCACGACTGTGAGTGTGGGGGGGGTGTGTACATTCAAGGTTAATGAGATTGGCGCATGGTCCGAAAAAGACTTGAAGCCTGTATGTGTCTCTGAGACTCGAGTTAAGTCCCGTTGGGATATGAAGAGGTAGTCAATGCGGGAGTGTCTGTTGTGTGGAGGTGAGAAGAACGTGAAGTCTCTACTGTCAGGATGGTCAAACCGCCACGTGTCAATAAGTTGTAAGCTTTGGAGTAAGGTCTTGATCCTTTTAAGGATCCTGTATGTAATGCAGGTTTTCCCATTAGAGGTGTCTACGGACGGATTGAGAGGGACATTGAAGTCGCCCCCTAAGATCAAGCAGCCTGATGTAAATCCCAGGAGCTCCCGCACAATGTGTTGGCAGAAGGTCACATGGGACCTATTCGGGAAATACACATTAGCCAGTGTCAGAGGCATGTTATTGTATAAGCCCTTCAGAAAAACAAATCTACCCTTGGGGTCTATTAGCTTCTCCTGTAAGGTAAAAGGGGCGTTTTTGCTGATCAGGGTGGTGACACCTTTTGTCTTGTAGTCGTCATTGGTAGCATGGTATGCTTCTGAAAAAAGGCGTTTGTCAGACTGGGGACATGGTGTGTTTTAAAGTGGGTTTCCTGTAAAAACACAAAATGTGGTCAACACTTCTTGAGCTCCCGTAATAGCGTGGAGCGTCTCTCAGGAATATTCATACCTTTAACATTGTGTGAAATCACAAGCGGACCACGGCCGAGGTCACAGTAGACCATGTTGAAGGATCAGGGAGAGACGAGCCGGAGTATGCCTAAAAGACAAAACTGTCACAGTATGGTCAACAGCAGTACCTCAGAATAAACCAAAGGCCAAATATATTCTAAACCAGAAAAGAAAGAGAGAGAGAGGAAAGAAGGAGAAAAGAGAAATGGGAGATGGCAGAGAGAATCAGAGAATTCCCTGATCAGGCAGAACACACTGTCCTGAATAAGGAGTAAATTAGTGTGTCCAGGTCTGAACTGGCAGTCCCGGGCACACTTGTTGGGGAGAGTGGGAGGCGCCCAACTACGAGGGCCTGGACTGGGCACCAGCCTTCGACTATTCCAATCCAGAAAAAGAAAAAATGTAAACGTAACACACAGCAAGATAGAGAAAAACAAATATATGTAGTGCAACATGACACACACACACAGCCTGCTTGAAAAACAACAAACTGAAATAGGCTGGTTCGAACCTGAGTTCAAAACATAACATATCCACCCAACCCGGTAAGAGAATTCACAACTTAATCAGTGGGCATTAAACATCTCAGGAGAGTTGATCAGTGGCAACCAGAGGTCCCCCCCTATCTAAACATAAATAGGAGTATGCCCCCACCCAAACCCAGCCCCCCCCAGTAGCCCCAGGGGTCCCCACTTAAGCTTTATATCAAAAAGAGTTCAGCGTCAGGTGTATCCGGGTGTGGGGCCCGGCAATTAAGTGCCCAGAGTACATTCGGAGACTTGGGGAAGGGTGGGGGGGCAGCATCAGAGGCAATGTCCAAGAGGGGGGGAGGTGGAGGGGGGAGGGGGAGGAATGAGGGGGGGAGGGAAGGAGGGAGGGGGAAGGTGAGGGGGCAAGGAGAAGGGACACAAAGGGGGGGGAGGATGGGGGGAAGGATGTGGAGGGGGGGTGAGGGAGAGGAGGAGAGGGGGAGGGATAGGAGGGGAGAGGGAGGGGAGGTGGAGGGGAGAGGAGGGGGATGGGGGGGAAGGAGGGAGGGGGGAGGTGAGGGGGGGTACGGGACCCCAGGGCATCACTGCAGGGCGTATGGAGTTGTTCGCTCCTAAGTTAGCTGAATCTAGTCAGTCAAACCCGGGCGAGAGCATAACTGGAATCTGCCTCAGAAAAGAGTGAACTGAAAAATATGAACGTCAAACTGAGCAGAAAGGGACTCAGAGGTCCTGGTTTAGGCTTCCGCTTGGTCTCTGCGAACATCCCTTGAGGATCTAGGTGTTCCAGCCATGGAGCCTCCGGAGCGATGCGGCTTCTGCTTCTTAGAGAGCCTCTTGTCTGGTGTAGAGTGAGGAGATCTTGAGGGTGATCTGTCACGGGGTGGATCCTGGAATTCTGCATACCAGTCGGGTAGGGAGATTGGATCCAATCCCAGAGCTTCACAGAAGTCAGGTAAATCATCTGGTTCGCGCAAAACGTGCTGGTAACCATTGAAATAAACTGTTAAGGCGAATGGGAACTTCCAAGTGTATTTCAAATCGCACTCCCTTAATTTCTCCAGCAGAGGGCGCAAGGCTCTTCTGTTTCGCAGGGTGATCTGCGAGAGATCCTGAAACAATAAGATGTGGGCTCCATTAAACACAATCTGTTCATTCCTCCTGGCCTTGCGCATAATCTCCTCCTTCAGAGTGAAACTCTGAAGGCAGCAAACAATGTCACAGGGAGGCGCAGAATCCGGGCCCTTAGGTCTAAGTGCTCTGTGTGCTCTTACGAATTCAATCTCTGTTTCTTCCTACCATTCAAGCACACTGTTGAATACTCTCTCTAGGGCAGGGATGATTTGGGGGGTTCCACAGACTCTGGGATCCCTCTTCCACGGACATTATTTCTCCTTCCCCTATTATCCAAATCTTCCAAGTGTCTGTTTATTTCAATAAAGTGGTGATTGTGGGATAGATTAATCTTCTCTAGCCGGCGAATCGCCTTGTCCCTGTGCCTCCCTGCAGACTCCGCCGCTGCCATTTTCTCATTCAGGGACAACAGGTTTGATTTCAAGTCTGTAATGGCGGCGGAGAACGTGGACTTGATGTCAGCCGCAATCACGGACATTGCTGCGAGCGTGAGGGGCTGATCGGGGAGTGCTGAGCTCCTACCTGTGTCCTCAGGAGCAGACTGGGAGTCCTCGCTGTACTCCTCCTCGAGCTGGTCCGGTGCCATTTTAGATTTCCCCACGTTGTTGCTGCGGGTCCCTGTTTGAGCTTTAAACAGGTCTGGGATGTTCCGCGAGGTGGTGGCGGAGAACCCTCGCCTCGAGCGTGAGTTTGGGGTGTTGTAGAGCCGCTTGCCCGGCATCTGAGATCGATGGGTCGGGTGGATTAGCAGGTGCAGGCTGTGTGTGTACCGGAGCTCTCCTACTGTGCGACCATGCTTGTTGCGCGCCAAGCCACGCCCCCATTGTTTTGTATTTTATATAACTGAACAATGTTGAGAGTTATTGTTATTGTGAAAGAGTTGAATAAAGTTTGACTTATCAGACTTATCAGAGTTTTGTTTCATTTTTTGTTTCATTTAATGCGCCTTATAACCCAGTGCGTCTTATGTACGAACATAAACTCGTTACCAGTCGATCATTGATGTTGCGCCTTATAACCCGGTGCGCCTGATTGCACCCCCAGATGACTTTAAAATGGAATGTCTGGGTAAATGGGAGAGAGATATAGGTCATGCCTTCTCTCCAGCACAATGTCAGAACATAATAGAGTTGGCTACAAAATCATCAAGGTGTATTAAAATACAAGAATCAAATTATAAAATTTTAACACAATGGTATTATACACCGGTGGCCCTAAATAATTTTTTTCCAGAATTATCTGACAGGTACTGGAGGGGATGCAAGGAAAGAGGGACAATGATACACCTATTTTGGTCTTGCCCAGTAATTAGACAATTTTGGGAGACAGTACATAGAATCACACAGACATTTACTGAATATTTAATCCCAAGGGAACCAGATTTCTTCTTGTTACATAATGTACAAATACCACCTAAAAGATATACTAATTCAATTCTGTGCCACCTAATAAATGCAGCAAAAAGTTGTATTGCAACAAATTGGAAGGATACAAAAGCTCCGGCAGTTTCGGAGTGGCTTAACAAAGTTAGGAGGATAGGAATAATGGAGAAATGATTACCTATAACATTAGATAGAAGGGAACAAGTTAAAGAAATCTGGGTTCCATGGGAGATATATATGCAATCAGAAGAAGGCAAAAGGCTATTAGGAGAGTGAGAGGGGGAGGGAGGGGGGAGAGGAGAGGGGAGAAACTACCCCACTGTTGTTTGTCTTTCTTCCTTTTTTTTTTTTTGAGAGGGGAGAAATATGGAGATTGAAAGGAATGGGAAATGGGTATAGAGATATTGGGGGGAGATTGGGGATAAGGGGAAGACAATAGGGGAAGATGAGAATATGTAGATAAGAGATGAAGGAATCTATACAGATAGAAATTAGAGAGTATGAAGAAAGAAATATGCTCTGGTTGAAGTCTAAATATAAACAATTAATTTATATAATATGAAGATGGAACAGAATTAATCTCTGAAAGATGTGATGTATAAGAAATAGATTATGAGGTGAATGATGTTTTTATTTTTATTTTTATTTTTTTATTTTTTCCGGAATAACTTACTGTTTAGAAACCCTGTTGTTAAAAATAAATAAATAAAGAATAAAAAAAAAAAAAAAAAAAAGTTTGACTTATCAGACTTATCAGAGTTTTGTTTCATTTTTTGTTTCATTTAATGCGCCTTATAACCCAGTGCGTCTTATGTACGAACATAAACTCGTTACCAGTCGATCATTGATGTTGCGCCTTATAACCCGGTGCGCCTTATGGTCTGAAAAATACGGTAAGTAAGGATTGAAAACTAAAAAAATAGGTGGAATTTGTAGGCACATAATGAGAGGAAAACAGATTAAGAAATTATAAATTGTATTACAAAGTAGTTTAAAAAACATAGAAACATACAAACAACACCCTATATGGACACGATTACCAGTTACCTAATAATGCAGTTATAGAGGATGGATCTTAGGTATAAAAGTCAACTTATAGATAAATGTCTAATAGAAATAATTTGATCCCATATCGTCTCCACACTTGCTCATCGATGCGTTTCACTAGATATTAGCTTCCTGAGGACAATACTGGGAAGGTGATTGGTATATTTAAAAACAAAGCAAAAATATGTATAGGCAGTTGTGCTCATAAATTTACATACCCTGGCAGAATTCATGATTTCTTGGCCATTTTTCAGAGAATATGAATGATATTACAAAAACTTTTCTTTCACTTATGTTTAGTGTTTGGCTGAAGCCATTTATTATCAATCAAAAAGTGTTTACTCTTTTTAAATCATAATGACAGCAGAAACTACCCAAATGACCCTGATGAAAAGTTTACATACCCTGGTGATTTTGGCCTGATAACATGCACACAAGTTGACACAAAGGGGTTTGAATGGCTATTAAAGGTAACCATCCTCACCTGTGATCTGGTTGCTTGTATTTAGTGTGTGTGTATAAAAGGTCAATGAGTTTCTGGACTCCTGACAGACCCTTGCATCTTTCATCCAGTGCTGCACTGACGTTTCTGGATTCTGAATCATGGGGAAAGCAAAAAAAATTGTCAAAGGATCTGCAGGAAAAGGTAGTTGAACTGTATAAAACAGGAAAGTGTATAAAAGATATCCAAGGAATTGAGAATGCCAATCAGCAGTGTTCAAACTCTAATCAAGAAGTGGAAAATGAGGGGTTATGTTGAAACCAAACCACGGTCAGGTAGACCAACTAAAATTTCAGCCACAACTGCCAGGAAAATTGTTTGGGATGCAAAGAAAAACTCACAAATAACTTCAGGTGAAATACAGGACTCTGAAAACATGTGGTGTGGCTGTTTCAAGATGCACAATAAGGAGGCACTTGAAGAAAGATGGTCGAGTCGCCAGAAGAAAGCCATTACTACGCAAATGCCACAAAGTATCCCGCTTACAATACGCCAAACAGCACAGAGACAAGCCTCAAATCTTCTGGCACAAAGTCATTTGGCGTGATGAGACCAAAATTTTGCTTTTTGGCCACAACCATAAACGCTGTATTTGTATACGCATCAATCTGACATACATATACATCAAACTTGGAGTCCCTGTTATTGATTGTCTGTCTCTTGTGGGGTGTCCCTATACCCCTGGATACAGGTCCACCAGGCAAATATGTATATATATATATATATATATATATATATATATATATATATATATATATATATATATATATGATATATATGTTTTGTATCTGTCTGTATGTATCAATATGTTTATATGTACCTCTCTTGGATATATTTGAAATGACTACTGTTGTGCTTATACAGATGTTTACCGTATGTAATACTTAGATACATCTTTTTGCTTTGTTTTTAAATATACCAGCACCTGCCCAGTATTGTCCTGAGGAAGCTAATATTTAGTGAAACGTGTCGATGAGCAAGTGTGGAGGTGATATTGGATCAAATTCTTTCTATTAGACATTTAGCTATAAGTTAACTTTTATACCTAAGATCCAACCTTTATAACTGAATTATTGGGTAACTGGTAACCATGTCCATATAGTGTGTTGTTTGTATGTTTCTATGTTTTTTAAACTACTTTGTAATAAATTTATAATTTTTAATCAGTTTTCCTCTCATTATGTAAAATAGAGAAAAGAAACTGCGCTAAAAGACACTAAAACAAATAACTGCAAAGCCGTGTCACAATTATTCAGTTGGGAGCTGCGATTTTCATGTAAACAAAAATACAAGAGCAAGACTATGGAAGAAAAATAAATCGCGCTGACCCCGTGACCATTCAATGTTGAATTGAAACAAAATTTACAGGTGAAATCACCAATGATAAAATTAAGGGTTTCCCAGTAGGACGGGTGTCTGTTGTTTGTGCACCGGCCGGCACACCAGACTCAATGGCCTATTTAATCTGCAACATTGTAAGTGGGTTTCCCAGTAGGACAGTTGTCTGTTGTTTATATTTTGTTTATATTATATTTTTTATGTATCGTGTGCATCTGCTGATGGTTCATTGGTCGAGAGTCACTGCTTAAGATTCATACTTGTGTTTGCTGGTTCTTGGAGAGAGCTGACTGATTACAGACATACATTGATCCTCTGTCACGGGGGATCGTGGCAAGTAGTGATGAGCCGAACACCCCCGGGTTCGGTTCGCACCAGAACCCGCGAACGGACCGAAAGTTCGCACGAACTTTAGAACCCTATTAAATACAATGGATGCGAACGTTCGAAATCTAAAGTGCTATTTATAACGACTAATATGCATGTTATTGTCCTAAAAAGGGTTTGGGAACCCGGGTTCTGCACCAGGGGACATGTATCAATCCAAAAAAAAGTTTTAAAAACGGCCGTTTTTCGGGAGCAGTCATTTTAATGATGCATAAAATGAAAAAAAAAAAGTCAAATATTCCTTTAAATATCGTACCTGGGGGGTGTCTAAAGTATGCCTGTGAAGTGCCACGTGTTTCCCGTGTTTAGAACTGTCCCTGCACAAAATTACATTTCTAAAGGAAAAAAAGCCATTTAAAACTGCTTGCGGCTTTAATGTAATGTCTGGTCCCGGTAATATGGATGAAAATCTTTAAGAAAAATGGCATAGCTACCCCATCACAGCCCCCCCCCCTACCCCAGCCCATTACCAGCCCCTTTGGGTCTTGTATGGATATTAAGGGGAACCCCGCACACAAAATAAAAAAGGCCCTATATACTCTGAACAGCCGTATACAGGCGGTGCATACAAGACAGGGACTGTAGGTTTGTTCTTATGTAGAATCTGTTTGTAATTTTGAACAGGTACATTGTTTAAGTGTAGCTCCAGCCAAAAACTCAATTTTTAAGCTTTTTGGAAAACATAGGGAAGGGTTATCACCCCTGTAACATTTGTTTTGCTGTCTGTGCAGTGTGCACCTGTTCAGAACAGTTCACCTCACTTTCCGTCCTAATGACAAATGTTTTTTGAAAATTTGGGGTTTTTATTGAAACAAGAATTGGTGATAAAGCATCAGTGGAGAGGAGACACTTTTTTTCCCATATTAACTCTTACAGGAGAGAATTTGCCTTCCTAGGGGTAGATTTCCTCTCACTTCCTGTTGTATCCTTCCGTTTGCAAGGAGGAGTCGTTTGTAAGTTGTATGTTTGAAAGTAGGGGCTTGCCGTATATACTCAGCTGAAATTTGCCCCTTACATGTTGGTGTTGCCACAACACTGTGAGCCCTCACAGTTACTCTTGGTGGGCGCATGAATGGGCCCTGCTGTGAATTATTAGATCAAGAATTGTAATTGCATGCCCCTGTTGAACAGGGGCTGAAAAATTGGGCCTTTGGTGGTGGTGGTGGTGTTGACACAACACTGTAAGGCCTCACAGTTAGTCTTGGTGGGCGCAGGAATGGGCCCTGCTGTGAATTATTAGATCAAGAATTGTAATTACATGCCCCTGTTAAACAGGGGCAGAAAAATTGGGCCTTAGGCACTGGTGCCACAACACTGCAACCCCTCACAGATACTGTACTTGGAGCACAGCAATGAGCCCTGTTGCAAAGTATTGCATCAAAAATTGTAATTACACGCCCCTGTTAAACAGGGGCTGAAAAATTGGGCCTTAGCCACTGGTGCTGGTGCCACGACACTGCAACCACTCCCAGATACTCTAGTTGGAGTGCAGGAATGAGCCCTGCTGCAAAGCATTGCATAAAAAATTGTAATAACACGCCCCTGTTAAACAGGGGCTGAAAAATTGGGCCTTAGCCACTGGTGGCGGCACCCAGAAACAAAAATGTTCTTCCAAGCTATCATCATCAATCGGATCATTGAGGAGGAGGAGGATAGTCAGTCAACATAACAGGACAGTCTCTCAGCATCAGCATCAGTCTTGAAAGGATGTGACATTTGAAAATAAATTAGTCTGTTATATCAGCTTCAGGTGTTTGGTAGCTGGTGGTGATCCAAGACTGGTTCATCTTTATGAAGGTCAGTCGATCAACAGAGTCGGTGGACAGGCGCACCCTGTGATCCGTGACAAATCCTCCAGCAGCACTGAATGTGCGTTCTGAAAGAACGCTGGATGCAGGACAGGCCAGTAGCTCAATTGCATACTGTGCAAGCTCTGGCCAGTGATCCATCCTCAAGACCCAGTAAGCCAGAGGATTTTCGGTGGGGAAGGTGTCCAAGTCTGACCTTGCCCCTAGGTATTCCTGCACCATGTATATCAGACGCTGGCGATGGTTGCTGGAACCGATCATACCTTGGGGCTGCAGGCTAAGGAATTGTCTGAACGCATCGGTCAGACGGCCACCTTCCCCACCGCTCCTTCTTTGACTGACCGAAGCCTCAGCAACTCGTTGTCCAGGACCAGGAGTTTGTAACCTCCCAGTCTCTGGGAACGCGTTGCACAGACCTTTCTGCAAGGCCTTCCGGAGTTGTCTCATCCTCTGCTCCCTCTGCGACGGTAAGATAAGGTCCGCAACCTTACCCTTGTACTGTGGATCAAGGAGAGTGGGCATGTCACATATAAGGCGGTTCTTGGGCAGGTTCAACTCCTTTTGCAGCTCAGCCAGGCGAGCACTGACATTATAAGATCTGCGAAAATGCACACAGACTTTCCTGGCCTGCCTCAGGACATCCTGTAAGCCCGGGTACCTGCCCAAAAACCGCTGCACCACCAGGTTAAGGACGTGAGCCACACAGGGCACATGGGTCAGTTGTCCCTGTCGGAGAGCGGAGAGGAGGTTGGTGCCATTGTCGCAAACTACCATTCCTGGCTTAAGCTGGCGTGGTGTCAACCACCTCTCGGCCTGCCCCTGCAGAGCAGACAGAACCTCTGCCCCAGTGTGGCTCCTGTCCCCCAAACACACCAGCGCAAGCACGGCATGGCATCTTTTTGCCTGCGTACTTGCATAGCCCCTTGAATGCCTACGGAGCACCGCTGGTTCAGAGGACAAAGCACAGGAAGAGGCCAAGGAGGAAGAAGAAGAGGAGGGGGTGGAGGACAGAGGTGTGTCACAACCAGTAGTAGCATTTTGGAGGCGTGGCGGTGGAACAACCTCCAACACTACTGCACCTTGTCCTGCATCCTTCCCAGCTGCCAAAAGAGTGACCCAATGGGCCGTGAAAGAAAGGTAACGTCCCTGTCCATGCCTGCTGGACCATGAGTCAGCGGTAATATGCACCTTACCGCTGACCGCCCTGTCCAGCGAGGCCAAGACATTGCCTTCCACATGCCGGTAGAGAGCCGGAATCGCCTTCCGTGAGAAAAAGTGGCGTTTGGGAACCTGCCACTGAGGAACCGCACATTGCACAAACTCATGGAAGGGGGCCGAGTCTACCAACTGAAAAGGCAGCAGTTGAAGCGCTAGCAATTTAGCCAAGCTAGCATTCAACCGCTGGGCATGTGGATGGCTGGGAGTGAACTTCTTTCGACGGTCCAGTAGCTGGGGCAGGGAAATTTGCCTGCTAGAATCGGACGTCGATGTACTGCTAGCAGAGTGCCCGCAAGTACTTGGCTGTGACACACCTAATTCTACACCTTCATTCCTCTCAGAGCAGGTTTCAGAGAGGACTGAAGGTATAGTGGGGTTGGAGATCCCAGCTGATGCGGTGCAAGAAGAGGTCCACTTTGTTCTTTGGTGTGGGTCTTTAAGGTAGGCTTGCCAACGAGCTGCATGGCAGGTCAACATATGTCTGGTCAAGCATGTGGTGCCCAAGCGGGTGATGTTTTGGCCACGCGATATACACTTGAGACATATGTTGCAAACAGCAGCTGTGCAATCTGATGCACTCGACTCAAAAAAGGCCCACACCAAAGAACTTTTTGAATAACGGGCAGAGGCAGCGCCCTGCACAGGCGGAGCTCTGCGGTGTGATTCCGTCGGTGTGCTGCCCTTACGCTGGCCCCCGAGGGCATCCTGCCTCGTTGGAGATGTGCCTCCTCCTCATCCTCCTCCTCCTCCTCTCTCCTATTAGGCACCCATGTGGAGTCAGTGACCTCATCATCCCCTCCCTCCTCATCACTGGAGCCAATCTGGCAGTATGCTGCAGCTGCTGGAACATGACTGCCAGATTGGTGTCCTTCTTGAGCATCCCCTCTCTCTGCTCTCACGCTACTGCCTTCCTCTAGCTGGGTATCATCATCAGACCCTTCGAAACGCTGGGCATCCTCCTGGAGCATGTACCCAACACTGTGCTCAAACAGTTCGGGGGACTCCTCAGGAGGACATGGTTGGTCTAGGGAAGGAGTGACTGATGATGACATTGATACCAGGGAAGAGGACGCTTTGGCAGCTGCTTTGCCAGTACCCTGAGCCTGGGTGAGAGAGGATGAGGAGGATGAGGAGGGCTTGGTCATCCACTCTACCAAGTCTTCGGCATGATGCGACTCAACACGTCCAGCTGCCGAAAAGAAGGACAAGCGTGTCCCATGGCCACGTGCTGATGGCGATGCACCGCGTCCACGACCAGCACTGTTGTCTCTAGACACAGAGCCTGCTTGCCCTCTTTTATTGGCTCCTGACTGTCTGCCTCTCCTTGTTTGCCTTCCAGACATTCTAATGGCCTGCAGGGAAATGGGAAAACCAGCAATACAGGCTAAGTTCAGGTGTAATATGGTCAGGAGGCACACTCCGCCCGCTGTAAGTGCCGCAAAATCCTGTTGGTGTAACACACCAGGAAAAAGCAGCAATACAGGCTAAGTTCAGGTGTAATATGGTCAGGAGGCACACTCCGCCCGCTGTAAGTGCCGCAAAATCCTGTTGGTGTAACACACCAGGAAAAAGCAGCAATACAGGCTAAGTTCAGGTGTAATATGGTCAGGAGGCACACTCCGCCCGCTGTAAGTGCCGCAAAATCCTGTTGGTGTAACACACCAGGAAAAAGCAGCAATACAGGCTAAGTTCAGGTGTAATATGGTCAGGAGGCACACTCCACCCGCTGTAAGTGCCGCAAAATCCTGTTGGTGTAACACACTAGGAAAAAGCAGCAATACAGGCTAAGTTCAGGTGTAATATGGTCAGGAGGCACACTCCGCCCGCTGTAAGTGCCGCAAAATCCTGTTGGTGTAACACACCAGGAAAAAGCAGCAATACAGGCTAAGTTCAGGTGTAATATGGTCAGGAGGCACACTCCGCCCGCTGTAAGTGCCGCAAAATCCTGTTGGTGTAACTCACCAGGAAAAAGCAGCAATACAGGCTAAGTTCAGGTGTAATATGGTCAGGAGGCACACTCCGCCCGCTGTAAGTGCCGCAAAATCCTGTTGGTGTAACACACCAGGAAAAAGCAGCAATACAGGCTAAGCTCAGGTGTAATATGATCAGGAGGCACACTCCGCCCGCTGTAAGTGCCGCAAAATCCTGTTGGTGTAACACACCAGGAAAAAGCAGCAATACGGGCTAACTTCAGGTGTATAATGTGCAGGAGGCTTAGCAACAATGACACTGACACTGTCCCCTGACTATCCTTCTCTCTCCCTGCACACAAGGTTTATCAAAGTATATGACACTGACACTGTCCCCTGCCTATCCTTCTCTCTCCCTGCACACAAGGTTTATCAAAGTATATGACACTGACACTCTCCCTGCCTATCCTCTCTCCCTACACACAAGGTTTAGCAAAGAATGGATTTGACACTGTCCCTGCCTATCCTTCACTTTCTCTGCTCCGGAACACACTACACGAGGCCGCCGCGCTGGCGGCCTTTTATAGTGTGGGGCGTGTACTAAACCCCCTCAGCTATAATTGGCCACAGGCATCCTGCCTGTGGCCAATCATTGCTCTCCTCGCTGCCGGCGCTGTGATTGGCCAAGCATGCAGGGTCACAGTGCATGCTTGGCCAAGCACAGCGCCGGGATTACACTGAGATGGCGCAGTGTATTGTGGGCCGTTCGCGTCACTCGAATTTGGCGCGAACGGCCCAAATCGTTCGTTGTTCGCCGAACGCAGCGAACAGCCGATGTTCGAGTCAAACCTATGTTCGACTCGAACACCGAGCTCATCCCTAGTGGCAAGCTGGTAAGAAGTAATTCCTGCTGATTGGTGGTGGATTCAACACGATTGCTTTTGGATACGAAATCTCACAATTATATGGACTTCTTTCACAGAGCACTGGTGTTCAGTTTATTATTTAGAGCTCACATGCACTAATAATTTTATTGACAATATTTTTTGGTTTTATTAATCAACACTTTGAAGGACTTTCATTTTTAATCCTTTATATTTTTAATTTTATTTTTATGGATTCATCACAGCATTGATTTATGTATGGGTTATTCATTAATTTTATGATTGGTGATTTCATTTGTTAATTTTGTTTCAATTCAACATTGAATGGTCACAGGGTCAGCGCGATTTATTTTTCTTCCATCGATAATGTGCCCACAAAGTCCACCTATTTTTTGAGTTTTCAATCCTTACTTACCAAAAATCTTATATTTGTTTTGGGTATTACTGATCCCGGGCCCATCACATTTCCTACGGATTCTACAACGTAGAGTCCTTGATTTCATCTGGGGCAAAACCAAACCACGCATTTCCAGAGCTTTCCTGTACTCTCCTAAGCTCCAAGGCGGTCTAGGGCTCCCTCACTTCACCAAATATTACAAGGCAGCCCACCTTGCCCAAGTACCTAAATACCATGCTCTTTGCGAAACACCCCTGTGGGTGGCATTGGAGTCTGTGGACTTCGACCCCCTGTCTGTGGCCAACTTACTATGGCTCTGTCCAATTGATCACAAGTCACTACAGAATACTGTCACTTGCCACTCCTTATCTTTGTGGGACAACCTCAAGACTAAGTTTTGCTTCCAGTCCCCTCAAAACCCACTCCTATTCTACGTCCGAAACCCTGCCTTCCATCTAGGCTGGGTCTCACCCTCCTCCTTCCATAAATGGTCTTCAGCCAGCCTTATCCGAGCCTTCAAGTTCATGACCCCCAATGCCTTCAAACCATTTGCCACCCTCTGTGAAACGTACGGAATCCCTAGCTCCAAACTTTTTTGTTATCTTCAAATGAAGTGTAGCACTACCCCCATAGGAGCTAGTGGTTTAAGTTTTGGGCCTGTACTCTGCCTATCAACCCCTGTAATTTGGCTCAATTCCCCCTTGGCACAACTGGACAATAATAACAATAATGTGACTGTGGGCCCCTAAAGGCTATAGAGGGCCACAATGATATCACACAACAATAAATGTAATTAAATATTGTTACCTTGTTGTGGTTTGCCTGCCACACAGCTGCAAAAGACAGATTCCCACACAAGAAGTAGTTCAACCAAGAGGTAATATGTTTACTTGGTAAAGAAATAGAGATTACACACATGTGATATTTGACTCAAACAGATCCCTGTGAGAGTCAACTGACATACATATACACAACAGTTCCAGGGTTTCACCTATAAACTAAGAGACCCAAATTTACCCAACTTAGGGTCAGACCTAAGGAAGTGCACGGTGGAGGAATCTCCCACTGTAATGATATCCGCAGTGGGATACTTCTCCACCAAGTCCAACCCAGCTCACTGAAACAGCACAATGACAATAAAATAAATGCAAACAGTTGATTTACACATGCAAGTTCAACAGGCTATCTGGCTCCCCCTGGTGGGCAGCTTTACTGGTGCGTGTCCCGCTGTATCAACCCAGGCAGTGAGCTGAACTGATGATTGTTCCTAAAAGTTTCCAGTAATCTTCGGCTATCTTTTGTTGGTGCACTTGAGTATTTGTAATCCAACAGACAGGGTGAAGAAAGATTGAACACTTAACATGTGTGGTGTAAGGGCAAGTGGAATGCTAATCCTCCCCAAAGCGCTAAATTACTCCTGAAAGTAGCGTGTCTCCACTTAAGGCACTGCATTTGCCAGCAAGTAAAAGTAAAACTATGGAAGTCACCTTCCTGCGACCCAGTTAGTTATGTTGGTGGGCAGGTGCCCTCTCACCACATGAGGCCTCGCCTCGCCAGTGTGCTCCGTCCGGACCCTCTTGGTTCTCAGCCTCTGGACAGGTCGTGGTCTCTGGTCCTCCACTCAGCCGCTCATGAGGTGTCGGGGATAGGTGACTCCGGATGCTGTGGAGTGTAGAGCGGTCCCTCTCCCTGGTCTGATCAGCAGGGCTGTGGCAGGTATCCCTCCGACAGGTGATCTGGTCTCCGTCACTTTAGGCCCAGGCTTTTCCGGCCTAAGCACCCTCACTGCAGGCCTTTTGCCTGTTTCAAGATGGCGTCCCAAGAGACGGAACACAAGCCCCGCCTTGTCTTAAATAAGTTCTCCCAGCAGGCTGTGCCTGGAGCCATGCACCCTGGCAGCACAGTGGCGTTGTGGGCCTTGTAGTCTATTTCTGCCCCACAGCAATAGAGTCTCTGTCTCTCCGCACCACAAGGTCCGTCATGCATTGTTCTTATCATAGCTGAACCAAACAAATTGCAGCAGTATGATACAAACGGACAACAAAAGGAGATAAGTTCTTATTAGGCACAAACTGTAGTCCATAAGCTACGTGCAAAAGTGACACCTTGCTACACAAGCATTTCCTCTCCCCCTGTCTACGTACAGACTCCTCCTTACCTGACCTAACCAATTTTGAACACATTTGCAACAAAGACTCCACCCCCTCATACCTCCCTTCATTATGTAACTAAGTGGGGGAATGACTTAGGCCTTCAGTTATATGCCAAGGACTGGCCCGACATCTGGACCCCTACCAAATCAGCTTCTCAGAATGTTGTAGCTCTAGAAACTAACTATAAAGTTTTTATGCGTTGGTACCTAGTCCCTGCCCGGATTGCCAAATTCATGCCTTCATCCTGCTTCCATGGCTGCTCAGCTCAGATGAAGGTACCCACCTCCACGTTTGGTGGAGTTGCCCAATAGCCCAATCATTTTGGGCTGAAATCTGCTGTATTCTCTCCACCCTCATAGGTAGTACTTTTGAGCCTGATCCAGCGTGTCTCAATTACAATTTAAACTCCTCCTGCGGGAGCAAACCATTGCAAAAACTTGAAAAACTTCCCACCTCAACATTACAGAAACTAAAAATAGAATTACTTGTACCAGGGCCATGATTCATGCCAAGGTGGAGGCAGTCCTTCTCGACAGGGTCAAAAAATATGAACATATGTGGAAGACCTGGGTTGATTATTATCTCCCAGCTGACTTTGATAAACTCACTCCTTAGATAGTCTACAGTTAATGGCTCCCCGACTCCACTCCCACCCCCCCTTCTTTAGGCTTGACTTTCTTTCCAGTGAGTCCTCCTCGATAAAACTGAGTTGTTGGTCTATTTTGAATTGTCTTGACATTAGCCGCACTCTATATACTGGCTAGGGATGAGCTTCGTGTTCGAGTCGAACATACGTTCGACTCGAACATCGGCTGTTCGATCGTTCGAAGAAGATCGAACGATTTGGGCCGTTCGCGCCAAATTCGAGTGACGCGAACGGCCCACAATGCACTACGCCATCGCAGTGTCATCCAGGCACTGTGATTGGCCAAGCATGCACTGTGACCCCGCATGCTTGGCCAATCACAGCGCCGGCAGCGAGGAGAGCAATGATTGGCCACAGGCAGGATGCCTGTGGCCAATTATTGCTGAGGGGGTTTAGTACACGCCCCACACTATAAAAGGCCGCCAGCGCGGCGGCCTTGTGTAGTGTGTTCCGGAGCAGGGAAAGAGAAGCATAGGCAGGGACAGTGTCATTTTTTTCCTCTACTAATCCTGGATTCCTTGTGTTTAGGGACAGAGAAGGACAGTGAGGGAAAGTGTCAGTGTGCTATTCTGTGCTAAATCTTGTTTGTAGGGACAGAGAAGGACAGTGAGGGAAAGTGTCAGTGTGCTATTCTGTGCTAATCCTTGTTTGTAGGGACAGAGAAGGACAGTGAGGGAAACTGTCAGTGTGCTATTCTGTTCTAAACCAATCTTGCTGAACCGTATTTGAAATCCTTGAGTTCAGGGACAGAGAAGGACACTCGTGGAAACTATCAGTGTGCTATTCTGTGCTAAATCTTGTTTGTAGGGACAGAGAAGGACAGTGAGGGAAACTATCAGTGTGCTATTCTGTGCTAAACCAATCTTGCTGAACCATATTTGAAATCCTTGAGTTTAGGGACAGAGAAGGACACTCGTGGAAACTATCAGTGTGCTATTCTGTGCTAAATCTTGTTTGTAGGGACAGAGAAGGACAGTGAGGGAAAGTGTCAGTGTGCTATTCTGTCCTAAACCAATCTTGCTGAACCATATTTGAAATCCTTGAGTTTAGGGACAGAGAAGGACACTCGTGGAAACTATCAGTGTGCTATTCTGTGCTAATCCTTGTTTGTAGGGACAGAGAAGGACAGTGAGGGAAACTGTCAGTGTGCTATTCTGTTCTAAACCAATCTTGCTGAACCATATTTGAAATCCTTGAGTTTAGGGACAGAGAAGGACACTCGTGGAAACTATCAGTGTGCTATTCTGTGCTAAATCTTGTTTGTAGGGACAGAGAAGGACAGTGAGGGAAAGTGTCAGTGTGCTATTCTGTCCTAAACCAATCTTGCTGAACCATATTTGAAATCCTTGAGTTTAGGGACAGAGAAGGACACTCGGGGAAACTGTCAGTGTGCTATTCTGTTCTAAACCAATCTTGCTGAACCATATTTGAAATCCTTGAGTTTAGGGACAGTGAAGGACACTCGTGGAAACTATCAGTGTGCTATTCTGTGCTAATCCTTGTTTGTAGGGACAGAGAAGGACAGTGAGGGAAACTATCAGTGTGCTATTCTGTGCTAAACCAATCTTGCTGAACCATATTTGAAATCCTTGAGTTTAGGGACAGAGAAGGACACTCGTGGAAACTATCAGTGTGCTATTCTGTGCTAAATCTTGTTTGTAGGGACAGAGAAGGACAGTGAGGGAAACTATCAGTGTGCTATTCTGTTCTAAACCAATCTTGCTGAACCATATTTGAAATCCTTGAGTTTAGGGACAGAGAAGGACACTCGTGGAAACTATCAGTGTGCTATTCTGTGCTAAATCTTGTTTGTAGGGACAGAGAAGGACAGTGAGGGAAAGGGTCAGTGTGCTATTCTGTCCTAAACCAATCTTGCTGAACCATATTTGAAATCCTTGAGTTTAGGGACAGAGAAGGACACTCGTGGAAACTATCAGTGTGCTATTCTGTGCTAATCCTTGTTTGTAGGGACAGAGAAGGACAGTGAGGGAAACTGTCAGTGTGCTATTCTGTTCTAAACCAATCTTGCTGAACCATATTTGAAATCCTTGAGTTTAGGGACAGAGAAGGACACTCGTGGAAACTATCAGTGTGCTATTCTGTGCTAAATCTTGTTTGTAGGGACAGAGAAGGACAGTGAGGGAAAGTGTCAGTGTTCTATTCTGTCCTAAACCAATCTTGCTGAACCATATTTGAAATCCTTGAGTTTAGGGACAGAGAAGGACACTTGGGGAAACTGTCAGTGTGCTATTCTGTTCTAAACCAATCTTGCTGAACCATATTTGAAATCCTTGAGTTTAGGGACAGAGAAGGACACTTGTGGAAACTATCAGTGTGCTATTCTGTGCTAAATCTTGTTTGTAGGGACAGAGAAGGACAGTGAGGGAAAGTGTCAGTGTGCTATTCTGTACTAAACCAATCTTGCTGAACCATATTTGAAATCCTTGAGTTTAGGGACAGAGAAGGACACTCGTGGAAACTATCAGTGTGCTATTCTGTGCTAAATCTTGTTTGTAGGGACAGAAAAGGACAGTGAGGGAAAGTGTCAGTGTGCTATTCTGTTCTAAACCAATCTTGTTGAACCATATTTGAAATCCTTGAGTTTAGGGACAGAGAAGGACACTCGTGGAAACTATCAGTGTGCTATTCTGTGCTAAATCTTGTTTGTAGGGACAGAGAAGGACAGTGAGGGAAACTATCAGTGTGCTATTCTGTTCTAAACCAATCTTGCTGAACCATATTTGAAATCCTTGAGTTTAGGGACAGAGAAGGACACTCGTGGAAACTATCAGTGTGCTATTCTGTGCTAAATCTTGTTTGTAGGGACAGAGAAGGACACTTGGGGAAACTGTCAGTGTGCTATTCTGTTCTAAACCAATCTTGCTGAACCATATTTGAAATTCTTGAGTTTAGGGACAGAGAAGGACACTCGGGGAAACTATCAGTGTGCTATTCTGTGCTAAATCTTGTTTGTAGGGACAGAGAAGGACAGTGAGGGAAAGGGTCAGTGTGCTATTCTGTCCTAAACCAATCTTGCTGAACCATATTTGAAATCCTTGAGTTTAGGGACAGAGAAGGACACTCGTGGAAACTATCAGTGTGCTATTCTGTGCTAATCCTTGTTTGTAGGGACAGAGAAGGACAGTGAGGGAAACTGTCAGTGTGCTATTCTGTTCTAAACCAATCTTGCTGAACCATATTTGAAATCCTTGAGTTTAGGGACAGAGAAGGACACTCGTGGAAACTATCAGTGTGCTATTCTGTGCTAAATCTTGTTTGTAGGGACAGAGAAGGACAGTGAGGGAAAGTGTCAGTGTGCTATTCTGTCCTAAACCAATCTTGCTGAACCATATTTGAAATCCTTGAGTTTAGGGACAGAGAAGGACACTTGGGGAAACTGTCAGTGTGCTATTCTGTTCTAAACCAATCTTGCTGAACCATATTTGAAATCCTTGAGTTTAGGGACAGAGAAGGACACTCGTGGAAACTATCAGTGTGCTATTCTGTGCTAAATCTTGTTTGTAGGGACAGAGAAGGACAGTGAGGGAAAGTGTCAGTGTGCTATTCTGTACTAAACCAATCTTGCTGAACCATATTTGAAATCCTTGAGTTTAGGGACAGAGAAGGACACTCGTGGAAACTATCAGTGTGCTATTCTGTGCTAAATCTTGTTTGTAGGGACAGAAAAGGACAGTGAGGGAAAGTGTCAGTGTGCTATTCTGTTCTAAACCAATCTTGTTGAACCATATTTGAAATCCTTGAGTTTAGGGACAGAGAAGGACACTCGTGGAAACTATCAGTGTGCTATTCTGTGCTAAATCTTGTTTGTAGGGACAGAGAAGGACAGTGAGGGAAACTATCAGTGTGCTATTCTGTTCTAAACCAATCTTGCTGAACCATATTTGAAATCCTTGAGTTTAGGGACAGAGAAGGACACTCGTGGAAACTATCAGTGTGCTATTCTGTGCTAAATCTTGTTTGTAGGGACAGAGAAGGACACTCGGGGAAACTGTCAGTGTGCTATTCTGTTCTAAACCAATCTTGCTGAACCATATTTGAAATTCTTGAGTTTAGGGACAGAGAAGGACACTCGGGGAAACTATCAGTGTGCTATTCTGTGCTAAGTCTTGTTTGTAGGGACAGAGAAGGACAGTGAGGGAAACTATCAGTGTGCTATTCTGTTCTAAACCAATCTTGCTGAACCATATTTGAAATCCTTGAGTTTAGGGACAGAGAAGGACACTCGTGGAAACTATCAGTGTGCTATTCTGTGCTAATCCTTGTTTGTAGGGACAGAGAAGGACAGTGAGGGAAACTGTCAGTGTGTTATTCTGTTCTAAACCAATCTTGCTGAACCATATTTGAAATCCTTGAGTTTAGGGACAGAGAAGGACACTCGTGGAAACTATCAGTGTGCTATTCTGTGCTAAATCTTGTTTGTAGGGACAGAGAAGGACAGTGAGGGAAAGGGTCAGTGTGCTATTCTGTCCTAAACCAATCTTGCTGAACCATATTTGAAATCCTTGAGTTTAGGGACAGAGAAGGACACTCGTGGAAACTATCAGTGTGCTATTCTGTGCTAATCCTTGTTTGTAGGGACAGAGAAGGACAGTGAGGGAAACTGTCAGTGTGCTATTCTGTTCTAAACCAATCTTGCTGAACCATATTTGAAATCCTTGAGTTTAGGGACAGAGAAGGACACTCGTGGAAACTATCAGTGTGCTATTCTGTGCTAAATCTTGTTTGTAGGGACAGAGAAGGACACTCGGGGAAACTGTCAGTGTGCTATTCTGTTCTAAACCAATCTTGCTGAACCATATTTGAAATCCTTGAGTTTAGGGACAGAGAAGGACACTCGTGGAAACTATCAGTGTGCTATTCTGTGCTAAATCTTGTTTGTAGGGACAGAGAAGGACAGTGAGGGAAAGTGTCAGTGTGCTATTCTGTCCTAAACCAATCTTGCTGAACCATATTTGAAATCCTTGAGTTTAGGGACAGAGAAGGGCACTCGTGGAAACTATCAGTGTGCTATTCTGTGCTAAATCTTGTTTGTAGGGACAGAAAAGGACAGTGAGGGAAAGTGTCAGTGTGCTATTCTGTTCTAAACCAATCTTGCTGAACCATATTTGAAATCTTTGAGTTTAGGGACAGAGAAGGACACTCGTGGAAACTATCAGTGTGCTATTCTGTGCTAAATCTTGTTTGTAGGGACAGAGAAGGACAGTGAGGGAAACTATCAGTGTGCTATTCTGTTCTAAACCAATCTTGCTGAACCATATTTGAAATCCTTGAGTTTAGGGACAGAGAAGGACACTCGTGGAAACTATCAGTGTGCTATTCTGTGCTAAATCTTGTTTGTAGGGACAGAGAAGGACACTCGGGGAAACTGTCAGTGTGCTATTCTGTTCTAAACCAATCTTGCTGAACCATATTTGAAATCCTTGAGTTTAGGGACAGAGAAGGACACTCGGGGAAACTATCAGTGTGCTATTCTGTGCTAAATATTGTTTGTAGGGACAGAGAAGGACAGTGAGGGAAACTATCAGTGTGCTATTCTGTTCTAAACCAATCTTGCTGAACCATATTTGAAATCCTTGAGTTTAGGGACAGAGAAGGACACTCGTGGAAACTATCAGTGTGCTATTCTGTGCTAATCCTTGTTTGTAGGGACAGAGAAGGACAGTGAGGGAAACTGTCAGTGTGCTATTCTGTTCTAAACCAATCTTGCTGAACCATATTTGAAATCCTTGAGTTTAGGGACAGAGAAGCACACTCGTGGAAACTATCAGTGTGCTATTCTGTGCTAAATCTTGTTTGTAGGGACAGAGAAGGACAGTGAGGGAAAGGGTCAGTGTGCTATTCTGTCCTAAACCAATCTTGCTGAACCATATTTGAAATCCTTGAGTTTAGGGACAGAGAAGGACACTCGTGGAAACTATCAGTGTGCTATTCTGTGCTAATCCTTGTTTGTAGGGACAGAGAAGGACAGTGAGGGAAACTGTCAATGTGCTATTCTGTTCTAAACCAATCTTGCTGAACCATATTTGAAATCCTTGAGTTTAGGGACAGAGAAGGACACTCGTGGAAACTATCAGTGTGCTATTGTCATGGATATGCATTAATGTCTGTCTGCCATCTTACCTTCCTCCTCATGTGTTCATCTAGAGACCAGACCTCCTTCACCTGGCTTCCTTTATAATCTCCTCCCAGCCTGACTCCACCCCAGGCCCTATCACTGAACACTATATTAACCTGTGCACTGCAAGCCTGCTTTGCTGATCAACGTGTTTGTTAGGCATTGTGTGTTTGGGTTCCTGCCTGCCGTGTGCTACGTCTGTCTCTCTGTTACGTTATTGGCTTGTCCCCGACCATCCCTGTCTGCTCGTGACCCTTGACCTTCGGCTCGTTCTTCGTTATCCTTGTCTGCTTGTGGCCCCTGACCTTCGGCTTGTTATTCGGTTCTCTCTATCGTGTGCTGCTGCTTCCCCTTATCCTACGGGGCGTGAGCTAGGAAACTCCAGGGGCCGCGACCTGGTCCCAGCCTGCAGCGTAACATCCTCACCACTAGAGGCCCTGGAGAAGACCAGCTGGGTCTTAGACTCCGCGCCCTGGGGAATCTTGGCTCTCGCTTCCGTTGGGATCCCGGTTGTGCTCCTCTGGTCCCGCTTTCCACAACCACCCAGTTTCCTATCCACAGAAGCCAGCCATAGGGTTCACTACCTCGCGGTGCACTCCTGTCCCCCTACGGTGTGCATCTGTCACCTGGCCACAGGTGACCCTGACAGTTTGATCAGCCATGAACCCGGCTGACATCCCGCTTCCCGCGGATGATCCATTGCAGGGCATAGTTCGCAGACTTGAGACCCAGGAATCAAATCAGACCCAGGTGATGCGATTCCTCCAGGATCTGGCTTCTCGATTCGAGCAGCTTCAGGTCTCCTTGGGAACCCCGAATCCGCAACCCCAAGTACAACCAGCGGCTGTACCTATCGCACCAGTCGCAGCCTCACACTCACTAAGATTGCCAGCTCCGTTCCGTTTCTCTGGGGACTCCAAGGCCTGCAGGGGGTTTCTCAGCCAATGCACTATTCATTTTGAGCTTCAGCCTCAAAGCTTCCTATCTGACCGGGCTAAGGTAGCCTATATCATTTCCCTCCTCTCCGGTGAAGCTTTGGCCTGGGCTGCCCCCCTGTGGGAGAGGAACGATCCGGTGGTTTCCAGTCTGTCCGAATTCTTGAAGCTCTTTCGTAATATCTTCGAAGAGCCGGCTCGGGCTTCTTCAGCGGCTAGTGCTGTCTTACGTCTTCGCCAAGAATCTAGTTCAGTGGGGCAATATGCTCTTCAGTTCCGTATCCACACAGCTGAATTGAGCTGGAATAATGAGGCCCTGGTCGCTACCTTTTTACATGGCCTCTCTGACCGAGTGAAAGACGAATTAGCGGGAAGAGCCATTCCCGTCGGTCTGGACGATGTAATTTCATTATGCAACCAGATCGACATTCGTTTTCAAGAGAGGTCCTTAGAAAAAAGACGCCAGCACTCTCTGGGTCCTAGCCAGTCTGAGCTCCCCTCCCTTCATTCCGTGGAGCATCCTCTACCTGCTGAAGAACCTATGCAGCTGGGCCGGACCAGACTAACCCCCGAAGAACGTGCTAGGCGCAGAACTCTGGGCTTGTGCCTCTATTGTGGGGGCAAGGGTCATTTTCGTGACTCCTGCTCGCTTCGTCCGGGAAACGCTCGGGTCTAATACATTTGGAAGGTGGAGTATTGGACCCAGAAACATCACCTTCTCGCCTGCTCTTGCCGGTGTCCTTTCATGTAGGCACTTCTCCTCAGTCAACCCTTGCATACCTGGATTCCGGGGCTGCCGGCAATTTCATGGATTGGAGAACTGCTTCTTCTATGAAGCTTACCCTTTCACCTCTCACTACCCCATTGGTAGTCTCGGCAATTGATGGCACTGTTCTCCCAGGGGGCCCTATTCGCTTCCAGACGCTACCCATTAGGATGTCGGTAGGGATTCTCCACCAGGAGTGGATATCCTTTCTTATTCTACCCAAGGCCTCTACCCCAGTTGTATTGGGCCTCCCTTGGCTACAGCTCCACTCTCCACATGTGGACTGGGTCTCTGGGCAGATCCTGGCCTGGGGTTCCTCATGTTTCTCGTCGTGTCTTCTCAAGGTGACCCCCAAGGAGAGTCTTCCGGTTGCTGCCACTTCTGTTTCTTCTGATCTTCCCGCCGCATACAGCGATTACCGGGATGTGTTCTGTAAAAAATCAGCTGAGGTGCTTCCTCCCCACAGGTCTTTTGACTGTGCTATTGATCTTGTCCCCGGAGCAACTCTACCCAGGGGTCGTACCTATCCTCTGTCCATCCCAGAGACCCAGGCCATGTCGGAGTATGTAGCAGAGAATCTGGAGAGAGGGTTCATCCGGAAATCCTCATCGCCTGCAGGGGCAGGGTTCTTTTTTGTTGCCAAAAAGGATGGTACCTTAAGACCCTGCATCGATTATCGGGGTTTAAATGCGGTTACTATTAAAAATCGATACCCCTTACCCTTAATATCTGAGCTATTCGATAGGTTGAAGGGTGCCTCCATTTTCACCAAGTTGGATCTCAGAGGCGCGTACAATCTCATTCGAATACGGGAGGGTGACGAATGGAAGACTGCATTTAACACTAGAGACGGGCATTACGAATATCTGGTGATGCCTTTTGGTCTGTGTAATGCTCCAGCCGTGTTTCAAAACTTTGTCAATGAAATCTTCAGAGATCTGCTGTACCAGTTTGTTGTCATCTATCTGGATGACATTCTGATCTTTTCTGAAAATCTGCTCGTCCACAGAAACCATGTCCGCACTGTACTTCAACGTCTTAGAGAGAACAATCTCTATGCCAAGCTGGAGAAATGTTCCTTTGAATGTTCTGAGGTCCTGTTTTTGGGGTGCTTTGTCTCATGTTCGGGGCTTCGTATGGACCCTGGGAAGGTCTTGGCTATCACCAACTGGCCTCTTCCTGCTAGCCTCAAGGCCACACAGCGCTTTCTTGGCTTCACTAATTATTATAGGCAGTTCATAAGGAATTACTCTTCCATTGCCGCGCCTATTATCGCTTTGACCAAGAAGGGTGTGAATGCCAGAGACTGGCCTCCCGAAGCTGTCTCTGCATTTCACAACCTGAAACAGGCCTTTGTTTCTGGCCCCCTCTTGAGGAGACCAAATCCTGGGAATGCATTTTTTATTGAAGTGGACGCTTCCTCAATGGGGGTGGGAGCTGTGCTTCTTCAAATCTTTGAGAAGAGACGCCAACCATGTGCGTTCTTCTCCAAAAAAAATTCTCAGGCAGAGAGGAATTATGCCATCGGTGATCGGGAACTTCTCGCAATTAAATTGGCGTTAGAGGAGTGGCGTCATCTCTTGGAGGGTTCCCCTCACTCCATAACGATCTTTACCGATCACAAGAATTTACAGTATCTACAGAATGCTAAACGTCTGAATCCTAGACAGGCCAGGTGGAGTCTCTTCTTTGCCCGTTTTAATTTCACGATTACCTACAAACCTGGTTCCTGCAACGGTCGGGCTGATGCGCTCTCTAGGTCATTTGACACTTTGGACGAGGAGTCCGCCCCTGAACCTGAGCCGATCATTCCCACCTCATGCATTGTTGCCCACTCTACCACCCTGAAGTCTAAAATTCCGCCTGGTAAGACCTTTGTCCCCACTGAGCTAAGAGCTAAGATCCTTCGTTGGGGACATGATTCCAAGGTGGCAGGGCATTCTGGATTCCTCCGATCCTTCCTACTCATCAGTCGTCACTACTGGTGGCCTAATCTCCGCTCAGACGTCAAAGACTACGTTAAAGCTTGTCATGTCTGTGCTCAGTCCAAATCCTCCACACAAGCTCCTGCTGGTCTCCTCATGCCCTTGCCTATTCCTAAGGAACCCTGGGCCCATATTGCCATGGATTTTATCACCGATCTCCCACTGTCTGAGAATAATACAGTAATTTGGGTGGTAATCGATCGATTCTCCAAGATGGCTCATTTTGTTCCTCTTCCTGGTCTTCCTTCTGCCCCTGCCTTGGTTCCCATTTTCATTCGAGAAATTCTCCGCCTACATGGGGTCCCTTCTCATATTGTTTCCGACAGGGGAGTCCAATTCACGTCTCGTTTTTGGAGAGCCTTTTGCAAATCCCTCAATATTGTCTTGGATTTTTCTTCTTCTTACCATCCCCAATCCAATGGACAGACTGAGAGGGTTAATCAGGAGTTAGAGGTCTTTCTTCGCACCTTTGTGTCTTCTCACCATGACGATTGGTCCTCTCTACTCCCGTGGGCAGAATTCTCCCATAACAATCATGTGAATACCAGTTCGCAGAAGACACCCTTTTTCACAGTTTATGGAAAACACCCTCAACTTCCTCTTACTATGATCTGTTCTCCAGACATTCCAGCTTTGGCTTCGGTTCAGGAGTCTCTCAATTCCGTTTGGGGTCACGTTCATGATTCCCTCCGGGCAGCTGCTGAAAAATTCAAAGGCTTTGCCGACCGCCGCAGGCGTAAACCGCCTTCTCTTCAGCCAGGGGACAAAGTCTGGCTCTCTACCAGGAACATCAAGCTCCGAGTTCCTTCTCTGAAGTTTGCTCCACGATTCATCGGTCCATACACGGTAACTGCTAAACTGAATCCGGTTTGTTTCAAACTCCAGATTCCTAAGAGCCTTAAAATCACTAACTCCTTTCATGTTGCTCTTCTAAAGCCTTTAGTCCTCAATAAATTCTCTCGTCCTCTTCCTACCGTGGCGCCTGTCTCGGAGGATAATCAGGAGTACGAGATCAGTCAAATTCTGGACTCCCGACTCTGTAAAGGCGTTCTTCAGTACCTCGTTCATTGGAAAGGGTTTGGTCCTGAGGAGAGGTCTTGGATCACTGCATCTGAGGTCTTTGCACCTCGTCTGTTAAAGGAGTTTCATCTGAAGTTTCCCTCTAAACCTGGGCCCAGGCGGGGAAGGGGGAGGCCTCGTAAGAGGGAGGGTACTGTCATGGATATGCATTAATGTCTGTCTGCCATCTTACCTTCCTCCTCATGTGTTCATCTAGAGACCAGACCTCCTTCACCTGGCTTCCTTTATAATCTCCTCCCAGCCTGACTCCACCCCAGGCCCTATCACTGAACACTATATTAACCTGTGCACTGCAAGCCTGCTTTGCTGATCAACGTGTTTGTTAGGCATTGTGTGTTTGGGTTCCTGCCTGCCGTGTGCTACGTCTGTCTCTCTGTTACGTTATTGGCTTGTCCCCGACCATCCCTGTCTGCTCGTGACCCTTGACCTTCGGCTCGTTCTTCGTTATCCTTGTCTGCTTGTGGCCCCTGACCTTCGGCTTGTTATTCGGTTCTCTCTATCGTGTGCTGCTGCTTCCCCTTATCCTACGGGGCGTGAGCTAGGAAACTCCAGGGGCCGCGACCTGGTCCCAGCCTGCAGCGTAACATCCTCACCACTAGAGGCCCTGGAGAAGACCAGCTGGGTCTTAGACTCCGCGCCCTGGGGAATCTTGGCTCTCGCTTCCGTTGGGATCCCGGTTGTGCTCCTCTGGTCCCGCTTTCCACAACCACCCAGTTTCCTATCCACAGAAGCCAGCCATAGGGTTCACTACCTCGCGGTGCACTCCTGTCCCCCTACGGTGTGCATCTGTCACCTGGCCACAGGTGACCCTGACAGCTATTCTGTGCTAAATCTTGTTTGTAGGGACAGAGAAGGACAGTGAGGGAAACTATCAGTGTGCTATTCTGTTCTAAACCAATCTTGCTGAACCATATTTGAAATCCTTGAGTTTAGGGACAGAGAAGGACACTCGTGGAAACTATCAGTGTGCTATTCTGTGCTAAATCTTGTTTGTAGGGACAGAGAAGGACACTCGGGGAAACTGTCAGTGTGCTATTCTGTTCTAAACCAATCTTGCTGAACCATATTTGAAATCCTTGAGTTTAGGGACAGAGAAGGACACTCGGGGAAACTATCAGTGTGCTATTCTGTGCTAAATCTTGTTTGTAGGGACAGAGAAGGACAGTGAGGGAAACTATCAGTGTGCTATTCTGTTCTAAACCAATCTTGCTGAACCATATTTGAAATCCTTGAGTTTAGGGACAGAGAAGGACACTCGTGGAAACTATCAGTGTGCTATTCTGTGCTAATCCTTGTTTGTAGGGACAGAGAAGGACAGTGAGGGAAACTGTCAGTGTGCTATTCTGTTCTAAACCCATCTTGCTGAACCATATTTGAAATCCTTGAGTTTAGGGACAGAGAAGGACACTTGTGGAAACTATCAGTGTGCTATTCTGTGCTAATCCTTGTTTGTAGGGACAGAGAAGGACAGTGAGGGAAACTGTCAGTGTGCTATTCTGTTCTAAACCAATCTTGCTGAACCATATTTGAAATCCTTGAGTTTAGGGACAGAGAAGGACACTCGTGGAAACTATCAGTGTGCTATTCTGTGCTAAATCTTGTTTGTAGGGACAGAGAAGGACACTCGGGGAAACTGTCAGTGTGCTATTCTGTTCTAAACCAATCTTGCTGAACCATATTTGAAATCCTTGAGTTTAGGGACAGAGAAGGACACTCGTGGAAACTATCAGTGTGCTATTCTGTGCTAAATCTTGTTTGTAGGGACAGAGAAGGACACTCGGGGAAACTGTCAGTGTGCTATTCTGTTCTAAACCAATCTTGCTGAACCATATTTGAAATCCTTGAGTTTAGGGACAGAGAAGGACACTCGTGGAAACTATCAGTGTGCTATTCTGTGCTAAATCTTGTTTGTAGGGACAGAGAAGGACAGTGAGGGAAACTATCAGTGTGCTATTCTGTTCTAAACCAATCTTGCTGAACCATATTTGAAATCCTTGAGTTTAGGGACAGAGAAGGACACTCGTGGAAACTATCAGTGTGCTATTCTGTGCTAAATCTTGTTTGTAGGGACAGAGAAGGACAGTGAGGGAAACTATCAGTGTGCTATTCTGTGCTAAACCAATCTTGCTGAACCATATTGCAAATCCTTGTGTTTAGGGACAGAGAAGGATAGGCAGGGGACAGTGTCAGTGTCTTTGTTGCTAAGCCTCCTGCACAGTATACACCTGAAGGTAGCCCCTATTGCTGTTTTTCCCATCTCCCTGCAGGCCATCCATTAAAATGTCTGGAAGGCAAACAAGGAGAGGCAGACAGTCAGAAGGCAAAAAAAGAGGGCAAGCAGGCTCTGTGTCTAGGGGCAACAGTGCTGGTCGTGGACGCGGTGCATTGTCATCAGCACATGGCCATGGGACACGCTTGTCCTTCTTTTCGGCAGCTGGACATGTTGAGCCACATCATGCCGAAGACTTGGTAGAGTGGATGACCAAGCCCACCTCATCCTCCTCATCCTCTCTCACCCAGGCTCAGGGTACTAGCAAAGCAGCTGTCAAAGCGTCCTCTTCTCTGGTATCAATGTCATCATTAGTCACTCCTTCCCTAGACCCACCATGTCCTCCTCCTGAGGAGTCCCCCGAACTGTTTGAGCACAGTGTTGGGTACATGCTCCAGGAGGATGCCCAGCGTTTCGAAGGATCTGATGATGATACCCAGCTAGAGGAAGGCAGTAGCGTGAGAGCTGAGAGAGGGGATGCTCAAGAAGGACACCAATCTGGCAGTCATGCTCCAGCAGCTGCAGCATACTGCCAGATTGGCTCCAGTGATGAGGAGGGAGGGGATGATGAGGTCACTGACTCCACGTGGGTGCCTAATAGGAGAGAGGAGGAGGAGGAGGATGAGGAGGCACATCTCCAACGAGGCAGGATGCCCTTGGGTGGCCAGCGTATGGGCAGCACACCGACGGAATCACACCGCAGAGCTCCGCCTGTGCAGGGCGCTGCCTCTGCCCGTCATTCAAAAAGTTCTTTGGTGTGGGCCTTTTTTGAGGCGAGTGCATCAGATCGCACAGCTGCTGTTTGCAACATATGTCTCAAGCGTATATCGCGTGGCCAAAACATCAGCCGCTTGGGCACCACATGCTTGATCAGACATATGTTGACCTGCCATGCAGCTCGTTGGCAAGCCTACCTTAAAGACCCACACCAAAGAACAAAGCGGACCTCTCCTTGCACCGCATCAGCTGGGATCTCCAACCCCAGTATACCTTCAGTCCTCTCTGAAACCTGCACTGAGAGGAATGAAGGTGTAGAATTAGGTGTGTCACAGCCAAGTACTTGCGGCCACTCTGCTAGCAGTACACTGACGTCCGATTCTAGCAGGCAAATTTCCCTGCCCCAGCTGCTGGACCGTCGAAAGAAGTTCACTCCCAGCCATCCACATGCCCAGCGGTTGAATGCTAGCTTGGCTAAATTGCTAGCGCTTCAACTGCTGCCTTTTCAGTTGGTAGACTCGGCCCCCTTCCGTGAGTTTGTGCAATGTGCGGTTCCTCAGTGGCAGGTTCCCAAACGCCACTTTTTCTCATGGAAGGCGATTCCGGCTCTCTACAGGCATGTGGAAGGCAATGTCTTGGCCTCGCTGGACAGGGCGGTCAGCGGTAAGGTGCATATTACCGCTGACTCATGGTCCAGCAGGCATGGACAGGGACGTTACCTTTCTTTCACGGCCCATTGGGTCACTCTTTTGGCAGCTGGGAAGGATGCAGGACAAGGTGCAGTAGTGTTGGAGGTTGTTCCGCCGCCACGCCTCCAAAATGCTACTACTGGTTGTGACACACCTCTCTCCTCCACCCCCTCCTCTTCTTCTTCCTCCATGGCCTCTTCCTGTGGTTTGTCCTCGGAACCAGCGGTGCTCCGTAGGCGTTCAAGGGGCTACGCAAGTACGCAGGCAAAAAGATGCCATGCCGTGCTTGCGCTGGTGTGTTTGGGGGACAGGAGCCACACTGGGGCAGAGGTCCTGTCTGCTCTGCAGGGGCAGGCCGAGAGGTGGTTGACGCCACGCCAGCTTAAGCCAGGAATGGTGGTTTGCGACAATGGCACCAACCTAGTCTCCGCCCTCCGACAGGGACAACTGACCCATGTGCCCTGTATGGCTCACGTCCTTAACCTGGTGGTGCAGCGGTTCTTGGGCAGGTACCCGGGCTTACAGGATGTCCTGAGGCAGGCCAGGAAAGTCTGTGTGCATTTCCGCAGATCTTATAATGCCAGTGCTCGCCTGGCTGAGCTGCAAAAGGAGTTGAACCTGCCCAAGAACCGCCTTATATGTGACATGCCCACCAGGTGGAACTCAACATTGGCCATGCTGCAGCGGCTGCACACGCAGCAGAGGGCCATCAATGAGTACCTGTGCGACTACGGCACCAGGACAGGGTCAGGGGAGCTCGGGTTTTTTTCACCACGCCAGTGGGGCATGATCAGGGATGCATGCACTGTCCTGGCACCATTTGAGGAGGCCACGAGGATGGTGAGCAGTGACAGTGCATGCATCAGTGACACTGTACCTCTTGTCCACCTGTTGGAGCACACGCTGCATGGAATAATGGACAGGGCACTTGAGGCAGAACAGAGGCAGGAAGAGGAGGACTTCCTTGCCTCTCAAGGCCCCCTTTACCCAGACAGTGTTCCTTCTGTCCCACCCATCGCACAGGAAGAGGAGGAGGAGGAGGAGGAGGAGGATTGTGTCAGCATGGAGGTGGAGGCTGGCACTCAGCATCATCAGCAGCAGTCTTTTAGGGATGATTTACAGTCCCAAGAAACCAGTGGACTTGTACGTGGCTGGGAGGAGGTGGCTGCGGATCATGTCGTCCTTAGTGACCCAGAGGACTCCGGACTGAATGCCTCAGCTAACCTACGCTGCATGGCCTCCCTGATCCTGCAAAGTCTGCGGAAGGATCCTCGTATTCTTCGGATCAAGGAGAGGGACCATTACTGGCTGGCCACTCTCCTTGATCCACGGTACAAGGGTAAGGTTGCGGACCTTATGTTACCGTCGCAGAGGGAGCAGAGGATGAGACAACTCCGGGAGGCCTTGCAGAAAGGTCTGTGCAACGGGTTCCCAGAGACTGGGAGGTTACAAACTCATGGTCATGGACAACGAGTTGCTGAGGCTTCGGGCAGTCAAAGGAGGAGCGGTGGGGAAGGTGGCCGTCTGACCGATGCGTTCAGACAATTCTTTAGTCCGCAGCCCCAAAGTATGATCGGTTCCAGCAACCATCGCCAGCGTCTGATATACATGGTGCAGGAATAGCTAGGGGCAAGGTCAGACTTGGACACCTTCCCCACCGAAAATCCTCTGGCTTACTGGGTCTTGAGGATGGATCACTGGCCAGAGCTTGCACCGTATGCAATTGAGCTACTGGCCTGTCCTGCATCCAGCGTTCTTTCAGAACGCACATTCAGTGCTGCTGGAGGATTTGTCACGGATCACAGGGTGCGCCTGTCCACCGACTCGGTTGATCGACTGACTTTCATCAAGATGAACCAGTCTTGGATCACCACCAGCTACCACACACCTGATGCTGATATAACAGACTAATTGATTTTAAAATGTCACATCCCTTCAAGACTGATGCTGATGCTGAGTGCCTGTGCTGTTATGTTGACTGGCTATCCTCCTCCTCCTCCTCCTCAATGATACGATTAATGATGATAGCTTGGAAGATCATTTTGGTTTATGGGTGACGCCACCAGTGGCTAAGGCCCAATTTTTCAGCCCCTGTTTAACAGGGGCGTGTAATTACAATTTTTGATGCAATACTTTGCAACAGGCCTCATTGCTGTGCTCCAAGTACAGAATCTGTGAGGGGTTGCAGTGTTGTGCCACCAGTGCCTAAGGCCCAATTTTTCAGCCCCTGTTCAACAGGGGCATGCAATTATAATTATTGATCTAATAATTCACAGCAGGGCCCATTGCTGCGCCCACCAAGAGTAACTGTCAGGCCTTACAGTGTTGTGTCAACACCACCACCACCACCACCACCAAAGGCCCAATTTTTCAGCCCCTGTTCAACAGGGGCATGCAATTATAATTATTGATCTAATAATTCACAGCAGGGCCCATTGCTTCGCCCACCAAGAGTAACTGTCAGGCCTTACAGTGTCGTGTCAACACCACCACCACCACCACCACCACCAAAGGCCCAATTTTTCAGCCCCTGTTCAACAGGGGCATGCAATTATAATTATTGATCTAATAATTCACAGCAGGGCCCATTGCTGCGCCCACCAAGAGTAACTGTCAGGCCTTACAGTGTTGTGGCACCAGCACCACCATCAAAGGCCCAATTTTTACTACCACTGTTCAACAATTATATGTTATTACAATTCCTGATATAATAGTTGACAGCAGGGCGTTCCAGCACCCACCAAGAGTAACTGTGAGTGCTTACAGTGTTGTGCCAACACCAACACCTAAGGGGCCAATTTCTGCAGAGTATATACGGCAGGTCCCTACTTTCAAACATCCAACTTACAAACGACTACTACTTGCAAACGGAAGAAGACAACAGGAAGTGAGAGGAAATCTACCCCTTGGAAGGAAAATTCTCTCCTGTAAGAATTAATATGGGAGAAAGGTGTCTCCTCTCTACTGATGCTTTATCACCAATCCTTGTTTCAATAAAAACACCACATTTCAAAAACAGTTGTCATTGGGACGCAAAGTGAGGTGAAATGTTCTGAACAGGGGCACAGACAGCAAAACAAATGTTACAGGGGTGATAACCCTTCCCTATGTTTTCCAAAAAGCTTAAAAATAGATTTTTTGGCTGGAGCTACACTTAAACAATGTACCTGTTCAAAATTACAAACAGATTCTACATAAGAACAAACCTACAGTCCCTGTCTTGTATGCACCGCCTGTATACGGCTGTTCAGAGTATATAGGGCCTTTTTTATTTTGTGTGCGGGGTTCCCCTTAATATCCATACAAGACCCAAAGGGGCTGGTAATGGGCTGGGGTAGGGGGGGGGGTGATGGGGTAGCTATGCCATTTTTCTTAAAGATTTTCATCCATATTACTTTAGACACCCCAAAGGTACAATATTTAAAGGAATATTTGACTTTTATTTTTTCACTTTATGCATCATTAAAATGACTGCTCCCGAAAAACGGCCGTTTTTAAAACTGCTTTTTGCATTGATACATGTCCCCTGGGGCAGAGCCCGGGTCCCCAAACTCTGTTTAGGACAATAACATGGATAATAGTCGTTATAATTAGCACTTTAGAATTCGAACGTTCGCATCCATTGTATTTAATAGGGTTCTAATGTTCGTGCGAACTTTCGGTCCGTTCGCGGGTTCTGGTGCGAACCGAACCCGGGGGTGTTCGGCTCATCACTAATACTGGCTATGCCCTGTCTTGAGCCACATGCGATAGTATGTAACTGTAAATACTGCATTGAACTTTTTTTTTTACAGTGTTCCTTCTATAGTTTTGTTGTGTTGAAATGGGCTGCGTCAGACATTTTACAACTGGTTTGGTTCCCTGTTCTTAAGAGATGACTCTCTCTTGTTTCTTTATTATGTAAGCCTTGTTCTTTTCTCCAAGAAAAGGCTTATCTAGTAGTAATTACTCAGTAGTAGTAATATTCAGCTGGACTTGTTCTGTAATATTAAGCTGGCCATATGCTGGAAGATTATCATATGAATGTTCTTTTAAAAAATTTCCTTCAAAATTATGTTTGTTTTTAACATTCGATTTTGGAATGAGTAGATTTTCCCAAACGAAAACCACATACACTGTTAGAAATTCATTCACAGTGTTGAGAATATTTGAAAGAGCAGGATAGAAAACTTTTCTTGAACAAATTAATTTCTAAGTGTGTTTTTTTTTATTTTTATTCCATTTATTCCAAAATCAAATGTTGAAAGCAAACAAAATTTTGAAGTACTTTTAAATTAAAATTTCAAGTCTCTGTGAGCATTATCAAATGTAATCAGAATATTTTTTAAAAGAACGTTCATAATCTTCCAGCATATGGCCAGCTTCACATCATAAAACAAGTCCAGTTGGATGTGGCTAACTACTACTAATTATATGAGCTGGATGAATAAGAACCTTCACAAACAATGCAAAGGCTACAGTGCAGCGACTGTACTGTACGTCAATATCTGTCAACACTCTGTGATAACAAATCATTATGTAGTGTAGACAATAGGAAGTAGACAGTACCAACAGCATGTGAAGTTGTGTGTTTACAAAGCTCATTAGGAATTAGTAAAGCTGCTTGTTGGTGTTTTGTGTACAGTGATAATTTCCACAAATAGAGATTGCAATGGATACCAGCTACTTATTTTATTGTAAACATGGGATAATGTGTTTGCTGATTTAAGCTTCAATTTTGCAGAAGGGGTATTCTGGATGTTGATCATTTAAAAAGTGTTTTTTCTGCTGTAAGTGATCTACAGTAAGTGGTTTTCAACAAATGTCAGAACTGAAAAATAAGAAAAAAAATGGTCCCTGGCTAGAATTAGCAGCTGGTACACAGGAAAATAGTGATGTAATTTTTATTTTTTTTGTGCGTATTGAATAGTATACAGTATATAAAATACTAAATAATTCTAAACAACTGTATATTTTATAATAAACTACACCCATCTTCGTTCATTCCATATTTTGCAGTCTACTGAACTGACATTTCTAGTTTTTACTACTTTTTTCCATACAACATATTTTTACTTTTCACCTTTGTTCTCACACTTGCCGTTTCTTTGCTGAATAAAAAACTGTATAATATATAACAGATGAAGTACACTTATGCCTCAACAATAAAAGATATGTATATTTCCAGGAGATGAAGAAACTTTTTGAATAAGACACAATGCAGGGAACTGGAGCAGCCAGAAGCTGAAAGAGCTGTGCCTGGCAACCAAACACTTCTTTCTTACATTTTCAAAGCTTAAAGTGGTTGTTTGGCCAACAGAATAAAATCCTCCCATCCCCTCTGTACCATAACGTTATGTGCCCCTGTGTCTGTTTTATATAAAAAGCTGCCGATTTCTACCTATATCAGAGCGTCTCTCGGCACTTACGTGACTCCGCTGCCCGTCTAATAGCTCCAGTGGATGATGTCAGCCGGGGAGGAGGAGAGGAGAGAGAGAGAGAGAAGAGAGAGCCAAGGAGTCACGTGAGCACTAGGAGACACTCTGATAAAGGTAGAAATCTGCAGCTTTTTTTATAAAAAAACTGACACAGGAGCACATAACATTATGGTACAGAGGGGATGGGAGGATTTTATTGCAGTTATAATAGCAGCAGGAGGGAAGAGGTGGGCACTGCCACGAGCAGACAGGCAGGGAGGGAGCGGGGAGAGGAGGACAGAGGAGGAGAGAGGAGAGACAGCGGATGATGGAGGCACATAAACTGACCAAAGTGTCAGGGCTCAGCAGCCATGATAAACCGTGGTCAGTTTACAGAGGGGAGGGCCTAGCCAGGCAGGATAAGCCAGGTTTTTTATGTGATAGAAGGGGCCAACTTACACAGCACAGGCACTGTGCTGTATAACATGCTTTAAAGGAACAGGTTCATTTTTTTTTTCTTAGGGTAACAAACGCTTTAACTGGACAAGCTGAAGATATAAGCTGTTTTGCTGTCATGTACATTTTCTACAGATTCTGGCTTCTCCAGTGTTGACACATTTCTTCCACTGTATAGCAATGTGCAACATGTAAGATTTCACATCAACAATCAACAAAGTGTAGCGCACCCCCTAAGGAGTTGCAGATAACTGGGATCCCCCACCCTGCACAGTCAGGCACACCAAATTTTTACAGGCACTCTTGAGACAGAAAACAGACTGTGACTTTGTTTTTTGTTGTTTAATGAGGGTAATAACTTGGATAGGGATGGGAGGTTATGGAATGCCCAATTAAATTCAGCAGAACTTCAGGGACATTCTTCCTATATACAGTCTCTATATACAATCTCTATATACAACTCTACTTCTTCCTCCAGCACTGATAGTCACTTAGTCAGATTAAAGGCAGTGGCTCATTACAGGCAGGAACCCGAGGCCCTTGGCTGTGTAGCAAAAAGATTACAGTGTCCAGCTTGTACTCTTCCTCCTTTGGCTACTGATCCCAGCACCACTTCTTCAGGCACTGCCAACCCACCTGGCTGCAGCTGCCCCTTTATTAGCCCTCCAGGCTAACTTCTCTACCACAGTCCTCCAGACTGACACTCACCAGCCCACCCGGCTGACTCTCAGGAGACCTCCCAGTAGTGCTGACCTGCTCCTGCTCTCCTCTTTCCTTGCTCCTGTGCCTCCAGGAAGGGCTTCCCTTGTGTGTTATGGCACAATCCTTCCAGCAACCGAGCCCTGGCCCAAGATCACCCCCCCCAGACTAGGAGGAACCCTTGAGGGCCACAACAGCCTCCTCAGCACTCAATCTCCATATTCCACCTGACTGACATTACTGGCATGACTCATGCCTATTTATGAGGTGGTGTCAGGAAGGACGTTCTCACAATCATCCCAGCAATCTGGGTTTCAGAATACCTGTGCACAGGAGACCTGTTCGGCGCACGCGCATGCACGATAGCAGTGTGCGGCGCGCGTGTGCGCGATAGCGGATCACGGGCACACGCAGATGCATGATAGCGGCATACGAGCGCACGCGGATGCGCGATAGCGGCGCGCGCACCTATGACGGTACTTGGCGCCAAGACTGCCTATTTAAGGAGAGCTGTCACCTTGCATCCTTGCTGTCCGGTCTACAGCGTTCCCCTGAGACTCTTACTGCCTGAACCTCTGATTGTGTTACTCTGATACCTGATCCGGCTTCCCTTGACTTCTCCTGTTTGCTGCCTGCCTTGACCCCGGCTCGTCTCGACTTCGCTCCTGCCTGCTCCTTTCAACCAGTTTGCTGCCTGCCTGATATACTGACCTGGCCTGGACTTTAACTACTCCTGGATCCTGCTTGCACCTATCTGCCCGCTTGTGTCTGACCCGGCCTGTCTTCTCCAAGCCTGCCTCCTGGTCCTCAAGTGTCTGCTGCGGACCACCGCACACCTCCATCAGCTACCTTCAGCTGCAGACTGCTGCTTCCATCTCCGCCTGCTTCAGTTCCTGCCAGGTACTTGTGTCCCTTTGCCCTCTTGAGCTCCTGTCTGCTCTATCAGGGGTTCTCGAGCCAGAGGTTTACGAGAGGCCACTCCCTGCACGTTGGGCTCACCTACCAGGTACGTGACAGGTGGCCTGTCCCCCACAAGCCCTTTACTGAGGATTTTCTGAGGCCCTCATAAATATGCCAAGCAGCTCCTCCTAACCTCAACCCACTATGTCTAGAACATTTTCCAATGTCCCAGAAAACAGGGGGAGGCACCAGAGAAGCTGCTAGGATGAGTCATTCCGCCCTGAGTCACTGAATCCTGGCCCAGTTTACACAGCTCAGGCTTAGCCCTGAGCTAAAAGAAATGTGCCTACACTACACTAACACCTAGCACAACTAGATGGTGCTACAAAAGTATAATTCTTTATCTAACCAATCAAGCTACAGAACATTACCATCTGGTTGGTCAATAGATGTTGCTACATTTTGCACATCATCAATGTCCCTTCCCTGACAGAAGCATCTCTTATAAATTGCTAAATGCATTGACTTTGCTAAAATAAACCAATTTAAGATACATTTGACATGAGGGGGGTCTATGTCTATTTATCATGAAAGGATATGGTGATAGGAGCACTGCCCTATTAACCTAAATGGGTCTCATTTGGCAGCGGTACTGCCTGTCAAACATGACCTGGCTGGAGTATAAAGCTGGCTGTACTGTCCATCATCAATGAAGTTAAGAGTGGGGAATTCAATAATGCATTTACAACACTTTTCTGGGTATAGGTCCCTTTAAAACAATGCCTAATTCAGGCAAGCATTTGTGACAGTTTTCTGTAACAGTACTCACATGTGCAAAAAATTCAGTTCGTTCTTACAATCACCACTTTAAGAACCTGTCACTATGGCCACAACAGATTCAGAAAGAATTACAACCAGTTTGTAAATTAGGTAACTGGGGGTTATTAAGACTGACCCTCTGCTGGCATACAGAGAAGGATGGGACAGTTTGTGCTGGAAAGGTGTATAATTGTGACAGCACAGGCTTGTACTTGCTAGGTCACCAGCTGCTATTGTCACCAATGACTCATCCTTGGCCCTATTCAGCTGCCGTCCTGGAGATTTCCCAACCGAATGTAAACAAAGTGGATAGGATACTGGTTGACATCATTAGACCAATATAGCAATGGAAGAGGGGAAGCAATGTGGGGCAGAGTGGCGACACCTGTGAGGACAGCATCTGAGATAGGGAGTAAACTGCAGCAAGAGGTGCTTTTATTTTGCATTCTTCAAGAAGGTCTTTCCCCATTACTAAAAACCACATTAGCATGGCAGCTCAGCATGATGGTATGAATTTAACTTACATTCATTAGTTAAACATTTTTTGTAATTACTTACAATTTGGCCTTATTAACACTGATCGCAATTTTGCAGATTTCTGTTGAACCAGCCAAACGTCCATCAGTATGGTTATCCTAACATATACTGTATACTGTATAGTTAAACTCCAGGATGTTTAGTCTTGGGACCACAAGTAGATTTCTGTTCCCATACATTTATTAAAGTGGTAGTAAACGCTGCATTTAGATTTTTACCTACAGGTAAGCTTAAAATAAAGCTTACCTGTAGGTTAAATGATTATCTCCTAAACATGCACAGTTTAGGAGATTTTGGCGTGTTTGGCAGCCGGTGACGTGTACCGGTGCCCTTTCTTCAGAGCTCTGCACCATGGCCATGGCCATGACTGCTGCGGGCATTGGATACGAGAGTGACATTATCGCGGCTCAGCCATTCATGTGGTCTGCAGCCCACAAACCCGGAAGGAAGACTGGGTGAAGATGTAAGATGGAAGCCTTTGCAGTGGTGATGTTGGAGGGCTTTGTTTTAAGGTAAGTCTTTCATAATGTGCTAGTATGCAATGCATACTAGCATATAATGCCTTTACCTTGCAGGGAGAAAGTTTTTTTTTGTTTTTAAAAGTTTACTACCGCTTTAGGTGTCAGAGTTGTTAAAAGCATCCAGTCACTTTTTAGTGTAATTTTTCTCTAGTTTATGTATTAAAATGTATAGACCAATTTGAATAATTACTATGGACATTATGGTTGTTTTGTTACTAACACTTCTAAAAAACAAGGTTAATTGTTTTTCTGCTTTTATGGCTTTATGTGTGATAAGGGCACATAATCCTGTTTTATTTTTCTTGCGTATTGATCATAAGATCTATCATATACATAACAATAAGATGCTGGATTAATATAATATTTGAAGTGTGTCTGTGTGTATAAAGGTAATTTACAGCCTATTAATGATATATACATACTTGCTCACAGTGCCAGGATTCTCTACGAACTCCAACCTAGGAGTGAAAAGTAAATGTATGTTGTTGCTTCTCCGTCCTTACTGTAAATGACCTCCTAAAATGTCAAGGAGATTACTACAATTACATTGATCCTTATGTGACAATGGAATGTATGTTTCTGTTCATGACATCAGAACCATATTAAGAACAAGGTCTACAACCTTTAATACCCAGAAACCCAACCTCCATGCTATTTTACACTAACTGGGGAATCTAAAAATGCTTGGCCCCAGAATTATCCAATTTCCTTTGAAGAATTTAAGGATCTACTTTGCAAACAACAGCTTTTTTAATAGGCCATTTTTTTCTTCTACACAATAAAACAGAGTATGTATAACTGGTTGTAAAACATTTATGTAAAATCGGTTTGTCTGTAGTACTTGGCATACCATCATCCTTCAAGATAGTATTACATGCTTTACTGTAATAAAATTTAGTGAGCACTGAATAGTGTGAACAATTATTCAAAGCCTTTCAAACATCTTAATAAAGCAATACTTGTTAACATGATACAGAAACGCATGCACCTGTACTTTTCAACAATTGTGTATGCTGAAAGTGTTTCTATAATATACCTTTGGCTGTAATAACCTCTAATATCTTCTATTGAAGAAAAGACTAGGTTCACCAGGTTGGATGGAGCCTTTTGTGTGTAAGTGCCAGTGTAGTGTTCAAATTACTATTACAGAAGAGCAAGACTCATTGAGGGCATCATTCTTCTTCATGTTAGAATATAAAGCAATTCTACTACTCAAATGATTCCAGTGAGAGATCATTTGACCAGAAGGTTATCCTGTCATCACTCCCAGAGGGTTAATTCAGTTCAATCAGTGACACGTCATGTCACATAGAATCGAATCAAAACAATATCTGATCCACATCCATCAATCCCACAGGTTATAAGAGATGCTCTCAGTCCCTACCATACAATGGAAATTGTATCCCAGTGGTAATTGTCAGTTCATAGTTCTTCTTTAGAAATTTAGTTTTTAGCTAGGTTTTGAACAGATCAAATGCCATAAAAGTAAGTACAAACTTAACCGTTAAGCTAATGTTAAGAAATAGAGTTAAAGCTTAACTCCAGCCCCAACACCAGTCTTGCTCATATGTAAAGCCTCTCCTCTCCAAAACTGAAATTGCTTACTCTGGTTTCACTGCACACTGTGAGCTTCTCAGAAGCTGCAGAAAGTCAAAAAACAGCCCTACTTACAGTAAATCCTGGCTGGAGGACAATCAGCATTATCTAGCCTCTCCAGTCTGAGTGTCCCTGGCCCACCCCTTTTATTTATTGGATTTCAGTTGTTTCAATCATGGAGGCCCAACATCACATGTAGGTGTTACCTAAGGCAGCCTGCCTTGAAAAGTCCACTCCTCCAGACTGCCATTTACTCATGAAGGCATTTTGATATTTGCATAACTCCTCCCAAAAGCCAGTCCACTGATTGTATGAGGGCTCTTGAAAGGAGCACGAAGGGTGGATGCTGTAATTTTTTCAGGAGGCTATGTACTGCTGGCCCCTCCCATCAGTCATGATCTTCCTAGATTAAATAGAGGAGCATAGAGACCCAGGATTAGGTTGGGAGGGGGTTAGAATTAGGTTAAGGGTATATTTAAATGCCAGTTTAGAGGTTAAATGTTAAATAGTAGGGTTTAATATTTAAAGTTAGCTTAGGAGAAAGAATAGGGTCATTAGACTCTATGGCAATGGGTTGGGAGCAAGTATAATGTCTAGGTATAGGGATGAGTTTAGGCTTGGTCCAAACCTATGTTCAGACAAACCCAGAAGGAAGTTTCAGTGGTTGGCCAAACAATTGTAGCCAAGGCATTCCCTGCACCACAGCTGCATGTAAACAAGGGAGCAGGGTTGCTTGTGACATCCTTGACCCTAATATGGCCGCATGGGCCATGGCATTTTTTTTTTATTAATTCATCTTTATTTGAAAAAAAAATCTTACAATAACATATACAATCCATAACATACATATTCAAATTATGAGAGGTGGCCCCCTCGATGTCCCCCATACCACCCCCTCCCAAAAAAAAGAGGGAAGAGAGATAGGAGCGAGAGAGTAGGGGCGTGGTAGGTATATCTCTGCCCCTCCCTCTCTCCTCCTTGATGCAGAGGTGAAGGGCCTATAAACAGGGAATATGCCAAACGTATAAATACTGGGGTGAGGTAGGATAAAGCCCTGCTTTATGTCCTATTATGATTATGTTTGATGTGTTTTTTAGTGTTTATCTATGTGTTCCTATCGTGAATGGGGGGGAGTGGGTGAGGGAAAAATTCCCTAACATGATCATTGTGCTCGTGAGTGTTTCCAACTTTTTTTTTGTGTTAATATGTACCTACGACTTTTCCTTTTTGTGTTTATTTGGTGTTTATTAATACTCAATGTGCTTTATATTAGGGTTATTAACGTATCTTTCTTTTAATTTCCCGACCTCCATCAAAAAAATAAAAAAGGGGGGGAGGTGGAGAAAAAATGTAGCCAAGGCATTCCCTGCACCACAGCTGCATGTAAACAAGGGAGCAGGGTTGCTTGTGACATCCTTGACCCTAATATGGCCACAATATTGGACCAAACCTTAAATTTAGCCCTATCCATAGCCTACCCATTTACCGTAAACTATACGTTTTCTAGACATAATTGCATTTACTTCTTATGGTCAAAAGAGTCAAGTGGGCGCTAAACAAACATAAAAATCATATCTAGTTTTACATTACATGGCAAATTGCTAAAGAAAAGTAAACTGTGATGTTATTCCTTCCTTTAATGCATTTTAAATCTAACATTATATTTACAGATCTCATATTTGTTCATTTCCCTGACAGAGAATCCACAGTATGCTTTCATTTGCTTGTGTTATGATGACCTCTTTTTTCTAGTAATGGATAGCCAGCTAGAACATCTGAACATAAGGGCACTACTACGTATTGGTTTCCTGATATATGCATGCATAATTATAGAAACACATATTAGGTTCTGCATCACAGTGTTTCATTTCTTGCATCAAGTAAATTTGATTTCACCTGATTATATTTAGGATGTGGCCCATAGACATGAGATGACAGACAACCAATTCAGCAGACTGGACATTATTATGTTTATGGTGTATAGTAGCTCTTTCCCTTCTTTCTAAAAAGACCTGCATGACCAAGCATGCATGCTTGGAACTGTTTGTCAACAGACAAGTCTGACAGTAGATCACTCCAGCTCACTCAACCACCTCTAATCTCTATTGCTGGATTTCCAAAAGGGTTAATAACAGATAACAGATTGTAAATAATGGTAATTTTTGCAAAAGCTTGGCTAATATTCTGTTGCATTCCAGAGAACTTGATCGTTGAAGCTGACCGCATACATATACCTGCAAGTTGCTATATTCTGAGGGTGTATATGAAGATTTCCACACATAATTCAGGGCAAGGGGCAATGGTGAAACTAAGTATCAGTGAACATTTCTTATTAAAAGCACCTGTCAATTTGCTCTGAATAGACAAAGTAGCAGGCATACATTATGAATGAAATACATCAAGAATGATCTGAAAGCCAAAATTATTCCAAGATTTTCAGCTCAGCACATTAACTACTTTAATAAAGAGGGGGGGGGGGCTCTTCTTACCTCTTTTTGTACATTCAGTATTACTGAATAGGTTCCTATTACTATAGAGACAGTTGTGCCACCTTGTCTGATAGTCTGAGAAGTTCCATTGTTTGGTTATACAACTCTACTCAAATAAGTTTGTGGTTTTATGATACTTCCAAACATAATATTTTTGCAAGAAAATATGTTAATATGTTAATAAATCATGCAAAAATCTAGAGAAAAATATTATGTCAGACTTTACTGGCATGACAAGGAACACACAATGTGATATATAAAAAGTTTTTTTTATTACAAATGATGACACATTAAAAACACTGAGACCTTTATAGGTCACTAAGAACAAATGTGTGCTTGTTATACAACATTAGGACCAACTGCACCACATTATGTTCACAATTACTTGGAATATATGGCTAATTGCCTTATTCAATAATGTGGAAATAAGTCCTCATGGGTTTACGCGTTTCTAATTTCTGCTTCTTCAGGAAGAAAATAGCAGTGGTAACTCGTGTGTCCATGTATAGTAAATGCATAGGATACTCTCTGGGCAGGTACCAGAATACTAAGAAGGACCAGCAAAAGAAAGCCACATAGAGAATTTCCAACTGAGAAAGACTTAGTGAAGGTAGGTATACACTCAGAAAACTACCAAACACTTCACCAGGTGAGACAGGAAACTTCAATAAGGGCCTTCAAAAAATAGTATGTCTGTCAAGATTCTCGCAGGATTCATAAGATGTGTCAACAACCACAGGATTTAAAACTTCAGAACAAAGATGTGGGCTACTGTTACCATTCAGCCAATACCAAGGGGCAATTGTATTTTTCAGATAATCAGGTGATCATAGATCTTAAGAATTGAACATGTTGTAGGTGATTTTTACCACTTTAGCCCCGGAAGATTTGGCTGCTCAATGACCAGGCCATTGTTTGCGATTCGGCACTGCGTCGCTTTAACTGACAATTGCGTGGTCGTGCGAGGCTGTACCCAAACAAAATTTACGTCCTTCTTTTCCCACAAATAGAGCTTTATTTTGGTGGTATTTGATCACCTCTGCGATTTTTAATTTTTGCGCTATAAACAAAAGAACGACAATTTTGAAAAAAACACAATATATTTTACTTTTTGCTATAATAAATATCCGAATTTTCTTTAAAAAAAAAAAACATTTTTTCCTCAGTTTAGACGGATATGTATTCTTCTACATATTTTTTGTAAAAAAATAAAAATCGCAATAAGCTTATATTGATTGGTTTGCGCAAAAGTTATAGCGTCTACAAACTAGGGGATAGATTTATGGCATTTTTATTATTATTATTATATTTTTTTACTAGTAATGGCGGTGATCAGCGATTTTTATTGGGACTGCAATATTGCGGCGGACAGATCGGACACTTTTGATACATTTTTGGGACCACTGACAATTATACAGCGGTTAGTGCTATAAAAATGCACTGATTACTGTAAAAATGTCACTGGCAGGGAAGGGGTTAACACTAGGGGGTGATCAAGGGGTAAATGTGTTCCCTAGGTGTGTTCTGTGGGGGGGATGGGACTTACTAGGAGGAGAGAGAGATCTGTATTCATACATTGTATGAACACACGATCAGCCTCCTCTCCCATGAGAGAGCCGGGATCTGTGTGTTTACACACACAGATCACGGTTCTCACTCTGTCATGAGCATTCGCGGGTGCCTGGCGTGTGCGCCCCCTAGTGGCCAAAGGGCGAATCGACGTAAGGTAACGTTGCTTCGCCCAGGGGAGCCAACCTGCCACAGTAAAACTGCGGCCGCTGGTCCGGAAGTGGTCAAGGATGATTACTGAGTATGGTCCAAACTCCATCCCACACACAAACCTCTCACCTCAGTGTCAGTGGGAATCAGCCTGTGATGGTGTCGCCATAGACATCATTGCAAAGTAAGGTCAACACTCCAAAAATATGTGAAAAAACTACTTCATTAAAAAGCAAAAAAACAAGATGATGTCTCAAGGGCACTATGGACCTCTTTTACAGGGTATGAGCATGACAAATCCCGCAAAAGTCTGTTCCTTCTCTTCCAAATATAATATAGGTAGTGGGTATTTCTGCACATTTGCATTCAATGTATAAGAAATACTGTATATAGGTACTTTCAAAATACGTAAGAAACTATACCTGTGTAATTATTGTACGGTATTGTTTGTGTATTTACTTTTTGCACAATTAGGTACGTTTAATGGAATTATAAAATGTGATAATTAACTGCTCACCTATTACTATGACATCACTTTCTCGCTGGCTAAACCATAAAAACATTGGACTTCCACAAGCAAGAAAGCTTCTGCTACATTTTTGCTAATTAGGAAACTATGCTGGAGAAGAAGGCAAATAATCTACAGTATATAGCAATCCTCTTTTTTTCAATTTGCCATCAGTGACAGCATGGCTAGACTGACTTGACCCAAGTGCTGATCACTAAGGAGCATGTAAAACTCTTTAAACCTGTCTGCATCAGTGCTGAAATACATTGTAACCACAAAGCTTCTGATGAATTTAAAAGAACGCAGCAAGTAATACCCTCGTATAGTCAGACCTAAGGAATACTGGATCATGCCTAGGCCTTAACCCTGTGGCATTATTACAACCCTATCATTACTCTTGAAAACACCTAATTACCCCACTCCCCTATATACCAACTTCTTTTCCCTCCTATTCTTCCCCTTATTTTTTCTCCCCCATCCTTCCTTCCGCCAACCAGCTACTCATTTTTATGTACTGCTGTTACTGATACTGAAAATATGCGTTTTAACAACTTTGCAAAATAATACACATTATGTAAAAAATAAGAGCTTGAAAACAAAAAAATTAGTGGACAAATTTAAGTTTTTGGACAGTTTGGACTATGCTCCAGAGGGGGTGTTAGAGGAAGAGCATAGTCTGTCAGGAAGCATTGTGCTCATTGAGCAAAAAAGCTTTTTCGAAAAATAAAAAAGGAATCAGTGGTTGTGCTGCTAATGTGTCGGTTGCTAGACATATCCTGGGCAGTGGACAGAACCCACTAAAACACTGTACCCACTACTCCCGGTAGCCATTGCTCGCCAAGAGCAATGCCTTTGATTAAACCTTGTAAAAGCAGACTGGTAATTAGGCAACTAAATAATACCAGATAAACACACTTAAAGTTTATGTAAGACCAAAACCTATTTTTTTGTTTTATATAAAGTGAAGAAGGATTAAAACCCTTCTTGATTTATTCTTTCTGTCTATGTCCTGTGTGAGAAATTTCACTTTTGAAGATTTCCCTTGCCTCTTGTTATAGTGACAACTCTAAAATTGTGAATTTCCCCCCCACTTTCTGTGTTGGTAGCAAAGGTCATCAGGAAAAATAGAGAGAATTAAGCCCTGTACACACGATAGGTTTTACAGATGAAAACAGTCCGATGGACTTTTTTCATCGGACAAACCGATCGTGTATGTGCCCCATCGGTCTTTTTTCCATCGGTGTTTAAAAATAGAACATGTTTTAAATGTATCCGATGGTTAAAAAACCGATAGCAAATTACTATCGTCTGTGGGGAACTCCATCGGATAAAAAACCCACGCATGCTCAGAATCAAGTCGACGCATGCTCAGAAGCATTGAACTTAACTTTTCTCAGCTCATCGGAGTGTTTTACGTCACTGCGTTTGGAACGGTCGGTTTTTTGACTGATGGTGTGTAGGCAAGACTGATGAAAGTCAGCTTCATCGGTTTTCCGATGGAAAAATCCATCGGTTAAAAAAACCATAGGAAATCCGATCGTGTGTACAGGGCTTTAATCTAACTAGCAGGGACACAGACAGCTGTGCATTGACAGGTTCTAATCCTTCCCTACTCTACGCAAAATTAAAATAAAAAAGTTTGTAAACCTGCTTTGCATTAAATTTTCAAGCAACCACAGCAGCCACACAATCCCTTGTTATTATCATCTGCCGCTAGAACAAACCTGGAAGTCTACTCCGTGTCCTAGTATATCAAGTGTTCATTCGTTCTGTCATCTCTATAAAGGGGATGGAGAGAAAGGAAAATATAATATAGCAGATTTTCCCATACTGTACAGTTCTACAACCATTCCTCAGTTCTACATTCATCTGTCTTCAAGTAGAAAATCAAAGGCTTGCATAAATTCTGTTTGTCTTTCAACAAACAGTGCATGACAATTATGTTTAGCTGCTAAACATAGTTTTCCCGTTTCAGCCATACATCACTCTTCACATCCTTTTATTAATATGATGTCAGTAGCTATATACAAATGTATACACATAGCAGCGGTTCTTTAAATAACAATAATGTTATTTTCAACCTGACCTCATCTTTGACCTAACAAAATGGACACAGTCCCCCACTCACTCTGATGATAATACCCTTGACCTTGTTTTCTCTCGTCTTTGCACGCCCTACAACCTTACCAACACCCCCTTTCCTCTCTCTGACCACAACCTCATCACTTTCGCAATGTTCTTGTCTCCAACCACATGTCCCTCCAAGCAGAAAACATTTACCTTCAAAAGCCTTTGCCAGTTTAATCCTCATCTTTTCAAAATCTCACCCCTGTCTTGTCCTGGCCATGTCTGTCTACAACAGCTAACTTTCATCCACACTGGATTCTCTTGCTCCTCTCACTACACGAAGTATGAGGCCCCGACCATTACAACCTTGGCAGACTGATGACACCAGAAATCTTAAGAGACATAGCCGCGCACTGGAGCGATTGTGGCGTAAAACTAAATCCCAGCATGTATTCACCCAATTTAAATCTGCCTTCTTAAAATACAATTCCTCCCCCCATGCCTACTTTGTAATGCTCATTAATACTCTGTCATCCAGTCCTTGTCATCTGTTCCCACTTTCAACTCTCTACTTTCTCCACTACCGTATCCACCCAGTAACACGCTCACTGCTCACGAGATTGCCAATAACTTCAAAAACAAGATTGATGCAATTCGTGGAGGCATCTCAACTGTACAGATATCTATGCCACTTAACATACCCCATACAGAACCACTTTCAACACTTTCCTCTTTTGACTTTGCTACTGCCAAAGAGGTTGCTAAAGTTTTCTCAGAAGCCCGCCTTACCACCTGTTCCCTGGATCCTGTTCCCTCACAACTACTACGGTCACCCTCTTCTTCTATCATATGCTGCCTCACTCACATCTTCAATCTCTCCCTCTCTACTGGCACATTTCCCTCCCCTTTAAAACATGCGCTGATTACCCCCACACCTAAAAAGCCTTTACTGGACTGTACCAGCCTGAACAACTCAAGACACATCTCCTTGCTCCTGTTTGCATCAAAACTTTTAAAACACTTAGTCTACAACCCTCTGAGCTCCTACCTCACTGACAACCACCTTTTTGACCCCTTACAGTCTGGCTTTCGCTTACTACACTCCACTGAAACTGTCCTACTGAAACTCACTGATCTACTAACTGCTAAAACCAATGGCCACTACTTGATACTCATACTACTAGACCTCTCTGTTGACCATCCCCTCCTCCTCAGAAAACGTCACTCTCTTGGCCTGCAGGACTCTGTGCTCTCCTGGTTCTCTACCTACCTATCACTGGGCTCCTTCAGTGTTACCTATAACTAGGAATGAGCTTCATGTTCGACTCGAACATTGCCTGTTCGCCCGTTCCCCAAACAGCGAACAATTTGGGGTGTTCGCGGCAAATTCTAAAAGCCGCGGAACACCCTGTAAAAGTCTATGGGAGAAATCTAAAGTGCTAATTTTAAAGGCTTATATGAAAGTTATTGTCATAAAAAGTGTTTGGGGACCCGGTTCCTGCCCCAGGGGACATGTATCAATGCAAAAAAAGTTTTAAAAACTGCAGTTTTTTCAGGAGCAGTGATTTTAATAATGAAAGTGAAACAATAAAAGTGAAATATTCCTTTACATTTTGTACCTAGGGTGTGTGTATAGTACAGTGTTTCTCAACTCCAGTCCTCAAGGCGCCCCAACAGGTCATGTTTTCAGGCTCTCCATTGTTTTGCACAGGTTATTTGATCAGTTTAACTGCTTTAGTAATTCCCACAGCTGTTTCATCTGAGGGAAATCCTGAAAACATGACCTGTTGGGGCGCCTTGAGGACTGGAGTTGAGAAACACTGGTATAGTATGCCTGTAAAGTAGCGCATGTTTACCGTGCTTAGAACTGTCCCTGCAAAAAGTGTAATTTCTGAAGGAAAAAAAGTAATTTAAAAGCACTCTCGGCTATAATGAATTGTCGGCTCCCGGCAATACAGAGAACAGTCATTGAAAGTCATTGATAAAAATAAAAAAATGCGTGGGGGTCCCCCCAAATTCAATTACCAGGCCCTTCAGGTCTGGTATGGATTTTAAGGGGAACACCACGCCAAATTTAAAAAGAAAATGGTGTGGAGTTCCCTCCAAAAATCCATACCAGACCCTTTATCCGAGCACGCAACCTGGCAGGTCGCAGGAAAAGAGCACAAAGATGAGAGAGCGCCCCCCCTCTGAACCATACCGGGCCACATGCCCTCAACATGGGGAGGATGCTTTGGGGTCTGGACCCCAAAGCACCATGTACCCCTTACCAATTCACATAGGGGGCCGGGATCTGGGGTCCCCTTTGTTAAAGGGGTCTTCCAGATTCCGATAAGCCCCCGCCCGCAGACCCCCACAACAACTAGGCAAGGGTTGTGGGGATGAGGCCCTTGTCCCCATCAACATGGGGACATGGTGCTTTGAGGGGTCACAGACCCCCAAAGCATCCTCCCCATGTTGAGGGCATGTGGCCTGGTACGGTTCAGGAGGAGGGGGGCGCTCTCTCGTCACCCCCTATTTTCCTGTGGCCTGCCAGGTTGCGTGCTCGGATAAAGGGTCTGGTATGGATTTTTGGGGGGAACTCCACGTAATTTTTTACGTGGAGGGCCTGGGGCCGAAGGGCCTGGTAATTGAATTTGGGGGGACCCCCACGCATTTTTTTATTTTTATCAATGACTTTCAATGACTGTTCTCTGTATTGCCGGGAGCCGACAATTCATTATAGCCGCGAGTGCTTTTAAATGACTTTTTTTCCTTCAGAAATTACACTTTGTGCAGGGACAGTTCTAAGCAAGGAAAACAAGCGCTGCTTTACAGTCATACTATACACCCCCCCCCCCCCCAGGTACGAAATTTAAAGGAATATTTCACTTTTATTGTTTCACTTTAAGCATTATTATTGAGCATTGATACATGTCCCCTGGGGCAGGACCTGGGTCCCCAAACCCTTTTTAGGACAATAATTTGCATATTAGCCTTGATAATTAGCACTTTTGATTTCGAACGTTCGAGTCCATTGTATTTAATAGGGTTCTAAAGTTTGCGCGAACTTTAGGTCTGTTGGCAGGTTCTGTTTCCTCCTCTCCACTTCCTCTTTGTGTAGGGTTCCCCCAAGGTTCTGAGGTCTGAAGAAGGAGCGCATGCTCCGAAAGCGCTTACCCATTGATTCCCCAGCTACCCGGAACACATTGATCTCTCAGCCACCCGGAAGTTCACCGCGAGACTTGGCTCACAGCACGGCTTAAACACCCGCTGAGGATCTCTCCATCTCCGTCTCCGCTCCTCCCTGCATCGGTCGAATCGCGGCCCAGCAAGCGCCGACTTTCATCGGCTCCATCGGTCCCGCACCACCGCTCTGCCAAAGAAAAGATACGGACTCCTCCATCCTACATGTCAATTTTTAACTTCATGTTTGTGAGTACATATATGCTCCCCCCCCCATTTTATCTATTAAAATTAATTGTTACTACTGCACTTAGAGTGGCGCTTTTGTGCTTCTCCCCTCAGCTTTCCAGGATTTGCTTCACATCTGCACTGGGCTGCCTTCTAGGTGTTTAGGATGGACTAAAAGGACTTTTAGACTTATGTGAATATTTTCTAATATTATCCACTTATTTTGAATATTTTCTAATATTATCCACTTATTTGTATTTTTATTATATTTTTTATTCAGCTCCCTTGTTTTTATTATTTTTCCCTGTATCCTTACTAGTTTTCATATTGCCTCTGGTACTAGCGCCAACTTCCTCCTATAGATGACTTAGTTGTTAGGGACGCGGCGCCCAGTTTCCCCCACATAAGTGCCTGACCTCACAAATGCGCTTCTGGAAGAATGGTCAAACATTTCCATAGACACACTCCTAAACCTTGTGGACAGCCTTCCCAGAAGAGTTGAAGATGTTATAACTGCAAAGGGTGGGCCAACTCAATATTGAACCCTACAAACGAAGACTGGGATCGGGATGCCATTAAAGTTAACGAGCGTGTAAAGGCAAGTGTCCCAATACTTTTGGTAATATGTGTATATGTGATGGGCAATAATCCTGGGGTCAGCATATGTGATCCTGTGTTTGTGCTGGAAGCGCGCTCGCTTGCCAGTGTCAGTTACTGTCAGTGAGTCGCACAGTGGCAGTATTTGTTAGTGTCATTGTGTCTGCATGTCAGTTAGCGGCAGTGTGTCAGAAGGTAGTAGTGTGTCAATGTCAGTATTAGTGGCAAAGATAGAGGCAGTTAGGGGCAGAGTTAGGCCCCTTTCACACTGGGGCGTTTTTCATGCTATTATACCGCATGAAAAATTCCTGCCCTGTAGCCTTCAATGTGAAAGCCCGAAGGCTTTCACACTGAAGCGGTGCGCTAGCAGGACCGCTCCAAAAGTCCTGCTAGCCGCAGCTTTACAGCGGTAAAGGAGCGGTGTGTTCACCGCTCCTTTACCGCGGGTGCTCATTGAAATCAATGGGACACCGCGGTAATACCGCCCGCAAACCGCGGCAATAGCCGCGGTTTGCGGGCGGTATTAACACTTTTTCGGCCGCTAGCGGGGGTTAAATTCACCCCCCTAGCGACCGCATACCGCGGTAGGAACGACGGTATAGCAGCGATGCAAATCGCGCTGCTATACCGCCACCGCTCCTGCCCGCCCCAGTGTGAAAGGGGCCTTAGTGTCTTTCAGGTAAGCAATAAAAAGGTTTTATATTTAGTGTCAATTGGAGTTTTAGTGTCAGTGTATTTAGGTAGGAAAAAAAAAATGCGTATTATTGTTTCCTGGCCCTACTATCGGAACAAAACTACACACATATGTGGTATCACCTTGATTGTCAGGAGTAGGAGAATTTATTTTGCAGGTTTGTTTTTGGTGGTGCGTCATGGTGATGGAATATTAATACAAGGATACAGTTTACATTTTATTTTTTTGGCCTATTTTGGGCCAGTTTTACTTTCATAATAAAAACAAAATCAGGTGACATCAATTAACATTTACCATCTCAAGGAAAGACCAATGTGTCCTGGAAAAAAACAAGGCATAATCCACCTGGATATATTAATTGGGTTGCTCCACCGGAAAAAAAAAATTAAAAGCCAGCAGCTACAGCTACAGCAGCTGCTGGCTTTTAATATTTGGACACTTACCTGTCCTGGAGTCCACCGACGTCCGCAGCAGAGGACGAGCGACCGCTCGTCGCTCTGCTGCTCCCTCCGCCATCCTCGCTGAGGGAACCAGGAAGTGAAGCCCTGCGGCTTCATGCCCGGTTCCCTACGGCGCATGCGCGAGTCGCGCTGCGCCGTTCTGATTGGTGCTCCTGTGTTCTGGGAGCCGAGTGTCTCCCAGAACACCAAGGGAAGTCTGCGGGAAGTGACGTAACTCCCGCAGATTCCCGGAGACAGGACTCCCGGATGTGGGTGAAAATACCTGTCTTAGACAGGTATCTTCACCCCCCTCCCCCCTGAAAGGTGTCAATTGTGACACCGGAGGGGGGGAGGCATCCAAATAGCAAAAGTTGCTATTTAGGGTGGAGCTCCACTTTAAGTACTTGCAATTTTACTAACACGTCTGTCACGTTTGTTTTGAGCCTGCTCATAAAGGGGTTAAACACATGAAAACACTGCAGTTGCATAAAATAGATGCATTAAAATGCATACATTTTTCATGTGTTCCTAGCCTACCACCATACTAACTCCCAAACTATCCCCTAAACCTAGTCCTAGTATTCTCCCCAGCCCCAAACTTTAACACTTATTTCCCAGCCATAAGTATACAATAGCCATAGAACAGTTTTCACTCCCCTTAATAGACAGCCACCTATTCTCTCTTGTCTGTAGCTTCCCTCCCTATACAGGCATGCTAATATTGGCCACATATGTACGCCATCTGCTGGCCTTAATTGGGTACTGCAGCACAGGTATGCTCCAGTATGTACAGTAAGTACAGTATGTGACTTCACAAGACAGCAAGTACAAAACCTGAGCACTGACAGTGTCCAAGCCAAAGGATCCTACTGGTCCTTGTGAGCAGACTAGTATCACCTTCTACAAATCCTATTTTTTTGGTTTATGACCTCACCCTTTTTGTTTGGTTACTGTTGTTTATCTGTCTGCCACCTGCTTCGCTCTTCTGCCTATAGCATGATCATTACCTTCACCACTGATTTTTACTAGCGTAACCTGGCCAAAGATGGGGAATATGGCAGGCAGACAAGGTAATATGCTTTTATTTAAAAGGGCAATCATTTTTTTTTTCTGGTTCCTTGTATATTGTACAAATACTAGGATTTTGTCAGGCCTAACTAGAAATCATGGAAGAAATCCTGAAAGTACACATTTGACATATGGTCTACAATCAAGTCCTATGTACACACCTTAATATTAGTAATCAATTCATTACAATTTCATACTTTGTTGCATCTTAATCTGCTGGTCCCCTCCCCTGCACCCTCTTTGTCACCACTTCTAGATTACTCCAGAAATGGCTGCTTGACATGTCCTACACTACGGTCTTCATCAGGAGTACTTGTGACAGGTTGACAATGCAGGAGCACAGCTTGGAGGCAGAGAGTTGTCAGATAACCACAGCAAATGCCCGAACAAGTCCTTTCATGGCAGGATCACCAGGTACTGATAAAGTAAAGCTGCAGATTTAGAAAGTTTGAAAACAACTTTTTGAAATTACATTGACATGTTAAAGCTTATATGAGAGTATAGTAATTGTGTTTGCATCTACTTTAACACTAGTGGTCACTCAGTGGTAGTCAGCCTAAAATGCACCCTTTAGGGTTCCTATTTTATACTTCAGCTCATGACCATGACTGGTGAACTCTGGCCATCCAGCTTCAGTCTCCATCTCATCTGCTGACTGACAGGAGTGGAATCAGTCTCTTTTTGCTGTCAGAGTAGGGTAGGGTGACCACATTTCCAAACTACCATTCAGGGACACGCTCCCTTCCCAAAAATCAGCTTGTGCTGTAACGAATCACAGCACTGGGATTGGACACAAGAGGCGGGATTTATGATTTCTCCAATCACAAGCAGGGGGCCGGATTGTGCTCCTCCAGGCATTCCCGGCCAGGAAAAGCACTGTCAATGAGTAAAGCGGTGATGTGGCGGCCTTTTTTGAGGGCATCAGATTGGCCCAGGGGGGGGGGCTGTGTCAGTTTCATTCCGGGACACTGTATTGTCCTGGAATGAATGTGCCCGGGACAGACCTGCAAAATGCGGGACTGTCCCGGGCAATCTGGGACACGTGGTCACCCTAGAGTAGGGGCAGTGAGAAGACACACGTGGGGGGAAAAGAGAGCTGGGGAGGGGGAGAAGAGTGTTTGCTTACTCCTACCTCAAAGCTCATTTGTTACCTGTCTTATTGTAACAGTTGCCCTTTGTATCTGCATTCTGCAAATGGTCAGGATTACCCATTTTTAGTCCTTGTATCATTAGTAATCATAGGCATGCACACTAGGTGTGCCTGGGTGCACCCTAATCTCCCCGTGTGCATAGAGATTTTTATATTTTAGCTGCAACATGCCGGAATGGAGTTCCACCGCCTCCTGCAGTAGCCCCTTGCCTGCCGCTCACTACTGTACTGTCACTTGCACACACAGAATCCCGTCTTCTGTGTGTACAAGTAACCGACTACTTTCCAGGGGGGCAGCACGCTCTGCCCTATCCCGCTAAAAGCAGAGTAGGGAGGGGGTGGGGAATGTGCACAGCTCTAGTGACTCAGTGGCAACACCTCCTAAAGCCCACACCAGTAGCCTTCACACTGCTACTGTAAGTTTTAGCTGTCATTCAGCAACAGCCCCTCTATCCTATCTCTAGCCACTTGCCAACTAGGGATGAGCTTCGTGTTCGAGTCGAACATACGTTCGAGTCGAACATACGTTCGACTCGAACATCGGCTGTTCGATCGTTCGACGAAGATCGAACGATTTGGGCCGTTCGCGCCAAATTCGAGTGACGCGAAAGGCCCACAATACACTACGCCATCGCAGTGTCATCCAGGCGCTGTGATTGGCCAAGCATGCACTGTGACCCCGCATGCTTGGCCAATCACAGCGCCGGCAGTGAGGAGAGCAATGATTGGCCACAGGCAGGATGCCTGTGGCCAATTATTGCTGATGGGGTTTAGTACACGCCCCACACTATAAAAGGCCGCCAGCGCGGCGGCCTTGTGTAGTGTGTTCCGGAGCAGGGAAAGAGAAGCATAGGCAGGGACAGTGTCATTATTTTTCCTTTACTATTCCTGGATTCCTTGTGTTTAGGGACAAATAAGGATAGGTAGGGAGAGTGTCAGTGACAGTGTGCTATTCTGTGCTAATCCTTGTTTGTAGGGACAGAGAGGTACAGTGAGGGAAAGTGTCAGTGTGCTATTCTGTTCTAAAACTATTTTGCTGAACCATATTTTCAATCCTTGAGTTTAGGGACAGAGAGGTACAGTGAGGGAAAGTGTCAGTGTGCTATTCTGTTCTAAAACTATTTTGCTGAACCATATTTTCAATCCTTGAGTTGAGGGACAGAGAGGTACAGTGAGTGAAACTGACAGTGTGCTATTCTGTTCTAAACCAATTTTGCTGTTCCATATTTTCAATCCTTGAGTTGAGGGACAGAGAGGTACAGTGAGTGAAACTGACAGTGTGCTATTCTGTTCTAAACCAATTTTGCTGTTCCATATTTTCAATCCTTGAGTTTAGGGACAGAGAAGGACACTCGTAGAAATTATCAGTGTGCTATTCTGTGCTAAATCTTGTTTGTAGGGAGGGACAGAGTAGGACAGTGAGGGAAAGTGTCAGTGTGCTATTCTGTTCTAAAACTATTTTGCTGAACCATATTTTCAATCCTTGAGTTGAGGGACAGAGAGGTACAGTGAGTGAAACTGACAGTGTGCTATTCTGTTCTAAACCAATTTTGCTGTTCCATATTTTCAATCCTTGAGTTGAGGGACAGAGAGGTACAGTGAGTGAAACTGACAGTGTGCTATTCTGTTCTAAACCAATTTTGCTGTTCCATATTTTCAATCCTTGAGTTTAGGGACAGAGAAGGACACTCGTAGAAATTATCAGTGTGCTATTCTGTGCTAAATCTTGTTTGTAGGGAGGGACAGAGTAGGACAGTGAGGGAAAGTGTCAGTGTGCTATTCTGTTCTAAAACTATTTTGCTGAACCATATTTTCAATCCTTGAGTTGAGGGACAGAGAGGTACAGTGAGTGAAACTGACAGTGTGCTATTCTGTTCTAAACCAATTTTGCTGTTCCATATTTTCAATCCTTGAGTTGAGGGACAGAGAGGTACAGTGAGTGAAACTGACAGTGTGCTATTCTGTTCTAAACCAATTTTGCTGTTCCATATTTTCAATCCTTGAGTTTAGGGACAGAGAAGGACACTCGTAGAAATTATCAGTGTGCTATTCTGTGCTAAATCTTGTTTGTAGGGAGGGACAGAGTAGGACAGTGAGGGAAAGTGTCAGTGTGCTATTCTGTTCTAAAACTATTTTGCTGAACCATATTTTCAATCCTTGAGTTGAGGGACAGAGAGGTACAGTGAGTGAAACTGACAGTGTGCTATTCTGTTCTAAACCAATTTTGCTGTTCCATATTTTCAATCCTTGAGTTGAGGGACAGAGAGGTACAGTGAGTGAAACTGACAGTGTGCTATTCTGTTCTAAACCAATTTTGCTGTTCCATATTTTCAATCCTTGAGTTTAGGGACAGAGAAGGACACTCGTAGAAATTATCAGTGTGCTATTCTGTGCTAAATCTTGTTTGTAGGGAGGGACAGAGTAGGACAGTGAGGGAAAGTGTCAGTGTGCTATTCTGTTCTAAAACTATTTTGCTGAACCATATTTTCAATCCTTGAGTTGAGGGACAGAGAGGTACAGTGAGTGAAACTGACAGTGTGCTATTCTGTTCTAAACCAATTTTGCTGTTCCATATTTTCAATCCTTGAGTTGAGGGACAGAGAGGTACAGTGAGTGAAACTGACAGTGTGCTATTCTGTTCTAAACCAATTTTGCTGTTCCATATTTTCAATCCTTGAGTTTAGGGACAGAGAAGGACACTCGTAGAAATTATCAGTGTGCTATTCTGTGCTAAATCTTGTTTGTAGGGAGGGACAGAGTAGGACAGTGAGGGAAAGTGTCAGTGTGCTATTCTGTTCTAAAACTATTTTGCTGAACCATATTTTGAATCCTTGAGTTGAGGGACAGAGAGGTACAGTGAGTGAAACTGACAGTGTGCTATTCTGTTCTAAACCAATTTTGCTGTTCCATATTTTCAATCCTTGAGTTTAGGGACAGAGAAGGACACTCGTAGAAATTATCAGTGTGCTATTCTGTGCTAAATCTTGTTTGTAGGGAGGGACAGAGTAGGACAGTGAGGGAAAGTGTCAGTGTGCTATTCTGTTCTAAAACTATTTTGCTGAACCATATTTTCAATCCTTGAGTTGAGGGACAGAGAGGTACAGTGAGTGAAACTGACAGTGTGCTATTCTGTTCTAAACCAATTTTGCTTTTTCCATATTTTCAATCCTTGAGTTGAGGGACAGAGAGGTACAGTGAGTGAAACTGACAGTGTGCTATTCTGTTCTAAACCAATTTTGCTGTTCCATATTTTCAATCCTTGAGTTTAGGGACAGAGAAGGACACTCGTAGAAATTATCAGTGTGCTATTCTGTGCTAAATCTTGTTTGTAGGGAGGGACAGAGTAGGACAGTGAGGGAAAGTGTCAGTGTGCTATTCTGTTCTAAAACTATTTTGCTGAACCATATTTTCAATCCTTGAGTTGAGGGACAGAGAGGTACAGTGAGTGAAACTGACAGTGTGCTATTCTGTTCTAAACCAATTTTGCTGTTCCATATTTTCAATCCTTGAGTTTAGGGACAGAGAAGGACACTCGTAGAAATTATCAGTGTGCTATTCTGTGCTAAATCTTGTTTGTAGGGAGGGACAGAGTAGGACAGTGAGGGAAAGTGTCAGTGTGCTATTCTGTTCTAAAACTATTTTGCTGAACCATATTTTCAATCCTTGAGTTGAGGGACAGAGAGGTACAGTGAATGAAACTGACAGTGTGCTATTCTGTTCTAAACCAATTTTGCTGTTCCATATTTTCAATCCTTGAGTTGAGGGACAGAGAGGTACAGTGAGTGAAACTGACAGTGTGCTATTCTGTTCTAAACCAATTTTGCTGTTCCATATTTTCAATCCTTGAGTTTAGGGACAGAGAAGGACACTCGTAGAAATTATCAGTGTGCTATTCTGTGCTAAATCTTGTTTGTAGGGAGGGACAGAGTAGGACAGTGAGGGAAAGTGTCAGTGTGCTATTCTGTTCTAAAACTATTTTGCTGAACCATATTTTCAATCCTTGAGTTGAGGGACAGAGAGGTACAGTGAGTGAAACTGACAGTGTGCTATTCTGTTCTAAACCAATTTTGCTGTTCCATATTTTCAATCCTTGAGTTTAGGGACAGAGAGGTACAGTGAGTGAAACTGACAGTGTGCTATTCTGTTCTAAACCAATTTTGCTGTTCCATATTTTCAATCCTTGAGTTTAGGGACAGAGAAGGACACTCGTAGAAATTATCAGTGTGCTATTCTGTGCTAAATCTTGTTTGTAGGGAGGGACAGAGTAGGACAGTGAGGGAAAGTGTCAGTGTGCTATTCTGTTCTAAAACTATTTTGCTGAACCATATTTTCAATCCTTGAGTTGAGGGACAGAGAGGTACAGTGAGTGAAACTGACAGTGTGCTATTCTGTTCTAAACCAATTTTGCTGTTCCATATTTTCAATCCTTGAGTTGAGGGACAGAGAGGTACAGTGAGTGAAACTGACAGTGTGCTATTCTGTTCTAAACCAATTTTGCTGTTCCATATTTTCAATCCTTGAGTTTAGGGACAGAGAAGGACACTCGTAGAAATTATCAGTGTGCTATTCTGTGCTAAATCTTGTTTGTAGGGAGGGACAGAGTAGGACAGTGAGGGAAAGTGTCAGTGTGCTATTCTGTTCTAAAACTTTTTTGCTGAACCATATTTTCAATCCTTGTGTTTAGGGACAGAGAAGGATAGGCAGGGGACAGTGTCAGTGTCATTGTTGATAAGCCACCTGAAGGTAGCCCTTATTGCTGTTTTTCCCATCTCCCTGCAGGCCATCCATTAAAATGTCTGGAAGGCAACCAAGGAGAGGCAGACAGTCAGGAGGCAAAAAAAGAGGGCAAGCAGGCTCTGTGTCTGGGGGCAACAGTGCTGGTCGTGTACGCGGTGCATTGTCATCAGCACATGGCCATGGGACACGCTTGTCCTTGTTTTCGGCAGCTGGACATGTTGAGCCACATCATGCCGAAGACTTGGTAGAGTGGATGACCAAGCCCACCTCATCCTCCTCATCCTCTCTCACCCAGGCTCAGGGTACTGGCAAAGTAGCTGCCAAAGCGTCCTCTTCTCTGGTATCATTATCTTCATTAGTCAATCCTTCCCTAGACCCACCATGCCCTCCTCCTGAGGAGTCCCCCGAACTGTTTGAGCACAGTGTTGGGTACATGCTCCAGGAGGATGCCCAGCGTTTGGAAGGATCTGATGATGATACCCAGCTAGAGGAAGGCAGCAGCGTGAGAGCAGAGAGAGGGGATGCTCAAGAAGGACACCAATCTGGCAGTCATGTTCCAGCAGCTGCAGCATACTGCCAGATTGGCTCCAGTGATGAGGAGGGAGGGGATGATGAGGTCACTGACTCCACGTGGGTGCCTAATAGGAGAGAGGAGGAGGAGGAGGATGAGGAGGAGGCACATCTCCAACGAGGCAGGATGCCCTTGAGTGGCCAGCGTATGAGCAGCACACCGACGGAATCACACCGCAGAGCTCCGCCTGTGCAGGGCGCTGCCTCTGCCCGTCATTCAAAAAGTTCTTTGGTGTGGGCCTTTTTTGAGGCGAGTGCATCAGATCGCACAGCTGCTGTTTGCAACATATGTCTCAAGCGTATATCGCGTGGCCAAAACATCAGCCGCTTGGGCACCACATGCTTGATCAGACATATGTTGACCTGCCATGCAGCTCGTTGGCAAGCCTACCTTAAAGACCCACACCAAAGAACAAAGCTGACCTCTTCTTGCACCGCATCAGCTGGGATCTCCAACCCCACTATACCTTCACTCCTCTCTGAAACCTGCTCTGAGAGGAATAAAGGTGTAGAATTAGGTGTGTCACAGGCAAGTACTTGCGGGCACTCTGCTAGCAGTACACCAACGTCCGATTCTAGCAGGCAAATTTCCCTGCCCCAGCTGCTGGACCGTCGAAAGAAGTTCACTCCCAGCCATCCACATGCCCAGCGGTTGAATGCTAGCTTGGCTAAATTGCTAGCGCTTCAACTGCTGCCTTTTCAGTTGGTAGACTCGGCCCCCTTCCGTGAGTTTGTGCAATGTGCGGTTCCTCAGTGGCAGGTTCCCAAACGACACTTTTTCGCACGGAAGGCTATTCACGGCTCTCTACAGGCATGTGGAAGGCAATGTCTTGGCCTCGCTGGACAGGGCGGTCAGCGGTAAGGTGCATATTACCGCTGACTCATGGTCCAGCAGGCATGGACAGGGACGTTACCTTTCTTTCACGGCCCATTGGGTCACTCTTTTGGCAGCTGGGAAGGATGCAGGACAAGGTGCAGTAGTGTTGGAGGTTGTTCCACCGCCACGCCTCCAAAATGCTACTACTGGTTGTGACACACCTCTCTCCTCCACCCCCTCCTCTTCTTCTTCCTCCATGGCCTCTTCCTGTGGTTTGTCCTCGAAACCAGCGGTGCTCCGTAGGCGTTCAAGGGGCTACGCAAGTACGCAGGCAAAAAGATGCCATGCCGTGCTTGCGCTGGTGTGTTTGGGGGACAGGAGCCACACTGGGGCAGAGGTCCTGTCTGCTCTGCAGGGGCAGGCCGAGAGGTGGTTGACACCACGCCAGCTTAAGCCAGGAATGGTGGTTTGCGACAATGGCACCAACCTCCTCTCCGCCCTCCGACAGGGACAACTGACCCATGTGCCCTGTATGGCTCACGTCCTTAACCTGGTGGTGCAGCGGTTCTTGGGCAGGTACCCGGGCTTACAGGATGTCCTGAGGCAGGCCAGGAAAGTCTGTGTGCATTTCCGCAGATCTTATAATGCCAGTGCTCGCCTGGCTGAGCTTCAAAAGGAGTTGAACCTGCCCAAGAACCGCCTTATATGTGACATGCCCACCAAGGTGAACTCAACGTTGGCCATGGTGCAGCGGCTGCACACGCAGCAGAGGGCCATCAATGAGTACCTGTGCGACTACGGCACCAGGACAGGGTCAGGGGAGCTCGGGTTTTTTTCACCACGCCAGTGGGGCATGATCAGGGATGCATGCACTGTCCTGGCACCATTTGAGGAGGCCACGAGGATGGTGAGCAGTGACAGTGCATGCATCAGTGACACTGTACCTCTTGTCCACCTGTTGGAGCACACGCTGCGTGGAATAATGGACAGGGCACTTGAGGCAGAACAGAGGCAGGAAGAGGAGGACGTCCTTGCCTCTCAAGGCCCCCTTTACCCAGACAGTGTTCCTTCTGTCCCACCCATCGCACAGGAAGAGGAGGAGGAGGAGGATTGTGTCAGCATGGAGGTGGAGGCTGGCACTCAGCATCATCAGCAGCAGTCTTTTAGGGATGATTTACAGTCCCAAGAAACCAGTGGACTTGTACGTGGCTGGGAGGAGGTGGCTGCCTCTCAAGGCCCCCTTTACCCAGACAGTGTTCCTTCTGTCCCACCCATCGCACAGGAAGAGGAGGAGGAGGAGGATTGTGTCAGCATGGAGGTGGAGGCTGGCACTCAGCATCATCAGCAGCAGTCTTTTAGGGATGATTTACAGTCCCAAGAAACCAGTGGACTTGTAGGTGGCTGCGGATCATGTCGTCCTTAGTGACCCAGAGGACTCCGGACTGAATGCCTCAGCTAACCTACGCTGCATGGCCTCCCTGATCCTGCAAAGTCTGCGGAAGGATCCTCGTATTCTTCGGATCAAGGAGAGGGACCATTACTGGCTGGCCACTCTCCTTGATCCACGGTACAAGGGTAAGGTTGCGGACCTTATCGTACCGTCGCAGAGGGAGCAGAGGATGAGACAACTCCGGGAGGCCTTGCAGAAAGGTCTGTGCAACGCGTTCCCAGAGACTGGGAGGTTACAAACTCCTGGTCTTGGACAACGAGTTGCTGAGGCTTCGGGCAGTCAAAGAAGGAGCGGTGGGGAAGGTGGCCGTCTGACCGATGTGTTCAGACAATTCTTTAGTCCGCAGCCCCAAAGTATGATCGGTTCCAGCAACCATCGCCAGCGTCTGATATACATGGTCCAGGAATACCTAGGGGCAAGGTCAGACTTGGACACCTTCCCCACCGAAAATCCTCTGGCTTACTGGGTCTTGAGGATGGATCACTGGCCAGAGCTTGCACAGTATGCAATTGAGCTACTGGCCTGTCCTGCATCCAGCGTTCTTTCAGAACGCACATTCAGTGCTGCTGGAGGATTTGTCACGGATCACAGGGTGCGCCTGTCCACCGACTCGGTTGATCGACTGACTTTCATCAAGATGAATCAGTCTTGGATCACCACCAGCTACCACACACCAGATGCTGATATAACAGACTAATTGATTTTAAAATGTCACATCCCTTCAAGACTGATGCTGATGCTGAGTGCCTGTGCTGTTATGTTGACTAGCTATCCTCCTCCTCCTCCTCAATGATACGATTAACGATGGTAGCTTGGAAGATCATTTTGGTTTATGGGTGACGCCACCAGTGGCTAAGGCCCAATTTTTCAGCCCCTGTTTAACAGGGGCGTGTAATTAAATTTTTTGATGCAATACTTTGCAACAGGCCTCATTGCTGTGCTCCAAGTACAGTATCTGTGAGGGGTTGCAGTGTTGTGCCACCAGTGCCTAAGGCCCAATTTTTCAGCCCCTGTTCAACAGGGGCATGCAATTATAATTATTGATCTAATAATTCACAGCAGGGCCCATTGCTGCGCCCACCAAGAGTAACTGTCAGGCCTTACAGTGTTGTGGCACCAGCACCACCATCACCACCACCACCAAAGGCCCAATTTTTCAGCCCCTGTTCAACAGGGGCATGCAATTATAATTATTGATCTAATAATTCACAGCAGGGACCATTGCTGCGCCCACCAAGAGTAACTGTCAGGCCTTACAGTGTTGTGGCACCAGCACCACCATCAAAGGCCCAATTTTTACTACCACTGATCAACAATTATATGTTATTACAATTCCTGATATTATACTTGACAGCAGGGCGTTCCAGCACCCACCAAGAATAACTGTGAGTGCTTTCAGTGTTGTGCCAACACCAACACCTAAGGGGCCAATTTCTGCAGAGTATATACGGAAGGTCCCTACTTTCAAACATCCAACTTACAAACTACTACTACTTGCAAACGGAAGAAGACAACAGGAAGTGAGAGGAAATCTACCCCTTGGAAGGAAAATTCTCTCCTGTAAGAATTAATATGGGAGAAAGGTGTCTCCTCTCTACTGATGCTTTATCACCAATCCTTGTTTCAATAAAAACACCACATTTCAAAAACAGTTGTCATTGGGACGCAAAGTGAGGTGAAATGTTCTGAACAGGGGCACAGACAGCAAAAAAAATGTGACAGGGGTGATAACCGTTCCCTATGTTTTACAAAAAGCTAAAAAAAAGGAATTTGCCATGGAGCTCCACTTAAACAATGCAGCTGTTCAAAATTATAAACAGATTCTACATAAGAACAAACCTACAGTCCCTGTCTTGTATGCACCGCCTGCATACGGCTGTTTAGAGTATATAGGTCCTTTTTTATTTTGTGTGCGGGGTTCCGCTTAATATCCATACAAGACCCAAAGGGGCTGGTAATGGGCTGGGGTAGGGGGGGGGGTTGATGGGGTAGCTATGCCATTTTTCCTAAAGATTTTCATCCATATTACCGGGACCAGACATTGCATTAAAGCCGCAAGCAGTTTTAAATGACTTTTTTCCCTTTAGAAATGTTATTTTGTGCAGGGACAGTTCTAAACACGGGAAACACGTGGCACTTCACAGGCATACTTTAGACACCCCCCAGGTACAATATTTAAAGGAATATTTGACACTTTTTTTTTCACTTTATGCATCATTAAAATGACTGCTCCGGAAAACGTCCGTTTTTAAAACTTATTTTTGCATTGATACATGTCCCCTGGTGCAGAAGCCGGGTTCCCAAACTCTGTTTCGGACAATAACATGGATAATAGTCGTTATAATTAGCACTTTAGAATCCGAACGTTCGCATCCATTGTATTTAATAGGGTTCTAATGTTCGTGCGAACTTTCGGTCCGTTCGCGGGTTCTGGTGCGAACCGAACCCGGGGGTGTTCGGCTCATCACTATTGCCAACCACGCCAATTCTGATATTTCTCTCCTACATGTAAAAATCATATTTTTTTTGCTAGAAAATTACATAGAACCCCCAAACATTTTATATGTTTTTTTAGCAGAGACCCTAGAGAATACAATGGCAACTTTTTATCTCGCAAGTTATTTGCGCAGCAATTTTTTAAACACGTTTTTTGGGGGAAAAAAAACAGTTTCATGCTTTAAAAAAAAAAAAAAACAGTAAAGTTAGCCCAATTTTTTTGCAAAATGTGAAAGACGAAGTTACGCAGAGTAAATAGATACCTAACATCTCACGCTTCAAAATGGCGCACGCTCGTGGAATGGCGCCAAACCTCGGTACTTAAAAATCCCCATAGGGGACGCTTTCAAAAATTTTACTGGTTACATGTTTTAGTTGCAGAGAAGGTCTAGGGCTAGAATAATCGCTCTCGCTCTAATGTTCGTGGCGACACCTCACATGTGTAGTTTGAACACTGTTTTCATATGTGGGCAGGACTTATGTATGCATTTGATTCTGCATGCGAGCACAAGGAGACAGAGGCACTTTAAAAATAAAATAAAAATTATTGTTAATTTTACTTAAAAAAAATTATTTTGACACTTTAAAAAAATAAATAAAAATTTTGATCACTTTTATTCCCATTACAAGGAATGTAAATATCCCTTGTAATAGGAATATGGCATGACAGGACCCCTTTACAGTGAGATATGGGTCAATAAGACCCCACATCTCACCTCTAGGCTGGAAGGCCTAAAATAATTTAAAAAAAAACAATCACGGCTTCCCAGCCGAGGCGGCGCCGTTTTTTTGAATGCAGAGGCCAGGCGTGATGTCATAACATCACGCCCGGCCTCCAACGATCATAGAGACTCCGGTGACCATCTGGTCTGCCGGAAATCTCTATGATCAATATCCGGGGTCGGCGGATCCGTTCGACTCACCGATCGCAGAGGTGAGTCGGTAGAAGCACCGGAGGGCGCCTTACATAGAGCCCTCCTTTTCCCTGCCCCCTGTACATAGCAAATTCCTTATCACTTCATCCTGTACATAGCACACTCCTGAGCCCTGCACTCTGTACATAGCACACTCTTGAGCCTTTCATCCTGTACATAGCACACTCCTAAGCCCTGCACCCTGTACATAGCACACTCCTGAGCCCTTCATCCTGTACATAGCACACTCCTGAGCCCTGCACATAGCACACTCCTGAGCCCTTTATCCTGTACATAGCACACTCCTGAGCCCTGCATCCTGTACATAGCACACTCCTAAGCCCTGTACATAGAAAATTACTGAGCACTGCACCCTCTATATATCGCACTCCTTAAAGCAGTCTTTTTCAACCACCCCTGGGTGTCTTCAGGTTTCCTCAGGGGTGCCTCAGTGAAAGGCCTAAAAATTGCCAAACTTTTTACACAAGCCAACAGGTGGATCCCTGTCTTTTAGTTACACAAAAACCACAGGTTTCCATATACCATTACAACCTTCCTGCCACCAGTGTCCTAAAGATAAATTACCTCAACGGTTGATAAAGAGAACATTAGGGGCCTGTACAGCATCCTTGTTTGCCCCTCCCCTGTCCCTCTGCTAAACTCTGCACCCTGTACATAGCGCACTCCTGACCCCTGTACATATCACACACCTGAGCCCTGTACCCTGTGCATAGCAAATTCCTAAGCACTGCTCCCTGTATAAAGCACACTCCTGAGCCCTGTGCATAGTACATACCTGAGCCCTGCACCCTGTACATAGCACACTTCTGCGCCCTGCACCCTGTATATAGCACACTCCTGAGCCATGCACCCTGTACATAGCACACTCCTGAGCCCTGCACCCTGTACATAGCACACTCCTGCACCCAGCACCCCATACATAACACACTCCTGAGCTCTGCACCCTGTACATAGCACACTCCTGCACCCTGTACATAGCCCACTCCTGAGCCCTGCACCCTTTACATAGCACACTCCTGAGCGCTACACCCTGTACATAACACACTCCTGAGCCCTGCATCCTGTGTATAGCACACTTCTGCACCCTGTATATAGTACACTTCTGAGCTCAGCACCCTGTACATAGCGCACTCCTGAGCCCTGCACATAGCACACGCCTGAGCTGTGTACCCTGTGCATAGCTAAATCCTAAGCACTGCTCCCTGTATATAGCACACTCCTTAACTCTGCACCCTGTACAAAGCTCACTCTTGTGCCCTGCACCCTGTGCATAGCACATTCCTGAGCCCTGCATCCTGTACATAGCACACTTCTGCGCACTGCACCCTGTATATTGCACACTTCTGAGCCCTGCACCTTTTACATAGCACACTCCTGAGCCCTGCACCCTGTACATAGCACCTCCTGAGCCCTGTACCCTGTACACAGCACACTTCTGAGCCCTGCACCCTGTACATAGCACACTCCTGAGCCCTGTACATAGCAAATTCCTGAGCACTACACCCTGTATATAGTGCACTCCTTAACACTTCAACCTGTCTATAGCAAATTCCTAAGCCCTGCCCCCTGTATATAGCCCTATCCTAAACTCACCCTGTACATTGCACACTCCTAAGCCCTGTACATAGCACACGCCTGAGCCCTGTACCCTGTGCATAGAAAATTCCTAAGCACTGCTCCCTGTATATAGCACACTCCTTAACTCTGCATCTTATACAAAGCACACTCCTGAGCCCTACACCCTGTGCATAGCAAATTCCTGAGCCCTGCACCCTGTACATAGCACACTTCTGCACCCTGCACACTGTATATAGCACACTCGTGAGCCCTCCACCCTGTACAAAGCACACTCCTGAGCCCTACACCCTAGCACACTTCTGCGCACTGCACCCTGTGTATTGCACACATCTGAGCGCTGCACCTTTTACATAGCACACTCCTGAGCCCTGAACATAGCACACTCCTAAACCCTGCACCCTGTACATAGCACACTCCTGAGCCCTGTACCCTGTACATAGCACACTCCTGCGCCCTGCACTCTGTACATAGTGTACTCCTTAACTGTGCAACCTGTCTATAGCATACTCCTGTCATGATCCCTGTGTCCTGTTTATAGCACACTCCTGCGCCCTGCACCCTGTGCATAATGCACTTTCTAAATTTACACCCTGTACATAGCGCACCTTTTAAGTAACTCTCTCTCTCTCTCTCTCTCTCTATATATATATATATATATATACAGTATCTCACAAAAGTGCACCCCTCACATTTTTGTAAATTTTTTATTATATCTTTTCATTTGACAACACTGAAGAAATGACACTTCGCTACAATGTAAAGTAGTGAGTGTACAGGATGTATAACAGTGTAAATTTGCTAATTTTTGTTATAAGAAAAATCGAATAAACTCAATTTTAGTCATACATTGAGGCCAAAATGTATTCAGCCACATGTCTTTAGTAAAAAAAATGTCAATAAGCGTATATTTATTGGTTTGCGCAAAAGTTATAGCGTTTACAAACTAGGGTACATTTTCTGGAATTTACACAGCTTTAAATTTATGACTGCCTATCTCATTTCTTGAGGTGCTAAAATGGCAGGGCAGTAAAAAACCCCCCCCAAATGACCTCATTTTGGAAAGTAGACACCCCAAGGAAATTGCTGAGAGGCATGTTGAGCCCATTGAATATTTTTTTTTTTTTGTCCCAAGTGATTGAATAATGACAAAAAAAAAAATTACAAAAAGTTGTCACTAAATGATATATTGCTCACACATGCCATGGTTATATGTGGAATTGCACCCCAAAATACATTCTGCTGCTTCTCCTGAGTACGGGGATACCACATGTGTGGGACTTTTTGGGAGCCTAGCCACGTACGGGACCCCGGAAACCAAGCACCGCCTTCAGGATTTCTAAGGGCGCAAATTTTTGATTTCACTCCTCACTACCCATCACAGTTTTGAAGGCCATAAAATGCCAAAATAGCACAAACCCCCCCAAATGACCCCATTTTGGAAAGTAGACACCCCAAGGAAATTGCTGAGAGGCCTGTTGAGCCCATTGAATATTTTTATTTTTTGTCCCAAGTGATTGAATAATGACAAAAAAAAATAAAAAATTACAAAAAGTTGTCACTAAATAATATATTGTTCACACATGCCATGGTTATATGTGGAATTGCACCCCAAAATACATTTTGCTGCTTCTCCTGAGTACTGGAATACCACATGTGTGGGACTTTTTAGGAGCCTAGCCGCGTACGGGACCCCGAAAACCAATCACCGCCTTCAGGATTTCTAGGTACAAATTTTTGATTTGACTCCTCACTACCTATCACAGTTTCGAAGGCCATAAAATGCCAAAATAGCACAAAACCCCCCCAAATGACCCCATTTTGGAAAGTAGACACCCCAAGCTGTTTGCTGAGAGGCATAGTGAGTATTTTACAGCTCTCATTTGTTTTTGAAAATGAAAGAAAATTTTTTTTTTTTCTTTTTTTTTTCAATTTTCAAAACTTTGTGACAAAAAGCGAGATCTGCAAAATACTCACAATACCTCTCAGCAAATAGCTTGGGGTGTCTACTTTCCAAAATGGGGTCATTTGGGGGGGTTTTGTGCCATCTGGGCATTCCATGGCCTCCGAAACTGTGATAGCCAGTGAGAAGTGAAATCAAAAATTTACACCCTTAGAAAGCCTGAAGGCGGTGATTGGTTTTTGGGGTCCCGTACGCGGCTAGGCTCCCAAAAAGTCTCACACATGTGGTATCCCCGTACTCAGGAGAAGCAACAGAATGTATTTTGGGGTGTAATTCCACATATGCCCATGGCATGTTTGAGCAATATATCATTTAGTGACAACTTTGTGCAAAAAAAAAAAAAAATTGTCTTTTTTCCGCAACTTGTGTCAACATATAAAATATTCCATGGACTCGACATGCCTCTCAGTATATAGCTTGGGGTGTCTACTTTCCAAAATGGGGTCATTTGGGGGGGTTTTGAACTGTTCTGGCATTTTATACACAACATTAGGAAGCTTACATCCACTCTTCTAACCACTTGAAGACAAAGCCCTTTTTGACACTTTTTGTTTACATGAAAACATTTTTTTTTTTGCAGGAAAATTATGTTGAACCCCCAAACATTATATATATTTTTAAAGCAAAGGCCCTACAGAATAAAATGGTGGGTGTTGCATTTTTTTTTCTACACAGTATTTGCGCAGCGATTTTTCAAACGCATTTTTTGGGGAAAAAATACACTTTTTTAATTTTAATGCACTAAAACACACTATATTGCCCAAATGTTTGATGAAATAAAAAAGATGATCTTAGGCCGAGTACATAGATACCAAACACGACATGCTTTAAAATTTCGCACAAACGCGCATTGGCGACAAACTACATACATTTTTAAAAGCCTTTAAAAGCCTTTAAAGGTTACCCCGTTAGATTTACAGAGGAGGTCTACTGCTAAAATTACTGCCCTCGATCTGACCTTCGCGGTGATACCTCACATGCATGGTGCAATTGCTGTTTACATATGACGCCAGACCGACGCTTGCGTTCGCCATTGGGCAAGAGCAGGGCAGGACAGGGGTGCTTTTTTTTTTTATTATTATTATTAATTTTGCTTTTTTATTTTATTTTTAAATTGTTCCTTCCATATTTCTTTATTTTTATCATTTTTATTGTTATCTCAGGGAATGTAAATATCCCCTATGATAGCAATAGGTAGTGACAGGTACTCTTTTTTTGAAAAAACTGGGGTCTAGACCCTAGATCTTTCCTCTGCCCTCAAATCATCTGACCACACCAAGATCGGTGTGATAAAATGCTTTCCCAATTTCCCAATGGCGCTTTTTATATCCGGGGGGGGGCATTCCCTCCCACTGCTTGTAAAAGCAGTCCAGAGGCTAATTAGCCACTAGGATTGCTTTTACATGAAAGCCGGCCGCTGGCTGAAAAGAATGATACCAAGATGATACCTAAACCCGCAGGCATCAATCTGGTATAACCATTCAAAGTCCAGCAACATACCAGTACGTTGCTGGTCCTTGTTGGACATGTATTGTAATCTTTTTTTTTCATGCAGCCAGATGGCTGAATGAAAAAAGAGATTGATCGGTGGGTATGCCCACCATTAGAATACCGCCCTTCATCCACCCACTTCTAATGATGGGCATACATGCACCATTTATATATGCCGAAGCATGGGGGCATCCTCCCGCAAAAAAGTTATGCCGCACACACATGGTCGGACTTTTCCACGGGCAAGCCTCCGTCGGAATTTCGACCGTATGTACGCGGCATTAGGAGCAAAATCACTCCTCCGCCCCTGCTGCCCCAATGCTTCGGCATATTTGCTTTTTTTTTTTAACTGTGGTGGTGAAATCACCTCCTACAGCACTGGAGTCGCAGGGATCAGGCCTGTCTCTGCGAACGCTGCAGTTATGTGTGTTGTGTTTTGTAAGTGACAGTGATCGATCGATACTGCACTTGGGTGGCCTGGGCTGGACGGAGGGGCAAAACGCAGGTGCTAGCAGGTATCTGGGCTGATCCCGCTAACACTGCGTTTTTGGGAACCCTAAACTGCTGGGGACGCTAGTATAGATCTGATCAGATCAGATATTGAGCTGATCAGATACTATACCACTAAGGGGGGTGTATGCTTCACGCGTGGGTGTTAGCGTTACTGGCACTAACCTGACGCTGCCTGGGGTGTGACGCAGACCCTCTCTGACGCTAAAACCTAATTGATATCACCCGCCGGGCGATCAGAGGGTTAAACCTTTATTGGGTTATATACGGCAGGTGCCCTGACACTATAAAAAGCAAACTAACTAACCAGCGTCACCCGTAACACTTATATGATGATCACTGGTGAAAGGGTTAACTAGGGGCAATTAGGGGGTTAAAACCTTTATTAGATAATATATGGGGGTACCTGACGCTATAAAAACCTGCGGCGAACCTAAAAAAAATTACTGGCTACCGATCTGCATCACCGACGCTAAGACAGCGATCAGAAAAATGATCGCTTAGCGACAGTGGTGATAGGGGGTGAAAGGGTTACCTGGGGGCGATCAAGGGGGTTAAACCTTTATTAGATAATTTATGGGGGTACCTGAAGCTATAAAAACCTGCGGCGAACCTAAAAAAAATTACTGGCTACCGATCTGCATCATCGACGCTAAGACAGCGATCAGAAAAATGATCGCTTAGCGACAGTGGTGATAGGGGATGAAAGGGTTACCTGGGGGGCGATCAAGGGGGTTAAACCTTTATTAGATAATTTATGGGGGTACCTGATGCTATAAAAACCTGCGGCGAACCTAAAAAAAAAATACTGGCTACTGATCTGCATCACCGACGCTAAGACAGCGATCAGAAAAATGATCGCTTAACGACAGTGGTGATAGGGGGTGAAAGGGTTACCTGGGGGGCGATCAAGGGGGTTAAACCTTTATTAGATAAATTATGGGGGTACCTGGCGCTATAAAAACCTGCGGCGAACCTAAAAAAAATTACTGGCTACCGATCTGAATCACCGACGCTAAGACAGCGATCAGAAAAATGATCGCTTAGCGACAGTGGTGATAGGGGGTAAAAGGGTTACCTGGGGGGCGATCAAGGGGGTTAAACCTTTATTAGATAATTTATGGGGGTACCCGACGCTATAAAAACCTGCGGCGAACCTAAAAAAAAAATACTGGCTACCGATCTGCATCACCGACGCTAAGACATCGATCAGAAAAATGATCGCTTAGCGACAGTGGTGATAGGGGGTGAAAGGGTTACCTGGGGGGCGATCAAGGGGGTTAAACCTTTATTAGATAATTTATGGGGGTACCTGATGCTATAAAAACCTGCGGCGAACCTAAAAAAAATTACTGAGTACCGATCTGCATCACCGACGCTTAGACAGCGATCAGAAAAATGATCGCTTAGCGACGGCGGTGCTAGGGGGTGAAAGGGTTATCTGGGGGGTGATCAAGGGGTTAAACCTTTATTAGGGGGGTTAGGGGGCTACACTGGACCTAAAACTAAATGTAGTGACACTTTTACAGTCACAAATGTCACTGATTGCAGTGATCAGTAAATAAATGGTCACTGCAATCAGTGACACTGTGACTGGGGGCTTGGGGGTGATCTGGGGGGGCGATTTATGTAGTGTAGTGTTTGTGCACTAACCTTGATGTCTTCTCTTGTACGGCGCTCGGGATATGTGAGCGCCGCACAGGAGATGACATCACTTCCTCCTGCTTCCTCTGTCTGTGTGTACATTCCACAGACAGAGGGGGCATTTCCATTCGCCGGGAGCGATCGCGGGGGGGTGGAATCGAACGGCCGTCCCCTCATGTCGGATCGCTCCCCAACGAATTCCGACCGCTCACTGTACAGAAGGGGGGTCCGATTGGACCCCCCAACTGTACAAAGGCAATTACGTACACTCTACGTGATTGTGCCTGTCGGTGCCATTGTGCCGACGTATATATACAGTGAGCGGTCGTTAAGTGGTTAAAATAATTTAACACACAGCCATTATTGTCTAAACCGCTGCCAACAAAAGTGAGTGCACCCCTAAGTGAAAATGTCCAAATTGGGCTCAAAGTGTCAATATTTTGTGAGGCCACCATTTTTTTCCAGCACTGCCTTAAGCCTTTTGGGCATGGAGTTCACCAGAGCTTCACAGGTTGCCACTGGAGTCCTCTTCCACTCCTCCATGATGACACCACAGAGCTCTTGGATGTTAGAGACCTTACGCTCCCACCTTCCATTTGAGGATGCCCCACAGATGCTCAAAAGGGTTTAGGTCTGGAGACATGCTTGGCCAGTCCATCACCTTTACCCTCAGCTTCTTTAGCATGGCAGTGGTCGTCTTGGATGTGTGTTTGAGGTCGTTATCATGTTGGAATACTGCCCTGCGGCCCAGTCAATCCGGGGGCTGTCCCCGGAAACTGGAGACGTCTGGTCACCCTACTTTTAGGCAAACCTGTGCTTTGTTCATGCATGGGCTTCTTCCCTAGCAGCATACAGTACTTACTTTTACTTTGCTCCTCTGCCACTGTGTTCTGCTGCTGGGAGTAAAAATATGACCCAGTACTTCTGAGTATAGAAGAGCATAAAGTGATTGGCTCTGCAGGAGTTGGACATACTGAAGCAACTCAGAGCTTACACAACGCCATCTTTCTTGACTCCTGGTGGCTAAACAGAGCAATAGAAGCATGATGAAAGGTGAGTATGTGCAGCCATAGAGGGGGACAATAAAGGGAATGTGTTGCTTAGCCCTGCATGTAGGTAGTCAGGTCTAAAATGCAGGTATATTTCTAGGAATCATTCTAGGGTTTCAGAAATCATTATGGAGAATTTTAACAAATTAGCAAAAAAGCTAAAGGATTATAAAATCTGATCTCATCATAAAATACATCAAAATGTATTCCTTGCTGTTTTCGTTGCACAACATACAGCAAAATAATTTCAACATGTATGTTGATTTTACAAGTGTTTTTACTCGCAATATGTTTATTTCAATTTTCAGTATAAAAGAACATAGTTTACAATCATAGTGTGTATTTTTAAAATATTGCATTTCAATGTTTCAACAGTAGATGTCAGTAGAACAATATGAAAGGCAAGCAGAGCACAATCTCAGCCTGAAAGAGAAAACACTGATAATGTACCATATATACAGCTTTTAGCAATAACAACTCTCAGTGCTCCAAAGTGTGCTATGTCTGCCAATGGCAGGACACGTTAGAAATAGAACCCAGATGTCACTAGGCTGAGTGAAATATGATTGCTCAGGAAGAAGGATAGGGATTTACAGTATAAACAGAAGAGTCCCTCCTGGGGGCTCTGTCAGCCATATTGGTTATTTATCTTTTTATCTCTTTTTAGATTTTGACTTTGATTTAACCCTTTTCCTGTGACTAATTTGAAAGCAGGTCAAAGCATGTATTGGCAGAACACCATGGACATTCGGAAAAACATCCAAAAATTTATTAAAATGATCAAAGCAATAAATTGCAACATTTCAGATCACCCAGAACCCCTTCATCCGGAAGGGCAAGGTGCAAAAAAGTGACATTTAAAGTACTATTTGCCAATCAAAAACAGAAAAAGAAAGACTGCCCCTGACCTCTGACATCATAATGACATTAGAGATCAGGGGGCATCCCTTCGTTTGCAGTTTTTGATTGGTGAATGATACTTTAAATGTTACTGTGTGGTACTTATCACATGTCTGATGAAGGAGTTCTGCATGGCCCCAAAACATTGCAATTTACTGCTGTGATGTAATCATTTTTATACATTGTTTGCTTGTTATTCTGAAGATCGATGGTGTGCTGGCAAAATATTGTTTGACTTGCATTGACACCAGTTTACAGGTAGGATGCTGGTAAGATCAGTGCCCTTATGTGGACAAATGGCCATATTTGGTTACTGTCACTACTGTCATTGAAGTATAGGCAGGTGTCAATATAAGGGCATTGACATCATGTTTACATGTGTAGCGATACCCCCAGTTAAGAGGGCTGCCTTGATTGTTTTGGGCCCTGTAGTGTACCGCTGTCAACCCCTGGCAATCGGCTCTAACCTCTCGTGGCACAGTTAGTAAAGGGGGTGATAGAATTGCAATCACTCTAATATTCTCTATGACACAATCCCACAGTAAGGCACACAGTATGGTATAGCCCAGTAAATGACACTGACAACCAATATACTTAACTCTAATATTTTACTCTTGGTAAAGGTGAAAATGATAAACAGTATGCAATGTCACATGCAGAGCCCTGCAATAAGGGTATACTTATTAACACATCAAACGTTAAGCAATATGATAGACAGTTTAACAGACCCCGCTGCAGCTATCCTCCCTCTTGGACAATATGGCGTCCAGCAATGTCCTATACTACCCAGTCAGGCTTGACTATGATTTGGGTATAGTTCTGTGGAAAAAAATCTTCGCTAGCAAAAAAACGGTGGTGCACTTTAAGAACAATTGTAATCCACAAAGTAATGATGATCGGTAACTTTATAATGCCAGTGAGACTAATAACTCAGTTCAGCAGATAGTCTCCCCAGAGTGTAACTGCAATCACTGTGATGGCCCTGAATAAAGTTAATGGGCCTAGAGATACTGTGGTGTAGTTCTGAGCAGGTGCTCTCTCACCCGACCGGACTAGTCCTTGTCAGTTTCTTCCGTTACTGTGACTCGATTCACAGTGTCCACGACACCCGGGTCTTCGGTCCTCCTGGTAACAGCACTCAGCAACAGGATCAGCCGCTCCGCAGGCTCCTCGGTGGAGCGGAAGGCTCTTTGGAGAAGCACAAGGCCCAGGCTTCAGGCCTTGTACACACAGCAGGTCAGCACAGAGATCCTCTTGCTGGGAGGGCGGTGTCCAAAGAGAAAGAAGTGGGGCCCGCCTCCTTCTTATAAAGTCCACCCCAGCAGTCTTTGCACGGGGCAATGCACCCTGGGTACCTCAAGGTGTACTGGGTACTGTAGTCTCTGGGGAATTAAAGGGCAATACCCCACTACACACTCCCCCCACTTAGAATCTTTGGTCCCCAAAGACAGTATTAACAATATGCACAGACAAGGTCATTGAGTGCTGCAAGGGAAGTTGGCATGGGAAACTCCCACCAAAACTGGGAAGGGAGCTTGTCCTGCCCACAAGTCACATCAATGGGGGTGACCTGCCTAACTGTGCCAGAAAGGGAGCTGGGGTTGCCCTCCACCAAATGCACAGTGGAGGGACCAGGTGTTTGTATTGTCCTTCTTGCAGTAGTTACTGTATCCTCAGAGCTTTCCCCCATTTGGGCATAGGTTAGCTTCCGTGGAGGACGAATAGTTCTCTTCGCTCTCTGTTCTCTCGGGGTAACTGTTTCCGTCACCACATGCTCTTCCTCTGGGGTAGGTGTATTGGGTTCCAAGATTTCTGGAGCATCAAGATCAGGTGTAGGAGGATACTGAAAGTTCCTTTGATCTTCAGCAGGGGGCGACTCTATGGCATCTGCCCACTCATCAGACAGAGGGCTGGACGGGACAAACTCAGTGGCTTACACATTTAATGAACTATCCAGAGTATCTTCAGAAGACGGAAGGTCTATGGACAGAGGCTCAGGGGCCTGGGACGGCCACAACCATTCAAGCTCTTCTTCTTCTTCATCTTCACTTTGATCAGTGACATCCATTCCTCTAGACTGAGGTGCCTGAGACCGAGTATTGGGCCTAGGTGTATTCAGACTTGAGGATGGTCCAGGGGAATCCTCTACAGGAGGTATCCAAACTGCTTCTGAAAGTGGAAGTAAGTGGTTTCTGTGCCAGGTCTTCAGCGGCCCTATCTTCCCTTCTGGCTTCAGCTGATACACCGGCAAGCCTGGTAGCCTTTTGCAGATTACATAAGGTTCGGGTCTCCATCTGTCTGCTAGTTTGTGCTTCCCAGGAACTCCCAAGTTCCGCAACAGCACTCTGTCTCCGGGTTGCAAGTCCTGGATTCGAACTTTGAGATCAAAGTTCCTCTTGTTCCGGGCTCCTCTTTGCTCTGATGCCGCTTGGGCCTGTTCAAACGCCAGTTTCAGGCTCTTCCTCAGCCTATCTACATATCCCTTGTGCGAGGTGGCTGATGTGTGATCCATTGATATGCCGAAGGCCAGATCCACAGGCAGTCTTGCTTCCCTGCCAAACATTAATCTGTTGGGAGAGTACCCTGTGGCATCACTGGTTGTGCGGTTATAGGCATGCACGATTGCTGCTATGTGCTTGCTCCAATTCTGCTTCTTCTCGCTGCTCAGAGTTCCCATCATATTTAACAGAGTCCTGTTGAATCTTTCCGGTTGGGCATCACCTTGGGGGTGATAAGGGGTAGTACGAGTTTTCTTTATACCTAAAGAGTCCAGCAATTTCCTAATCAGTCGACTCTCCCTTGGTCTGAGTGCAGGCGCTGTGGTAGCCCGTAATGCACAAAGTATTTTTCCACCAAGATTTTGGCTACGGTGGAGGCCTTCTGGTCTTTAGCTGGAAAGGCCTGGGCATAACGGGTGAAATGGTCGATTATCACCAGAACATTTCCATGTCCACTCAAGGAAGGTTCTAGACGGAGAAAGTCAATGCATACCAAGTCCAAGGGTCCTTGACTCTGCAGATGACCCATTGGGGCAGCTTGACGTGGTAATGTCTTCCTTTGAACGCAGCGAGCACATGAGTGACAGTACTCCTCCACTTCAGCCCGCATACAAGGCCAATAGAACCTATTCCTTACAAGCTGGAAGGTTCGTTCGGCCCCCAAGTGGCCATGGTTATCATGTAGGGCAGCCAAGACAGTTCTTCTGTGTTTCTCCGGCAAGAACAGTTGCCACTTTTCTTCTAGGTCATCAGAGGGGCCCCTTTGGTAGACCACCCCTTGATGCACCTGCAGCTTGTCCCATTCTTTGTGGACCAGTCGAGCCACCTTTGAGGGGTTCTGCTGGCACCTGCCTGGATCCTGGTCTTCCAGTGTCTTCAAAGCTAATCTTACCCAGGGATCTTCCAACTGGTCTCTTCTTATGTCCTTCTTAGACAGCTTTGGCAGGTCGTTCTTGCCAATCTGGGTCACGTCACAATAACACTTGGGCACTCCCACTACCGAAACTCCAATCTCTTCCGCCCTTGACCCACCACTAGCTTGAAGTTGTGCTCCTTGACATAAGGCCCGTACCCCATCCGGGGTTACCTGGGTCCAGTCTTCTGTGTGGTGGGTGGGTGCATGAGCCCTTCTGGACAATGCATCTGCATCACGATTCCCAGCTCCAGGCCTATACTCGAGACTGAAGTTGAGGCCGGCCAGGGCTGCCAACCAACGGTGGCCAGTGGCATCCAGCTTGGCTGTGGTGAAGAGGTAGGTGAGTGGGTTATTGTCAGTCTTTACTGTAAAGTCAGCTCCATACAGGTAATCTCTGAGCTTATCCCGGATGAGCCCCCACGTGTAGTGATACCCCCAGTTAAGAGGGCTGCCTTGATTGTTTTGGGCCCTGTAGTGCACCGCTGTCAACCCCTGGCAATCGGCTCTAACCTCTCGTGGCACAGTTAGTAAATGGGATGATAGAATTGCAATCACTCTAATATTCTCTATGACACAATCCCACAGTAAGGCACACAGTATGGTATAGCCCAGTAAATGACACTGACAACCAATATACTTAACTCTAGTATTTTACTGTTGGTAAAGGTGAAAATGATAAACAGTATGCAATGTCACATGCAGAGCCCTGCAATATGGGTATAATTATTAACACATCAAACGTTCAGCAATACAATAGACAGTTTAACAGACCCTGCTGCAGCTATCCTCCCTCATGGACAATATGGCGTCCAGCAATGTCCTATACTACCCAGTCAGGCCTGACTATGATTTGGGTATAGTTCTGTGGAAGAAAATCTTCGCTAGCAAAAAAACGGTGGTGCACTTTAAGAACAATTGTAATCCACAAAGTAACGATGATCGGTAACTTTATAATGCCAGGGAGACTAATAACTCAGTTCTGCAGATAGTCTCCCCAGAGTGTAACTGCAATCACTGTGATGGCCCTGAATAAAGTTAATGGGCCTAGAGATACTGTGGTGTAGTTCTGAGCAGGTACTCTCTCACCCGATTCACAGTGTCCACGACACCCGGGTCTTCGGTCCTCCTGGTAACAGCACTCAGCAACAGGATCAGACCCTCCGCAGGCTCCTCGGTGGAGCGGAAGGCTCTTTGGAGAAGCACAAGGCCCAGGCTTCAGGCCTTGTACACACAGCAGGTCAGCACAGGGATCCTCTTGCTGGGAGGGCGGTGTCCAAAGAGAAAGAAGTGGGGCCCGCCTCCCTCTTATAAAGTCCACTACAGCAGTTTTTGCAAGGGGCAATGCATCCTGGGTGCCTCAAGGTGTACTGGGTACTGTAGTCTCTGGGGAATTAAAGGGCAATACCCCGCTACACATGTGCTGTGGGGTGGGGAATGACCCAGCCCACAACTATTTGGACTAAAAATGAGAGTAACTTTGAAGTTTGGATAGAGGTGAGTTTGTAGGCTCTCTGAACTCCTCTCGATTAAAAAGGATCTTTACCCTAGAAAAAAACAATTAATAGTCAGCAGCTACAAATACTGGAGCTGCTGACTTTTAATACAAGAGCACTTACCTGTCCAGTGATCCAGTGCTGTCCTCAACCAGGGATGTTCTTTGCAGGTCTTTGGGTCCTTGGTGCCAGAATGTTTACTATGGGAAGCCGGCTGTGACTCCTTGCCGCTTTACAACCGCACATGTGAGAGCTGCGCTGCACTTTGTGAGCCTTCTGGGACCTGTGACGTGTCCCAGGTGACATGTCCAAGGAGAGGGCGGTCAAACTTTCACTTGAATCACCTAAGCAATCCAAACAGAAGTAGGAGCAGGTACCTATCAAAATTAGGTACCCATCCAACAAAAAAAATGTAATGTGCCAAATGTGCTAGAGGAGGGTTTCCCCTTTAGGTTAAAGTTCCTCTTTATGTATGTAGCTCCCAGGGGGGGTGTTTCTTTTTCGGACTATTTTCTCTCTCCTCCTCCTCCCCTGCAGCTACGCCGGATCCACACTTTGTTAAGTATGAAAATCCACTGTTTAACTACCTTTGGGTCTGCAGCAAAATACCTCTCACGAGTGGATCCTTCAGCTCCATTGTCTAGGTACACCAGTGTATTCAGGAATAAGGCCAATGTCCACACACGAGTAAAACCTAATCAGCAAGGCTTTATTCTTTTTGGTACTTTTGAGTCAACTTGAAGAAAGCGAAGGCAGGAAAGTTGAAGATGTAGGGGAAGGTTCAGGCACGCAACACTTAAATCCCAAATATGTATACACTCGTCGCCACTCAAGCCTGAGTGGGTATTGCTCACCCGGATAGTCCCTGTAAGAGCAGTCCTAGCAGCCGGGATAGAGCACGGATGTCAGAAATGATGGATCCCCCTTTAGGCAGGCCTCCAGGCCTCTCCCAGAGACAGCAGTATCGTCGCTATCTCCGCCGGTACTGATCTTCCCCTGGAACTCCTTTCCTAAAGATGGGCCCCCTTACAAACAGGCAGCCTGGGGTCCTTCTCCGAAGTGTAGGCCCTTGTTAAGAGAGCTGGGCTTAAGATGCAGCAGCAGAGCCTCGGGCTAAAGGTGCCCGAGGCCAAAACACACCCACGCACCTGGTGCCATGTGGGCCACGAGGCATGCTCACTGGACCAGAGGTTCCCCTGAACGCCTTGGGGTCCCCCTGGAATCGCCTCACGCCAAATGGCGTCTGCCCCTTTTGTACCCTCTCCCAGCATGCACAGCGGGTAGACCACGCCCACTGCACAGCAAAGGAGAATAACACTGCCGAGCAGTATCACACCCAGAGCAGAGCAAACAATTTGAACTATAATTGGTCTGAGCCCAACTACTGGCCCAGACCGCCCCTAAATTTCCATATAGCGCCCCCAAATATTGGGGGGGGCGCTACATATACTAGGAATATTAAGGATCTACTGTACAGGTTGGCTGAGTAAGTTTCTTGTTCAAGCTGTCAAGTGATCTTACAATGTATGGTGAATGTGGAGGAGCTGGCCATTGGCTTTTATAAAGGATTATTTGTCTACAAATTTTATAAAAGGGCTCCTGCTGATGGAAAATCAAAACTTATTTTATTTTCTGATAACCTTTTACAATCTTAGCTTGACTTTGTTTTAGAACAAAGTAACTCCCATACACATGCACAGAGGGCTCCAAAAATGTGTTGGTGCTCATTAATACAGACATTAGTTTTGGCCCCATGCCCCACACACAGGTTGCTTGCAAACAGCATCGGCCAAATTTGTACCCTAAATAAATTGATGGCAAACACCACCGCTGTTCACATAGTTCCGCCCGCATACAAATTGGCCACAGTTAATCTTCCAGTGTTTATGCTGCCAAAAAAATGTGTGCTGCTGCATCCAGATGCAGCAGCAGGTTAATCACCCATACAAATTAGTCCTTGAGCAGTTTAGTTCTGCCTCAAGAGGTTCCCCGTCAGCTGTTTATAGGGTTTATTGTACCCTACAAGTACAAGTCCTGCTGTTTGCATATGCACTTATCTGTTTTGCTGAGTGCAATGCACAGTATACGAACAGGCAATGATCACAGAAAACATTTCTGCAGTAAAGTTACTTTCTGGATAACTTTCAAATGATTTAAATAAAGCTCATATAGAATGTGTCTCAAGATCAAGAGAAGCTTCAGATTTGCTGATGTAAGAAATTTTGTACTATTAAGCCTCGTACACACGACCGGTTTTCTCGACAAGAAAACTGCTGGGAGAGCTTTTTGCAGAGAAAACCGGTCGTGTGTATGGTTTCTCGGCAGGAAAACTGCCGGGAATCTCAACGAGAAAAATAGAGAACCTGCTCTCTATTTTTCTCGTCGGCATTCTTGGCAAAAGCCTCGTACACACGCCCGTTTTTTTGGCAAGAAAGCTGCTGGGAGAGCTTTTTGACGAGAAAACCGGCCGTGTGTATGGTTTCTCGTCGGGAAAACTGCCGGGAATCTCGATGAGAAAAATAGAGAACCTGCTGAGAAAACCGTGAGTGTGTATGCTTACCTGTCCCGGTAAGCCTGCGCATGCTCGATGAGACTTTGATGCATGCGCGGTAGCATACAAGGGTAGTGTAGGGTGTAGCAAGATGGCGGCGACGGCATCGAATGTAACGAGCGCCAGCTCGTCGTAGTCGATGACGTCACCGTGTTCTTGCCATTCAAAAGAACGGCGGTTCTTTTGCATGGCGCGTGTGTACACAGGGCTTGGCAAGACAAGTTAGCCAGGAATCCCGTCGAGAAAACCGACGTTTTTTTTTCGACGGGATTCCCGCCCATGTGTACGAGGCTTTAGCGTAATAAACCAAACTCAATGTTAGCTATAAATTTAGTGCCTTTTTTTTCAAGCAATTTTGAGTACCTGCCTTTTTCATTCACATCATCCATAAAATTGCTGGAGCCAAAAAACGGTCTGAAACGCACAAAAAGATTTTATGATGAATAGTTTTTAGCCATTCTAAAGCTGGCCATACACAAATTTAACTTTGACTTGTTCAGTGGTGGCTCTCCTTCTGTCAAAGGGACAAGATGGAAACCTGTGTATTCTGACAGCAGCGGGTCCTGCTGTCGGAATACAATGTCTTGGCCAGTGGTTGTATGGTCAGCTTAAAACATAGTTCCATTTTTTGCAATCAAAGTTGAGTTGAGTATGAGATTATTATTGACGGCGCAAACCTACAAAAAAAAAGTAAAAACTGATTTTTTTCATAATTTTAGATGTTTCTAAGGTGAAGATGTCATGGCTAATTCCATAATGTCCAGAGCACCTCACAGAGTCTTTGTACCTACACAAAACTAAGCAAACCCCATTAACCACTTGCCTACTGGGCACATTTACCTCCTTCCTGACGAGTCCAATTTTCAGCTTTCAGTGCTGTCACACTTTGAATGACAATTGTGCGGTCATGCAACACTGTACTTATATGAAATTTTTATCATTTTTTTCACACAAATTGAACTTTCTTTTGGTGGTATTTATTCACCACTGGGTTTTTTTTTTTTTTGCTAAACAAAAAAAGAAAATCATTTTCATAGTTTGTTATAAAATGTTGCAAACAGGTAATGTTTTCCTTCACTGATGTGCGCTGATGAGGCTGCACCGATGATGTGCCACCGATGGGCACAGATGAGGCAGCACTGGTGGGCACAGATGAGGCGGCACTGGTGGGCAGTGATGAGGAGGCACTGATGAGGCTGCACTGATAGGCGGCCCTGATGGGCACTGATAGGCAACACTAATGAGCACTAGTAAGTGGCACAGATGAGTTCTGATAGGCGGCAGTGAAGTAAATAGATAAGGGCACTTATAGGCAGCACTGATAGGTGGCACATATATGTGGCAGATGGGCACTAATAGGTGGCACTGATAGGCACTGTTAGGCAGCACTGACGGGCACCGATAGGTAACACTGATTGGCAGCACTGATGGACATTGGCAGCACTGATTGACAGCACTGGTGGGCACTGATTGGCAGCACAGGTGGGCACAGGTGGGCATGAGGAGGCACTGATGAGGCTGCACTGATAGGCGGCCCTGATGGGCACTGATAGGCAACACTAATGAGCACTAGTAAGTGGCACAGATGAGTTCTGATAGGCGGCAGTGAAGTAAATAGATAAGGGCACTTATAGGCAGCACTGATAGGTGGCACATATATGTGGCAGATGGGCACTAATAGGTGGCACTGATAGGCACTGTTAGGCAGCACTGACGGGCACCGATAGGTAACACTGATTGGCAGCACTGATGGACATTGGCAGCACTGATTGACAGCACTGGTGGGCACTGATTGGCAGCACAGGTGGGCACTTATTGGCAGCACTGGTGGGCACTGATTGGCATCACAGGTGGGCACTGTTGGGACTGCACGAATAATAAGGACACTGATAATCAGTGCCAATGTCCCTTTAACACAAGCTGGTTATGGGCTCTCTTCTTCTCTCCTCAGCTGTCAGCCTGAGGAAAGAAAAGCTGATAACCGGCAGTGTTTAACCGGCTGTGTTTATATCCATGATCAGCTGTGTCATTGGACACAGCTGATCACGTGGTAAAGGGCCACTGTAATTGGCCCTTTATCCTGATCTGTGATCGCAGTACGATCACAGGAGGATATCCATGGATGCCCTCCCAGCAAAGTAAGCCTGCACTGTAGCCGTCTTTCGGAAATGGTTAACATATATTGCAGGGGGCGGTGTCTGCATTTTTAACCCTTTGTTAGGACAGACAGTGCTCAAATCTAGCTCACAGCTGAGTTAATTATGTTAAACATTACCCCACAGCCCCATCCTAAACATTACAGAGCAAGGATAACGTGTAAGGAATTTTAAGCCAGTAAAATTAACTTAAAAAGGTAACCAGCAATGTAATGGGAACATGTAGCAAATACATATAAATCACACTTTAAGGTGATAATAAAGTCTATATAATTTTTATAAATAAAAAAAACCACAATATACTGTAATTGGTCTTTTACTTCTTTTTTGGTAGTCCCCTGCCAGTGCCCTCTGCTCCTCCTCTTCTCAGGAATGCCTCTATAGCAATAAATGTGCAATGGAGTGCAGAGGACACACTCCTGAATTGGGCTATGTGCGTCAAACAGAAATTTACTGCCAGCAGCAGGAGCCAATAGCACCGCTGCTCTCAGTGAATCCTGTGCATTCAGAAAGAGGGTAGAAAGGGGCTACCAGCAGCACCTTGAGAGGTGTAAGGTAAAGGTTGGGGGGGGGGGGCTCAGACAAGTAGTACAGTGATTTTTACCTCAATGCAGATAATGCATTCAGGTAACAAAAAAAAACAAAAAAAACATCTAGCGTTTAGAACAACTTTAAGCTTGAAATTGTCACTGAGATTTAGAGCCCAACTTAAACTTTTTTTTATTAAGTTGGTCTTAACCCTGTACTTTGCACACACAGTTTGATTGCTCTACAGTGATATGTAGTTCTCATTCTACTGTCAGTGGTATTTACAGTGGTTTGGTTTTGTTCCCATGGGTAAGTCTTCAAAAAGAAAAAAAAAACACTGTTGTTCCCAAATCCTCTGGTTGTAGTTTTTCCTAAACCTTTTTTAATGTCACTTTTGCTGTGAAGCTTGGTCTGTATGCAAATTTGGAAACTACTGTATATATATATATATATATATATATATATATATATATATATATATAGGGTGGTAAAACGATAAACAGGTAAAACTGTAAATAAGTTATACACAAAACAGCGCTAAAATAAAAATAACATAAAAGGACCCATGGATCATGCCACTGAAAAAGTCCAGCACGTATGAAGAAATGACCAGTTCAGAGTATTATGGTGAGTAATATCACAAAAAAGTCCAAGTGTGCACTTTCCACCACCAAAGACAATTATTTGGAATCCACCGTGTGATGAAAAAAACCCCTTTAGGGGTTCACACTTACCAGAGGTAAGATATAAATATGAGCCTTAAATAGAAGGTAACATCAGCTACTCTGCATAAGCAAATCTTCTCCAATCAGGGTACACCAATAAGGATGGGCTCCAAAGCAGACCATAAAATAATAGGAAGATAACAGCACAATAGTGTAATCCTGTTTATTTCAAATCTGTTAACCCACCAGTAGGAAACCCCTTTAACCAAACTATGTACATCAAACAGCAGTAAAATAAGCAATGAATGGCCCAAGAGGGCGCTATCACCATTTCCAGCGTCCTAGGGAGAGTGTGTGTGAACTCACGGATCCTGCAGACACTTCCGAATGGTAGCTGTGAGCGGTGGAACGCACGCTTGGAACGCAGATGTCACTTCCGGGTCGCGGGTAGTCGTGATTACGCGCTGACGCGTTTCGTCACCTGACTTCAACAGAGGGCGTAACGTCACGACGCACCCGCGATGTTTATATCACCATGTCTGTTGAACATCTGCCAATCAGCGTACTCGGCAACATATGACGAGTGCGTACCTCTGATGTCTGATTGGACGCTGATTATGCATTGCACAAATAGAGAACATGGGGTCTATCTAAGCATAGACTTAATTGATGCGGAAAAACAGCCACAAACAATATAAATATAGCATCACATATAACATGTAAATACTTGGTAATAAATAAACATCGACATTAAATGATAAAAATCAACATTAAATAAGAACAATATATTAAAGGAGGCTGCATAAACAGAGGAAAATATAGTCTTAAAATTATGTGCAGCGATAATAAATATAGATTATGCTGGTCACCATCCTCAGCCACTTAAGCAGTAACAGAGCTATGAGTTCATATCTCTGTATAGTGATAGTAAAAAATACATACATAAAGATTATTATATTTGAAGTAACAAACTAAAGAGTCACTACTGATATATTATGAGACTAATGATGAACCTGAGAAACCATATAACTATTTATGTTCTGTATCTCTGTATAGTGATAGTAAAAAATACATACATAAAGATTATTATATTTGAAGTAACAAACTAAAGAGTCACTACTGATATATTATGAGACTAATGATGAACCTGAGAAACCATATAACTATTTATGCTGCATGTACATATATACTATTATTACATCACCTAATAAGACATGATGTCAATACTATAATATCTAGTATGTAATAAAGATATTAAAATAGTATTAAAATGATAATAAAGACTGATGTGTATACTATGTATAAAAAATTTATAAAAATATATATATACTATATTGCAGCAAATAAATAATCACCCAATGGCCCCTTGTAAATAATAGATAAAATATATAAAATACTCAATAATATATGGTTAAAACTTGTGTGTAAAAGACATATAAATAGAGTTAGTTCTATTTATATGTCTTTTACACACAAGTTTTAACCATATATTATTGAGTATTTTATATATTTTATCTATTATTTACAAGGGGCCACATTACTATGTTGACATACACACATAGATAATTTTCCCATAGTTTTTATATGTATGTTCTTCATCCTTATCAAATCACTTCTGTGGGTGATTATTTATTTGCTGCAATATAGTATATATATATTTTTATCAATTTTTTATACATAGTATACACATCAGTCTTTATTATCATTTTAATACTATTTTAATATCTTTATTACATACTAGATATTATAGTATTGACATCATGTCTTATTAGGTGATGTAATAATAGTATATATGTACATGCAGCATAAATAGTTATATGGTTTCTCAGGTTCATCATTAGTCTCATAATATATCAGTAGTGACTCTTTAGTTTGTTACTTCAAATATAATAATCTTTATGTATGTATTTTTTACTATCACTATACAGAGATATGAACTCATAGCTCTGTTACTGCTTAAGTGGCTGAGGATGGTGACCAGCATAATCTATATTTATTATCGCTGCACATAATTTTAAAACTATATTTTCCTCTGTTTATGCAGCCTCCTTTAATATATTGTTCTTATTTAATGTCGATTTTTATCATTTAATGTCGATGTTTATTTATTACCAAGTATTTACATGTTATATGTGATGCTATATTTATATTGTTTGTGGCTGTTTTTCCGCATCAATTAAGTCTATGCTTAGATAGACCCCATGTTCTCTATTTGTGCAATGCATAATCAGCGTCCAATCAGACATCAGAGGTACGCACTCGTCATCTGTTGCCGAGTACGCTGATTGGCAGATGTTCAACAGACATGGTGATATAAACATCGCGGGTGCGTCGTGACGTTATGCCCTCTGTTGAAGTCAGGTGACGAAACGCGTCAGCGCGTAATCACGACTACCCGCGACCCGGAAGTGACGTTTGCGTTCCAAGCGTGCGTTCCACCGCTCACAGCTACCATTCGGAAGTGTCTGCAGGATCCGTGAGGACACACACACTCTCCCTAGGACGCTGGAAATGGTGATAGCGCCCTCTTGGGCCATTCATTGCTTATTTTACTGCTGTTTGATGTACGTAGTTTGGTTAAAGGGGTTTCCTACTGGTGGGTTAACAGATTTGAAATAAACAGGATTACACTATTGTGCTGTTATCTTCCTATTATTTTATGGTCTGCTTTGGAGCCCATCCTTATTGGTGTACCCTGATTGGAGAAGATTTGCTTATGCAGAGTAGCTGATGTTACCTTCTATTTAAGGCTCATATTTATATCTTACCTCTGGTAAGTGTGAACCCCTAAAGGGTTTTTTTTCATCACACGGTGGATTCCAAATAATTGTCTTTGGTGGTGGAAAGTGCACACTTGGACTTTTTTGTGATATTACTCACCATAATACTCTGAACTGGTCATTTCTTCATACGTGCTGGACTTTTTCAGTGGCATGATCCACGGGTCCTTTTATGTTATTTTTATTTTAGCGCTGTTTTGTGTATAACTTATTTACAGTTTTACCTGTTTATCGTTTTACCACCCTATATATTTTTTTATTTACTAATTTTAAACAGCTGCTTTACCATTTAATGTGTTTTGTATAAAAATACCTTGAATTTTACTGTTCAGGCTGCCTTGTATTTTGCAAGTTTGAACTGGCGCTAAGTGTGTGTTCTGTCAGGCCTTCATATAACACACCTTTATTCATATATATATATATATATATATATATATATAAAAATTAAAATAAATATGAATTCATATACTGAATACTATCATTGCATATATGTACTGTACACAGTTATCAAGATATAATATTTTTCACAAAAATAGCCCTTTATTGAGGCATAGAGCTATGTGCAACACACAGTATCCTTCAGCAACCAATCAGATATATTTTTTTTTTTTAATTGCTAATTGCTTCATTTCTTTCATCGTTAATTGACATAGACCATTGGACATAATTATCCGTTGAATGTATTCATTGAATAAATGAGTATGGTTGGAGGAGAGAGAAGAGAGAGATCAAAGAGTAGTGTAGGTGAATAGATCTGCCATAATTAGGGAATTGGATTGTTTAGCTAGTGTGTGTCATTTAAAAAAAGTCTTTACCTGGTCCACCAGTGTGGTGCAATTCATGGATCAAATAGTTTGCTGCAAGGAGGATTAGTCAGGTCAAGATGTGAGTAAACATCAACCTTATGGTCATTAATTTTATTATGCATTTGAGATATGTAATATACAGTAGCAAGGTTTGGAAAATGATCTACTTACCTCTAACCCCAACATTTTTGAAGAATTTGTTAAAATAGAAAGGAAATTAGAGAGTGCAGAGAATTTATAAAAAGTATAATATTATTAGCAAGTTGTTTTTACAATTATTCCTACGTTGAGACAGGCCCACATATGTGTCTGATCACCAATAGTAGACATGTGCTTCTCAAGAGGTGGAATCTAAGAAGCCTATGGTTATGCCAAGAAGGGTTTCTTTTTTTTTTTTTTGCAAGAGCGCCAAACTCAAGGTCCATAGGTTTGGCCCTTTAGTAGGAGTTTAGTAAGAGTTTATGAGCTGAAATAAAATAAAAGTAAAATGGTAAATCACAAGACCAAAGTGAAGTTGGTAAACTGCTAGAGGACAGGGCTTTCAGCATTTGTGATGAATTAAATCACAAGTACAAGGCTGAGGCAGGTAGCAGACAGACAGCCCCTCAAGAAAAAGAAAACATTTCAAAGATATAACCAGAGTATCAGTTATGTTGTTAACACAAACATACATACAAGGAATCAGACTGGCCTGTGGGAAGCATGGCTTGAGCCTTCCCCCTCCACAACTATCATCACTGAATGCAGTCCTGCAGGGTGCATGTGCATTTGGCCAGTTTGCTGATTGCAGAGTAATGTATCAGAATAGGAAGTTATGGTACTCACATGCTTTGAGCTGTGCTTGCCAAAATACAAGCAGGGCTTGGCAAGCCCTATACAATCGCTGTCTACATGTACCCTTATCTTTGAGTGTTAAGCCCTGTACACAACAATCCGACCGTGTGTACGCTCCATCGGACAAACTTTTTTAGTTTGGTTTTGAATTTCATCGGACAAAAGCTGGGTCTGCAAACGGACAAACTTTTGCCCAGCAAAAGTCCGATGGAGCAAAGTCCGACCGTGTGTACAGATAACCATTGGACTTTAGTCCGATGGACAAAACAACTAATGTAAAATCAACCAACAATAGCAGAAGTTGACCAAAGGGTGGCAGTAAAGAGCAGAAAAGAGCAGAAAAAACACGCGATGTTGTAAGAAGTTTTAAGAAAGTTTGCAGAAAAGTCAGAGCGTGTGTATGCTATGGGTGTTCCCAACCAACTCCGTTCGGACAAAAAACCACGGAAAAGTCCGATGGAAGTCCGACCGTGTGTACGAGGCTTAAGAGTCTTCTGAAAGTATCAAGCGCAGGTGATTGATGCCCACAGAAGGTGAGTAGGACTCACTGGATTCTTGCAAAAAGCCAAAAGCTACAGCCTTACCACTAGTGATGAGCCGAACACCCCCGGGTTCGGTTCGCACCAGAACCCGCGAACGGACCGAAAGTTCGCACGAACATTAGAACCCTATTAAATACAATGGATGCGAACGTTCGAATTATAAAGTGCTAATTATAACGACTATTATCCATGTTATTGTCCTAAACAGAGTTTGGAAACCCGGGTTCTGCACCAGGGGACATGTATCAATGCAAAAAGAAGTTTTAAAAACGACCGTTTTTCGGGAGCAGTCATTTTAATGATGCATAAAGTAAAAAAAAAAAGTCAAATATTCCTTTAAATATTGTACCTGGGGGGTGTCTAAAAGTATGCCTGTGAAGTGCCACGTGTTTCCCGTGTTTAGAACTGTCCCTGCACAAAATTACATTTCTAAAGGAAAAAAAAGCCATTTAACCACTTAAGCCCCGGACCATTTGGTAGCTAAAGGACCAGAGGTGAATTCAGAATTTTGCACTGCGCTGCTTTAACTGTAAATTGTGCGGACATGCAATGTTGTACCCAAACAAAATTTGCGTCCTTTTCTTCCCACAAATAGAGCTTTCTTTTAATGGTATTTGATTGCCTCTGCGATTTTTATTTTTTGCGATATAAACGGAAAAAGACCGAAAATTTTGAAAAAAAATGATATTTTCTACTTTTTGTTATAAGAAAAATCGAATAAACTCAATTTTAGTCATACATTTAGGCCAAAATGTATTCAGCCACATGTCTTTAGTAAAAAAAATGTCAATAAGCATATATTTATCGGTTTGCGCAAAAGTTATAGCGTTTACAAACTAGGGTACATTTTCTGGAATTTACACAGCTTTTAATTTATGACTGCCTATCTCATTTCTTGAGGTGCTAAAATGACAGGGCAGTACAAAACCCCCCCCAAATGACCCCATTTTAGAAAGTAGACACCCCAAGGAAATTGCTGAGAGGCATGTTGAGCCCATTGAATATTTTTTTTTTTTGTCCCAAGTGATTGAATAATGACAAAAAAAAAAAAAAAATTACAAAAAGTTGTCACTAAATGATATATTGCTCACACATGCCATGGTTATATGTGGAATTGCACCCCAAAATACATTCTGCTGCTTCTCCTGAGTACGGGGATACCACATGTGTGGGACTTTTTAGGAGCCTAGCCACGTACGGGACCCCGGAAACCAAGCACCGCCTTCAGGATTTCTAAGGGCGCAAATTTTTGATTTCACTTCTCACTACCTATCACAGTTTTGAAGGCCATAAAATGCCAAAATAGCACAAAACCCCCCCAAATGACCCCATTTTAGAAAGTAGATACCCCAAGGAAATTGCTGAGAGGCCTGTTGAGCCCATTGAATATTTTTTTTTTGTCCCAAGTGATTGAATAATGACAAAAAAAAAAAAATTACAAAAAGTTGTCACTAAATGATATATTGCTCACACATGCCATGGTTATATGTGGAATTGCACCCCAAAATACATTCTGCTGCTTCTCCTGAGTACGGGGATACCACATGTGTGGGACTTTTTAGGAGCCTAGCCACGTACGGGACCCCGGAAACCAAGCACCGCCTCCAGGATTTCTAAGGGCGCAAATTTTTGATTTCACTCCTCACTACCTATCACAGTTTTGAAGGCCATAAGGCCATGCTGAGAGGCATGGTGAGTATTTTACAGCTCTCATTTGTTTTTGAAAATGAAGAAAGAACATTTTTTTTTTTTTCTTTTTTTTTTCAATTTTCAAAACTTTGTGACAAAAAGCGAGATCTGCAAAATACTCACAATACCTCTCAGCAAATAGCTTGGGGTGTCTACTTTCCAAAATGGGGTCATTTGGGGGGGTTTTGTGCCATCTGGGCATTCCATGGCCTCAGAAACTGTGATAGGCAGTGAGAAGTGAAATCAAAAATTGACACCCTTAGAAAGCCTGAAGGCGGTGCTTGGTTTTTGGGGTCCCGTACGCGGCTAGGCTCCCAAAAAGTCTCACACATGTGGTATCCCCGTACTCAGGAGAAGCAACAGAATGTATTTTGGGGTGTAATTCCACATATGCCCATGGCATGTTTGAGCAATATATCATTTAGTGACAACTTTGTGCAAAAAAAAAAAAAAAATTGTATTTTTTCCGCAACTTGTGTCAACATATAAAATATTCCATGGACTCGACATGCCTCTCAGTATATAGCTTGGGGTGTCTACTTTCCAAAATGGGGTCATTTGGGGGGGTTTTGAACTGTTCTGGCATTTTATACACAACATTAGGAAGCTTACATCCACTCTTCTAACCACTTGAAGACAAAGCCCTTTTTGACACTTTTTGTTTACATGAAAACATATTTTTTTTTGCAAGAAAATTATGTTGAACCCCCAAACATTATATATATTTTTAAAGCAAAGGCCCTACAGAATAAAATGGTGGGTGTTGCATTTTTTTTTTCTACACAGTATTTGCGCAGCGATTTTTCAAACACATTTTTTGGGAAAAAATACAATTTTTTTAATTTTAATGCACTAAAACACACTATATTGCCCAAATGTTTGATGAAATAAAAAAGATGATCTTAGGCCGAGTACATAGATACCAAACACGACATGCTTTAAAATTTCGCACAAACGCGCATTGGCGACAAACTACATACATTTTTAAAAGCCTTTAAAAGCATTTACAGGTTACCCCGTTAGATTTACAGAGGAGGTCTACTGCTAAAATTACTGCCCTCGATCTGACCTTCGCGGTGATACCTCACATGCATGGTGCAATTGCTGTTTACATATGACGCCAGACCGACGCTTGCGTTCGCCATTGGGCAAGAGCAGGGCAGGACAGGGGTGCTTTTTTTTTTTTTTTTTTATTATTAATTTTGCTTTTTTATTTTATTTTTAAACTGTTGCTTCCATATTTATTTATTTTTCTCACTTTTATTGTTATCTCAGGGAATGTAAATATCCCCTATGAAAACAATAGGTAATGACAGGTACTCTTTTTTGAAAAAACTGGGGTCTATTGGACCCTAGATATTTCCTCTGCCCTCAAAGCATCTGACCACACCAAGATCGGTGTGATAAAATGCTTTCCCAATTTCCCAATGGCGCTTTTTATATCCGGGGGGGACATTCCCTCCCACTGCTTGTAAAAGCAGTCCAGAGGCTAATTAGCCACTAGTCTTGCTTTTACATGAAAGCTGGCCGCTGGCTGAAAAGAATGATACCAAGATGATACCTAAACCCGCAGGCATCATTCTGGTATAAACATTCAAAGTCCAGCAACATACCAGTACGTTGCTGGTCCTTGTTGGACATGTATTGTAATCTTTTTTTTCATGCAGCCTGTTGGCTGAACGAAAAAAAAAGATTGATCGGTGGGTATGCCCACCATTAGAATACCGCCCTTCATCCACCCACTTCTAATGATGGGCATACATGCACCATTTATATATGCCGAAGCATGGGGGCATCTTCTCGCAAAAGTTATGCCGCGTACACATGGTCAGACTTTTCCACGGGCAAGCCTCCGTCGGAATTTCGACCATATATACGCGGCATTAGGAGCAAAATCGCTCCTCCGCTCCTGCTGCCCCAATGCTTCGGCATATATGCTTTTTTTTTTTAACTGTGGTGGTGAAATCACCTCCTACAGCACTGGAGTCGCAGGGATCAGGCCTGTCTCTGCGAACGCTGCAGTTATGTGTGTTGTGTTTTGCAAGTGACAGTGATCGATCGATACTGCACTTCGGTGGCCTGGGCTGGACGGAGGGGCAAAACGCAGGTGCTAGCAGGTATCTGGGCTGATCCCACTAACAGTGCGTTTTTGGGAACCCTAAACTGCTGGGGACGCTAGTATAGATCTGATCAGATCAGATATTGATCTGTTCAGATACTATACCACTAAGGGGGGTGTATGCTTCACGTGTGGGTGTTAGCGTTACTGGCACTAACCTGACGCTGCCTGGGGTGTAACGCAGACCCTCTCTGACGCTAAAACCTAATTGATATCACCCGCCGGGCGATCAGGGAGTTAAACCTTTATTGGGTCATATACGGCGGGTGCCCTGACACTATAAAAAGCAAACTAACTAACCAGCGTCACCCGTAACACTTATATGATGATCACTGGTGAAAGGGTTAACTAGGGGCAATTAGGGGGTTAAAACCTTTATTAGGTAATATATGGGGGTACCTGACGCTATATAAAAACCTGACGGCGAACCTAAAAAAAATTTACTGGCTACCTATCGGCATCACCGACACTAAGACAACGATCATAAAAACGATTGCTTAGCGACAGTGGTGATAGGGGGTGAAAGGGTTACCTGGGGGGCGATCAGGGGGTTAAACCTTTATTAGATAATATATGGGGGTACCTGACGCTATAAAAACCTGCGGCGAACCTAAAAAAAATTACTGGCTACCGATCAGCATCACCGACGCTAAGACATCGATCAGAAAAATGATCGCATAGCGACGGTGGTGCTAGGGGGTGAAAGGGTTACCTGGGGGGTGATCAAGGGGGTTAAACCTTTATTAGGTAATATATGGGGGTACCCAACGCTATAAAAACCTGCGGCGAACCTAAAAAAAATTACTGGCTACCGATCAGCATCGCCGACGCTAAGACATCGATCAGAAAAATTATAACTTGGTGACAGTGGTGATAGGGGGTGAAAGGGTTACCTGGGGGGCGATCAAGGGGGTTAAACCTTCATTAGGTAATATATGGGGGTACCCGACGCTATAAAAACCTGCGGCGAACCTAAAAAAAATTACTGGCTACCGATCAGCATCACCGACGCTAAGACATCGATCAGAAAAATGATTGCTTAGTGATGGCGGTGCTAGGAGGTGAAAGGGTTATCTGGGGGGTGATCAGGGGGTTAAACCTTTATTAGGGGGGGGTTAGGGGGCTACACTGGACCTAAAACTAAATGTAGTGACACTTTTACAGTCACAAATGTCACTGATTGCAGTGATCACTAAATAAATGGTCACTGCAATCAGTGACACTGTGACTGGGGGCTGGGGGGGGCTGGGGGGTGATCTGGGGGTGTCTGGGGGGGCGATTTATGTGCCTATGTGTCCTGGTGTCAGTGTAGTGTTGTGTGTACTAACCTGGCATCTTCTCCTGTACGGCGCTCGGTATATGTGAGCGCCCCAGGAGAGATGACATCACTTCCTCCTTCCTGGCAGGCAGGGGAAGCTCTCTCATTCGCCGGGAGCGATCGAGAGGGGGTGGCCGGAATCGAACGGCCGTCCCCTCATGCTGGATCGCTCCCGAAGGTAAAACGACCACCCACTGTAAAGAAGGGGGGTCCGATCGGACCCCCCAACTATACAAAGGCAATCACGTACATATACGTGATTCTGCCTGTCGGTGCCATTCTGCTGACGTATATTTACAGTGGGCGGTCGTTAAGTGGTTAAAACTGCTTGCGGCTTTAATGTAATGTCTGGTCCCGGTAATATGGATGAAAATCTTTAAGAAAAATGGCATAGCTACCCCATCACCCCCCCCCCTACCCCAGCCCATTACCAGCCCCTTTGGGTCTTGTATGGATATTAAGGGGAACCCCGCACACAAAATAAAAAAGGCCCTATATACTCTGAACAGCCGTATACAGGCGGTGCATACAAGACAGGGACTGTAGGTTTGTTCTTATGTAGAATCTGTTTGTAATTTTGAACAGGTACATTGTTTAAGTGTAGCTCCAGCCAAAAAAACTATTTTTAAGCTTTTTGGAAAACATAGGGAAGGGTTATCACCCCTGTAACATTTGTTTTGCTGTCTGTGCCCCTGTTCAGAACATTTCACCTCACTTTGCGTCCCAATGACAACTGTTTTTGAAATGTGGTGTTTTTATTGAAACAAGGATTGGTAATAAAGCATCAGTAGAGAGGAGACACCTTTCTCCCATATTAATTCTTACAGGAGAGAATTTTCCTTCCTAGGGGTAGATTTCCTCTCACTTCCTGTTGTCTTCTTCCGTTTGCAAGTAGGCGTCGTTTGTAAGTTGGATGTTTGAAAGTAGGGACCTGCCGTATATACTCAGCAGAAATTGGCCCCTTAGGTGTTGGTGTTGGCACAAGACTGTAAGCACTCACAGTTACTCTTGGTGGGTGCTGGAACGCCCTGCTGTCAACTATTATATCAGGAATTGTAATAACATATAATTGTTGAACAGTGGTAGTAAAAATTGGGCCTTTGATGGTGGTGCTGGTGCCACAACACTGTAAGGCCTGACAGTTACTCTTGGTGGGCGCAGCAATGGGCCCTGCTGTGAATTATTAGATCAATAATTATAATTGCATGCCCCTGTTGAACAGGGGCTGAAAAATTGGGCCTTTGGTGGTGGTGGTGGTGTTGACACAACACTGTAAGGCCTGACAGTTACTCTTGGTGGGCGCAGCAATGGGCCCTGCTGTGAATTATTACATCAATAATTATAATTGCATGCCCCTGTTGAACAGGGGCTGAAAAATTGGGCCTTAGGCACTGGTGGCACAACACTGCAACCCCTCACAGATACTGTAATTGGAGCACAGCAATGAGGCCTGTTGCAAAGTATTGCATCAAAAATTGTAATTACACGCCCCTGTTAAACAGGGGCTGAAAAATTGGGCCTTAGCCACTGGTGGCGGCACCCATAAACCAAAATGATCTTCCAAGCTATCATCATTAATCGGATCATTGAGGAGGAGGAGGAGGATAGCCAGTCAACATAACAGCACAGGCACTCAGCATCAGCATCAGTCTTGAAGGGATGTGGCATTTTAAAATCAATTAGTCTGTTATATCAGCATCAGGTGTGTGGTAGCTGGTGGTGATCCAAGACTGGTTCATCTTGATGAAAGTCAGTCGATCAACCGAGTCGGTGGACAGGCGCACCCTGTGATCCGTGACAAATCCTCCAGCAGCACTAAATGTGCGTTCTGAAAGAACGCTGGATGCAGGACAGGCCAGTAGCTCAATTGCATACTGTGCAAGCTCTGGCCAGTGATCCATCCTCAAGACCCAGTAAGCCAGAGGATTTTCGGTGGGGAAGGTGTCCAAGTCTGACCTTGCCCCTAGGTATTCCTGCACCATGTATATCAGACGCTGGCGATGGTTGCTGGAACCGATCATACTTTGGGGCTGCGGACTAAAGAATTGTCTGAACGCATCGGTCAGACGGCCACCTTCCCCACCGCTCCTTCTTTGACTGCCCGAAGCCTCAGCAACTCGTTGTCCAGGACCAGGAGTTTGTAACCTCCCAGTCTCTGGGAACGCGTTGCACAGACCTTTCTGCAAGGCCCCCCGGAGTTGTCTCATCCTCTGCTCCCTCTGCGACAGTAACATAAGGTCCGCAACCTTACCCTTGTACCGTGGATCAAGGAGAGTGGCCAGCCAGTAATGGTCCCTCTCCTTGATCCGAAGAATACAAGGATCCTTCCGCAGACTTTGCAGGATCAGGAAGGCCATGCAGCGTAGGTTAGCTGAGGCATTCAGTCCGGAGTCCTCTGGGTCACTAAGGACGACATGATCCGCAGCCACCTCCTCCCAGCCACGTACAAGTCCACTGGTTTCTTGGGACTGTAAATCATCCCTAAAAGACTGCTGCTGATGATGCTGAGTGCCAGCCTCCACCTCCATGCTGACACAATCCTCCTCCTCCTCCTCTTCCTGTGCGATGGGTGGGACAGAAGGAACACTGTCTGGGTAAAGGGGGCCTTGAGAGGCAAGGAAGTCCTCCTCTTCCTGCCTCTGTTCTGCCTCAAGTGCCCTGTCCATTATTCCACGCAGCGTGTGCTCCAACAGGTGGACAAGAGGTACAGTGTCACTGATGCATGCACTGTCACTGCTCACCATCCTCGTGGCCTCCTCAAATGGTGCCAGGACAGTGCATGCATCCCTGATCATGCCCCACTGGCGTGGTGAAAAAAACCCGAGCTCCCCTGACCCTGTCCTGGTGCCGTAGTCGCACAGGTACTCATTGATGGCCCTCTGCTGCATGTGCAGCCGCTGCAGCATGGCCAACGTTGAGTTCCACCTGGTGGGCATGTCACATATAAGGCGGTTCTTGGGCAGGTTCAACTCCTTTTGCAGCTCAGCCAGGCGAGCACTGGCATTATAAGATCTGCGGAAATGCACACAGACTTTCCTGGCCATCCTGTAAGCCCGGGTACCTGCCCAAGAACCGCTGCACCACCAGGTTAAGGACGTGAGCCATACAGAGCACATGGGTCAGTTGTCCCTGTCGGAGGGCGGAGAGGAGGTTGGTGCCATTGTCGCAAACCACCATTCCTGGCTTAAGCTGGCCTGGCGTCAACCACCTCTCGGCCTGCCCCTGCAGAGCAGACAGGACCTCTGCCCCAGTGTGGCTCCTGTCCCCCAAACACACCAGCGCAAGCACGGCATGGCATCTTTTTGCCTGCGTACTTGCGTAGCCCCTTGAACGCCTACGGAGCACCGCTGGTTCCGAGGACAAACCACAGGAAGAGGCCATGGAGGAAGAAGAAGAGGAGGGGGTGGAGGAGAGAGGTGTGTCACAACCAGTAGTAGCATTTTGGAGGCGTGGCGGTGGAACAACCTCCAACACTACTGCACCTTGTCCTGCATCCTTCCCAGCTGCCAAAAGAGTGACCCAATGGGCCGTGAAAGAAAGGTAACGTCCCTGTCCATGCCTGCTGGACCATGAGTCAGCGGTAATATGCACCTTACCGCTGACCGCCCTGTCCAGCGAGGCCAAGACATTGCCTTCCACATGCCTGTAGAGAGCCGGAATAGCCTTCCGTGAGAAAAAGTGGCGTTTGGGAACCTGCCACTGAGGAACCGCACATTGCACAAACTCACGGAAGGGGGCCGAGTCTACCAACTGAAAAGGCAGCAGTTGAAGCGCTAGCAATTTAGCCAAGCTAGCATTCAACCGCTGGGCATGTGGATGGCTGGGAGTGAACTTCTTTCGACGGTCCAGCAGCTGGGGCAGGGAAATTTGCCTGCTAGAATCGGACGTCGGTGTACTGCTAGCAGAGTGGCCGCAAGTACTTGGCTGTGACACACCTAATTCTACACCTTCATTCCTCTCAGTGCAGGTTTCAGAGAGGACTGAAGGTATAGTGGGGTTGGAGATCCCAGCTGATGCGGTGCAAGGAGAGGTCCGCTTTGTTCTTTGGTGTGGGTCTTTAAGGTAGGCTTGCCAACGAGCTGCATGGCAGGTCAACATATGTCTGATCAAGCATGTGGTGCCCAAGCGGCTGATGTTTTGGCCACGCGATATACGCTTGAGACATATGTTGCAAACAGCAGCTGTGCGATCTGATGCACTCGCCTCAAAAAAGGCCCACACCAAAGAACTTTTTGAATGACGGGCAGAGGCAGCGCCCTGCACAGGCGGAGATCTGCGGTGTGATTCCGTCGGTGTGCTGCCCATACGCTGGCCACCCAAGGGCATCCTGCCTCGTTGGAGATGTGCCTCCTCCTCCTCATCCTCCTACTCCTCCTCTCTCCTATTAGGCACCCACGTGGAGTCAGTGACCTCATCATCCCCTCCCTCCTCATCACTGGAGCCAATCTGGCAGTATGCTGCAGCTGCTGGAGCATGACTGCCAGATTGGTGTCCTTCTTGAGCATCCCCTCTCTCTGCTCTCACGCTACTGCCTTCCTCTAGCTGGGTATCATCATCAGATCCTTCGAAACGCTGGGCATCCTCCTGGAGCATGTACCCAACACTGTGCTCAAACAGTTCGGGGGACTCCTCAGGAGGAGGACATGGTGGGTCTAGGGAAGGAGTGACTAATGATGACATTGATACCAGAGAAGAGGACGCTTTGGCAGCTGCTTTGCCAGTACCCTGAGCCTGGGTGAGAGAGGATGAGGAGGATGAGGTGGGCTTGGTCATCCACTCTACCAAGTCTTCGGCATGATGTGGCTCAACATGTCCAGCTGCCGAAAAGAAGGACAAGCGTGTCCCATGGCCATGTGCTGATGACAATGCACCGCGTCCACGACCAGCACTGTTGCCCCCAGACACAGAGCCTGCTTGCCCTCTTTTTTTGCCTCCTGACTGTCTGCCTCTCCTTGTTTGCCTTCCAGACATTTTAATGGATGGCCTGCAGGGAGATGGGAAAAACAGCAATAAGGGCTACCTTCAGGTGTATACTGTGCAGCAGGGATGAGCCGAACACCCCCCTGTTCGGTTCGCACCAGAACCTGCGAACAGACAAAATGTTCGTGTAAACTTTAGAACCCTATTAAATACAATGGACTCGAACGTTCGAAATCTAAAGTGTTAATTATAAAGGCTAAAAAGTGTTTGGGGACCTGGGTCCTGCCCCATGGGACATGTATCAATGCAAAAAGAAGTTTTAAAAACGGCCGTTTTTTCGGGAGCAGTGATTTTAATAATGCTTAAAATGGAAAAATAAAAGTGAAATATTCCTTTAAATTTCGTACCTGGGGGCTGTGTATGATATGCATGTGAAGTGGCGCATGTTTCCCGTGCTTAGAACTGTCCCTGCAAAAAATTTCATTTTTGAAAGAAAAAAATGCATTTAAAACTGACTCGCGGCTATTAATGAATTGTCGGCTCCCGGCAATACATACAAAAGTCATTGATAAAAAAAAAAAAGCGTGGGGGTTCCCCAGAATTCAATTACCAGGCCCTTCAGGTCTGGAATGGATATTAAGGGGAACCCCGCCGCAAATTTAAAAAAAAATTGACGTGGGGTTCCCCCAAATATCCATTCCAGGCCCTTCAGATCTGGCATGGATTTTAAAGGGGAACTCCACCACAAATTTAAAAAAAAAATGGCGTGGAGTCCCCCTAAAAATCCATACCAGACCCCTTATCCGAGCACGCAACCTGGCCGGCCGCAGGGGAAAAGGGGGGGACGAGAGAGCGGCCCACCCTCCCTCCTGAACCGTACCAGGCCACATGCCCTCAACATGGGGAGGATGTCCCCATGTTGATGGGGACAAGGGCCTCATCCCCACAACCCTTGCCCGGTGGTTGTGGGGGTCTGCGGGCGGGGGGCTTATCGGAATCTGGAAGACCCCTTTAACAAAGGGGACCTCCAGATCCCGCCCCCCCCCTATGTGAATTGGTAAGGGGTACATTGTACCCCTACCATTTCACGAAGAAAGCGTAAAAAAATGTTTAAAAAAACACACACACCTTGGAAAAGTCCTTTATTTAAAAAAAATAATAAAAAAAACATTCCAGTGGTGAAATCCAGTGTCCCGCGGCGATCCCGATGTCCAGCGCTGTCCTTCATTGGTTGTGCCTGAGCGGACCTGATGGGGAACTCCCTCTCAGTATTTTAAATGTATTTTAAATGTATAGACCCGCCCCTTCTTAAGTTCCCCATCAGGTCCGCTCAGCGGACGAGATGCGGAACATGAGAAGGGGCGGGTCTATACATGTATTACCAAAGTGAGAGCAGTTCCCCATCAGGTCCGCCCCCTCGGTATGTCGGACCCGCCTACGTCATTGGCTTGAGCGGGGAACTTCCTTCACTATGTAAATTTAAATTACACAGTGAAGGAAGTTCCCCGCTCAAGCCAATGACGTAGGCGGGTCCAACATACCGAGGGGGCGGACCTGATGGGGAACTGCTCTCACTTTGGTAATACATGTATAGACCCGCCCCTTCTCATGTTCCGCATCTGGTCCGCTGAGCGGACCTGATGGGGAACTTAAGAAGGGGCGGGTCTATACATTTAAAATACTGAGAGGGAGTTCCCCATCAGGTCCGCTCAGGCACAACCAATGAAGGACAGCGCTGGACATCGGGATCGCCGCGGGACACTGGATTTCACCGCTGGAATGTTTTTTTTTTTTTTTTTTTTAATAAAGGACTTTTTCAAGGTGTTTGTGTGTTTTTTGAAACATTTTTTTACGCTTTCTTCGTGAAATGGTAGGGGTACAATGTACCCCTTACCAATTCACATAGGGGGGGGCGGGATCTGGGGGTCCCCTTTGTTAAAGGGGTCTTCCAGATTTCGATAAGCCCCCCGCCCGCAGACCCCCACAACCACCGGGCAAGGGTTGTGGGGATGAGGCCCTTGTCCCCATCAACATGGGGACATCCTCCCCATGTTGAGGGCATGTGGCCTAGTACGGTTCAGGAGGGAGGGGGGGCCGCTCTCTCGTCCCCCCCTTTTCCCCTGCGGCCGGCCAGGTTGCGTGCTCGGATAAGGGGTCTGGTATGGATTTTTAGGGGGACTCCACGCCATTTTTTAAAAAAAATTGGGGTGGAGTTCCCCTTAAAATCCATGCCAGATCTGAAGGGCCTGGAATGGATATTTGGGGGAACCCCACGTCAATTTTTTTTTTAATTTGCGGCGGGGTTCCCGTTAATATCCATTCCAGACCTGAAGGGCCTGGTAATTGAATTCTGGGGAACCCCCACGCTTTTTTTTTTTTTTTTTATCAATGACTTTTGTATATATTGCCGGGAGCCGACAATTCATTAATAGCCGCGAGTCAGTTTTAAATGCATTTTTTTCTTTCAAAAATGACATTTTTTGCAGGGACAGTTCTAAGCACGGGAAACATGCGCCACTTCACATGCATATCATACACGCCCCCCAGGTACGAAATTTAAAGGAATATTTCACTTTTATTTTTTCATTTTAAGCATTATTAAAATCACTGCTCCCGAAAAAACGGCCGTTTTTAAAACTTCTTTTTGCATTGATACATGTCCCCTGGGGCAGGACCCGGGTCCCCAAACACTTTTTAGGACAATAACTTGCATATAAGCCTTTATAATTAGCACTTTAGATTTCTCCCATAGACTTTTCGAATTTGCCGCGAACACCCCAATTTGTTCGCTGTTCGGCGAACAGGCAATGTTCGAGTCGAACATGAGTTCGACTCGAACTCGAAGCTCATCCCTACTGTGCAGGAGGCTTAGCAACAAAGACACTGACACTGTCCCCTGCCTATCCTTCTCTGTCCCTAAACACAAGGATTTGCAATATGCTTCAGCAAGATTGGTTTAGCACAGAATAGCACACTGATAGTTTCCCGCACTGTCCTTCTCTGTCCCTACAAACAAGATTTAGCACAGAATAGCACACTGACAGTTTCCCCGAGTGTCCTTCTCTGTCCCTAAACTTAAGGATTTCAAATATGGTTCAGCAAGATTGGTTTAGGACAGAATAGCACACTGACACTTTCCCTCACTGTCCTTCTCTGTCCCTACAAACAAGATTTAGCACAGAATAGCACACTGATAGTTTCCACGAGTGTCCTTCTCTGTCCCTAAACTCAAGGATTTCAAATATGGTTCAGCAAGATTGGTTTAGGACAGAATAGCACACTGACACTTTCCCTCACTGTCCTTCTCTGTCCCTACAAACAAGGATTAGCACAGAATAGCACACTGACACTTTCCCTCACTGACCTTCTCTGTCCCTACAAACAAGGTTTAGCATAGAATAGCACACTGACACTTTCCCTCACTGTCCTTCTCTGTCCCTACAAACAAGATTTAGCACAGAATAGCACACTGACACTTTCCCTCACTGTCCTTCTCTGTCCCTACAAACAAGGTTTAGCACAGAATGACACACTGACACTCTCCCTACCTATCCTTCTCTGTCCCTAAACACAAGGAATCCAGGATTAGTAAAGGAAAAAAATTACACTGTCCCTGCCTATGCTTCTCTTTCCCTGCTCCGGAACACACTACACAAGGCCGCCGCGCTGGCGGCCTTTTATAGTGTGGGGCGTGTACTAAACCCCCTCAGCAATAATTGGCCAATCATTGCTCTCCTCGCTGCCGGCGCTGTGATTGGCCAAGCATGCGGGGTCACAGTGCATGCTTGGCCAATCACAGCGCCTGGATGACACTGCGATGGCGTAGTGCATTGTGGGCCGTTCGCGTCACTCGAATTTGGCGCGAACGGCCCAAATCGTTCAATCTTCGTCGAACGATCGAACAGCCGATGTTCGAGTCGAACGTATGTTCGACTCGAACACGAAGCTCATCCCTACTTACCACAAACATGTCTTAAAAGCTGTGCAAGCCTTGTAGCATTCCTTTTCACATATTGTATAAGAATGAGAACCAAATATCACTGTAGATTAATCAAACTTTGAGGGCAAAATACAGGGTAGAAACCAACTTTCAAAAAAAGTTGAAGTTAGACTCCAAATCTCAGTGTACATTTCAGGCTTAAAGTGGTTCTATAACACTCAAATAAATATATATCACCCATTAACATAACCACACAATCACTATAAATATATATATATATATATATATATATATATATATATATATGTATATGTAGCGGGCATGCACTTTTCCTGTGTATTTAAAACTGGCAGAGACACCAGTAATGTGCAGTTCCCTGCAGTCCAGCAGGTGGCGCTGTCGCCTTGGGCTGGGGTTGAACCATTGCTGTGTGCCGTACCCCTTTTTGTCCTCCCTCGGCAGTGGTATGGTGGGGCGGGAAACCCCCCGTGCTTGCTGGGAGAGGGTATAAAGGGGCCGGCCATCTTTGTCACGGGGCGGAGTCCCAGGCACCTTCAGCCTGAGGGCGGTGGTCATGTGGAGGGCCTAGGCGGCCTAGGCCTAAAGGACGCTCGGAGGTCGTGTTCCATCCCAGGCACCTTTGGCCTGGGGTGAGGTATTCGGATGGAGGTCTGGAGCTCAGTGCCCACCACTGAGTTCCGCGAGGGAAGGAGATCCTAGGGAACCCCGGGAGTGGGTACCCGAATCCAGAGGCGTAATGGACCGGGAGGGGGTACTTGCCTGAAGACCTGGTGCAGCATATTGCCGGTGACGGGTGAGCCTCCACCGGAGACCGCCTGGAAGGATATTTCCCCTCGATCGGAGACCGCAACCCACTTTCAGGAAGGAAAGTGGAGAGTTCATTGTGTCTGGGCCTACTCGTATCCACACCCCCCCCCCCCCTGTCTGTTCTGCTCGTTGAGGGAGTCAGACTGCCTGTGTATTACTCTGTTATCGGAAGAATAAAGGAGTGTTGGACTTTAATGGTGTGGGGCTCATTTTCTGGCAGACATTGTTTCAAAGGAGGTGGAGGCTCTGATGCAGAACGCCGACCCGGAGGTAAAAAAAAGGAACTTTGCTCACACCACACAACTATCTGCGGTGAAGGCATGGCGTGGTGACCCCGCTCTCTCTCCTCTAAGGTACCTCTAGACAAGAGACAGACGAGCTGATATAAAAGTGAGAGAGGGGAGGCCGCTATATATATATATATATATATATATATATATATATATATATATATATATATATCAATTTCACAAAAGTGAGTACACCCCTCACATTTTGAAAATATTTTATTATATCTTATGACACTTTGCTACAATGTAAAGTGTGAGTGTACAGCTTGTATAACAATGTAAATTTGCTGTCCCCTCAAAATGACTCAACACACAGCCATTAATGTCTAAACCGCTGCCAACAAAAGTGAGTACACCCCTAATTGAAAATGTCCAAATTGGGCCCAAGCTGTCAATATTTTGTGTGGCCACCATTATTTTTTCAGCACTGCCTTAACCCTCTTGGGCATGGAGTTCACCAGAGCTTCACAGGTTGCCACTGGAGTCCTCTTCCACTCCTCCATGACAACATCACGGAGCTGGTGGATATTCCATTTGAGAATGCCCCACAGATGCTCAATAGGGTTTAGGTCTGGAAACATGCTTGGCCAGTCCATAACCTTTACCCTCAGATTCTTTAGCAAGGCAGTGGTCGCCTTGAAGGTGTGTTTGGGGTCGTCATCATGTTGGAATACTGTGCTGCGGCCCAGTCTCCAAAGGGAGGGGATCATTCTCTGCTTCAGTATGTCACAGTACATGTTGGCATACATGATTCCTTAAATGAACTGTAGCTCCCCAGTGCCGGCAGCACTCATGCAGCCCCAGACCATGACACTCCCACCACCATGCTTGACTGTAGGTAAGACACACTTGTCTTTGTGCTCTTCACCTGGTTGCTGCCACACACGTTTGACACCATCTGAACCAAATAAGTTTATCTTGGTCTCATCAGACCACAGAACGTGGTTCCAGTAATCCATGTCCTTAGTCTGCTTGTCTTCAGCAAACTGTTTGCAGGCTCTCTTGTGCATCAACTTTAGAAGAGGCTTCCTTCTGGGACGACAGCCATGCAGACCAATTTGATGCAGTGTGCGGCGTATGGTCTGAACACTGACAGACTGACCCCCCCCCCACCCTTTTTGCAGCAATTTTGGCAGCACTCATACGTCTATTTCTCAAAGACAATCCCTGGATATGATCTGAGCACATGCATTCAACTTCTTTGGTCGACCATGGTGGGGCCTGTTCTGAGTGGAATCTGTTCTGTTAAACCGCTGTATGGTCTTGGCCACCATGCTGCAGTTCAGCTTCAGGGTCTTGGCAATCTTCTTACAGCCTAGACCATCTTTATGTAGAGCAACAATTCTTTTTTTTTTTTTCAGATCTTCAGAGAGTTCTTTTCCATGAGGTGACATGATGAACTTCCAGTGACCAGTATGAGAGAGTGAGAGCGATAGCGCCAAATTTAACACACCTGCTCCCCATTCACACCTGAGACCTTGTAACACTAACAAGTCACATGACACCGGGATGGGTGAAATATCTAATTGGGTCCAATTTTCACTCAGGGGTCTACTGACTTTTGTTGCCAGCAGTTCAGACATTAATGGCTGTGTTGAGTTATTTTGAGGGGACAGCACATTTACACTGTTATACAAGCTGTACACTCACTATTTTACATTGTAGCAAAGTGTAATTTCTTCAGTGTTATCACATGAAAAGATACAATAAAATATTTACAAATATCTTAGGGGTGTACCAACTCTTGTGAGATACTGTATATACATATATATATATATAGATACTGGACAGCTCCGAGCTCTGAACAGAAAGAGGGCAGACAGCAGGGAGTGCAGCAGACAGAGTCACAGCTGGAGGATCGGCCCTGGAAGTCATCTAGAAAAGGTCTTGGAAGGCAGCAAGGGGGCCAAGGCATCACTGGGAAAAGGAGGACAAGAGGCAGCTGAACCAGAGGGGCCAAAGAAGCAGGCAAAGCCAGTTTAGGGGCAGGTTGAAGCAGAGGAGGCTGATCATCCAAGAAAAGGCAATTCAGTTGCTATACACACGTTTTTTATTCTTAGGTCTGTCTCATAGCTGGGCAAGGCAAATTTATTGCTCACCACTTTCTATGGGACAGTAGACAGTACCGAAAACATAAACAAATATGATAAATAATAAAAACCACACTGTACAAGACTCTGTGAGAAATCATGTGTATTACGAGGTAGCAATTCAGAAATGCGGAATGCTCCAAAAAAACAAAGACACCTTGAATAATAAGGATTCTTAACCACTTCAATACCATGCACTTATACAGCTTCCTGCCCAAGCCAATTTTGAGCTTTCAGCGCTGTCGCAATTTGAATGACAATTGCGCGGTCATGCTACACTGTACCCAAACAAATTTTTTATCATTTTGTTCCCACAAATAGAGCTTTCTTTCAGTGGTATTTGATCGCCTCTGCGATTTTTATTTTTTGCACAACAAATAAAAAAAAGAGCGAAAATTTTGAAAAAAACTACGTTTTTCTTTGTTTCTGTAAATTTTTTTGTAAATAAGTACCTTTTCTACTTCAATGACGGGCACTGATAAGGCGGCACTGAAGGGCACTGATAAGGCGACACTGATGGGCACCGATGAGGTGGCACTGATGAGGTGGCACTGATGATGGGCACTGATGATGGGCACTGATATGCGGCACTGATTGGCACTCATAGGCGGCACTGATGGGCACTTATAGGCGGCACTGATAGGTGGCATGGACGGGCACTGATAGGTGGGCACTTATGGGCACAGATGGGCATTGATAGGTGGCGCTGATGGACACTAGTAGGTGGCACTGATGGACACTGATGCCCAGCAATGCCAGCCACCACACATTGTGGTTGTGCCATCATAGTGCCAGTCAGTGCCCATTTGTGGGCACTGATTGGCATATTTATTTTTTTTTTTTTATTTTACTACATGTGGATGGCCATGGGGGCCATCCACATGCTTGGGGCTTCCCTGTGGTCCTGGGGGGCTTCCCTGGTGGTCCAGTGTGGGTATCCGAGGGGGGGCTGCGCTGATAAACAATCAGCGCGAACCCCCCCTGTCAGGAGAGCCGCCGATCGTCTCTCCTCTACTCGCGTCTGTCAGACGCGAGTGAGGAAGAGCCGATCAACGGCTCTTCCTGTTTACATCGTGATCAGCCGTGATTGGACACGGCTGATCACGTGGTAAAAAGCCTCCGCCGGAGGCTTTTTACCAAGATCAGTGTAGCGGTGGGTCAGACTGACCCACCGCTCCACCGATCGCCGTGATGCGCGCCCCCCGGGCGCGCGGCGGCTGTTATCCTGCAGGACATCATATGACGTCCAGTGTGGATAACTGAACCACTTCCCGGACGTCAATATGCTATTGACTGGGCGGGAAGTGGTTAAGCAGAAAAACAAACAGAATTGGTGGACTTGCACATACGCACCAAAGCATCTGCAGTAATTGGCAATCTGAAATCAGCAACCAACTGCTGCCTATGATATCCTTTCAGCGCTTGTTTCACTGAAGAAGCTCATACCAGATGGGACACCATTCAAAAAAAAAAGGATATGCCGGCCAAAGTTTTCAATATACAGGAATAAGAGTAACAGCAGGATATCAAAAAATTCAGAAGAGACAAGATTAATTCCTCGGAAAACAAAGATGCCTCTCAACCAGAAGCAGCCAAGAAAAAGCACCACGAATACCACAGGGCTGGATAATTCACCCACATAGAAGGTGCTATTGAGGTCCAAATGGCAAGACTAACAGGATTCAAAGCAGGTCCCATTAATGCAGCAGGCACAGACATCCAATGTTGTCTACTTCTGGTACTAGGAGCCGAAAGCGATCAATCTGTAATCAAGGCAAAGAGTCAGCAATGACATTATCAAAACCAGCAGCATATTGCGCTTTAACGCTAAACACTTGAAAAAGAAATGCCTAAGAACAATAAGAACAATGAGCACTGGCATAGATTGGGAGGACAAGTAATTGATCACATAAACCACTCCCATATTATCAGCATGGAACAAAATACAATGATTACAGAAGTGTGAACCCCACAGTTCAAGAGCAACCAAAGCAGGAAAGATTTACAACAGAACAATAATCCGAGTTAAACCCTTGTCTTGCCAGAAAGCAAAAGACCATCTGACCAATGACCTTGCCACAATCCACTATAGCCAACAGCCCCTGAATCATCAGTTAACAAATTAAGTGCTGATGCCAAACAAAAAGGTGCCTGCCACAAAGAGCAACCATTAAAAATTGATTAAACATTTCTTCCAAATGAGTAAATCTTCCCGCATGTCCAAAGTAATGAGCACAAAATGAAATGGAGAAGCAACATCAACAATGGTCTGATATAAACATTTAGAAAAAACCTTACCCATAGAGATAACCCTAGAGGCGAATGCTAACAATCCCAATAATGAATAAAGTGTTTTCCATGTAACTTTGTGTTTAGAAAGAACATATGCAACCAACTCCAACAGCCTAGCAACTTTCTCAGTCGGTAAACAAAATTCTATGTTATCTGGAACAATAGTGGTGCCTAAGAATTCCAGACAAGTGGTGGGGTACACAGTTTTCTCAAGAGCCAAAGGAACCCCAAAAATACGACATGTAACCTAGAATATACTAAGCAAATGCAAGCAACCCGAAGAATTTGCAGGTCCAATAAAAATCATCCAAATAATGACTCAAATTGGATGATCCTGTTTGAAACCTAACAATCCATTCCAAAAAGGTTGAAAACATCTCAAAGTAACAACATAAGGAACATCCCATGGGGAGGCACTTTTCAAAATAATAACATTCATGCTCGTATTTACAGGAGTTGGGCCACTTACGTTGTCTTTCATTAGTACTAAAACACAAACCACCCCAGAAACACCCAGGAGAGGTGACAGACGGGCCGGGGGAATTGCTTCCAAGGTAGCAATAAATTCAGCCACAACTTCACATCTTTCATTCCCCATTCCCCAAAACTGAGAGTTTTTGTTGACATGATTCATCATAAAAGAAGCAAGAGAAACCATTAAAATTCTTATACGCCTCTAAGATGATCTCAACATGCTGGAACAAACCGCTGCAGCATTCAGGATGTTTTTCTCCCAGCACTCTGGCATTGATACAGAACACTTGTACCCAGTTACTAAATGTGCGAGGAGCAGATTTTTGCTTATCATTGTCAATTTTATCCACATCCTTCCAGTCAAATCTAATATCCTTAAAGAAAGGTAACAAAGACAGAAGGTCTATATATTCACCTTTCTTTAACCACTTCCCTACCGGCGCATTGTAAAATGACACCGGCAGAAACCTTTCATCCCTAAATGCGGGCGTCATATGACGTCTGCCTGTTCCCGCTGCTCTCGCAGCGTGGCGAACGGGGATGAGGCGTGTCCCTCGGGACACAGCCCATCCTCGATCAGCAGGGCCGCTGATAGGGCAGTACAATCAGCCCTCCTGTACCGGGCCCGGCTCAGCAGGGGGGCCCGGGGAACTTCATTCTCCAGCTATCGTGAAAGCACTTTGCCCAGGAGAAAGCATTTGACAATGCTCCTAGGCTTGCTGTAACATACATATATTTTACCTGGGCCCCATCAGCGCAGCAGAGGGGCCCAGATGGTGATTAGCAGAGAGGGACTATTTTCCTTATTTCGGGCGCCGGCGTGTAAAGCAGGTGCGGCACTTTTCAAAAGTTCCTGCTGGCCGCGGCTGATGACAGCCGATCTCTGGTGGAGTGATTCTCCTTTCCTCCCACCGCAACTGAGGAGGGCAGAGGACGGGGCTGTAGCCGGGCAGCGGGAGATTATTGAAGAGAGAAGTGGCCGAGAGCGCAGGCAGCACAAGGATCCCGAAGCATGGGCAGGCTCACAATTTCTGCTTTCTGGAAGGTACAGAGACACATTCAATCCATACATACAGAGAGACATACAACACCTTTTGTACTGTGTGATCATCATCATGATAATGATGATGATCATATAAGCACAGTGAGATGCTGTTAGGTCTTGTTTACTTTTGTATTTGGGTGGGGGGGGGGGGGGGAGGCAGTAAAAATGTGCAGCTCAGCCACAGTTTTACCATCTTCCAATCACTCCCCCTTATGCTTCCAAGGCACTACTGCCATAGTGCGGCAGTAGTGATTGGATGTTGTGTAAAACACCCTGCAGCCATACTACAGAAGCAGTGCCTTTGCAGCCTAAGGAGGATTGGTTGGGGGATGGTAAAACGGTGTCTTAGCTGCACATTTTTACTGCCCCCCCCACACACACAAAAGTAAACAAGACCTAACAGTTAGCATCTCACTGTACACTGCCAATCATAAATTGAGGCATTACCCATTCCACAGCCACACATATACATGGATCCTGTATACATGTGGCTCTGGAGCAGGGAATTTCTTGACCACTTATGATTGGTAGGGCACTGCGGTGGCGGGGGTGGCGGCGGGTGGGGGGCCCTGTCAGGTAGGCTGTACGGGGGCCCCATGATTTCTAACAGCGGCCCTGCCAATCAGGGTAAAGAGCCAATGAAAATTGTTCTTCACCACATGACCGGCTGTGTCCAATCACAGCCGGTCACATGCACTGTATTTGTGCACGCCGCTCGTGCACACCCCCAGGGGCACGCAGCGTGCTGATTTGGGATAAGGCATGTCACTTTTACACAGCGCATCCCCAATCAGGGTAAAGAGCCAATTAAATTGGCTCTTTACTATGTGATCGACTGTGTCCAATTACAGCCGGTCACAAACCTTGTTTTTCTGAATGTACAGCGATTCAGCACATCACACCAGAACCTTTCCCAGCTACCCGGATCGTGCAAGGAGCCTGTGGGACGCAGTAGAACTGCCAGGACTACATACTTATGATGAGCATGACTCCCACTTATATCTTGTAAGTGTTTTTAATCTTGTGCAATAAATGTTACTGTTTTAATACTACACTAAGGCCCCTTTCACACTGAGGCGTTTTTACCGCGTTTTCGCAGTAAAAATAGCGCTGTAAAAATGCCTGAAATAATCCTGCCCCAGCATTCTCCATGTGAAAGCCCTAAGGGCTTATACACTGAGGCGTTGTGCTGGCTGTGCGTTGGAAAAAATCCTGCAAACAGCTTTTTTGGAGCATCTTTGGGGCGCATAAAATAGCGCTGTAAAAACGCCTATCCCCATTGAAATGAATGAGAACCGTGGTAAAAACGCATAGGCGTTAGCGCTATTTTTAAAATAGCGCTAACGCCTATGCGTTTTTACCGCATTGTCGCTAAAAATAGCGCTAACGCGGTAAAATTGCTGTAAAAACGCATAGGCGTAGCGCTATTTTTAACGCTATCGCACTAAAAACGCGGTAAAATCCCAACACCTCAGTGTGAAAGGGGCCTTAGTGAGGCGCCTCGCCCCCCTTGTTTCTTTCATTATGTATGCAGGCTGTGCTGCCTGTTTAGTAGTGCTTGTGTTGTAATGTTGCTTCCTCTCAATGCAATTTCACCATTCTGCTAAATCCTAATTAATAATGATCCCAGTATTCTGTATTTGGTTTTATTTCAGTAGCTATGCAGTAAGGGTGCTTTCTGAACTTTTTGCATGCTCTAGATCAGGGATATGCAATTAGCGGATCTCCAGCTGTTGCCAAACTACAAGTTCCATGAGGCATAGCAAGACTCTGACAGCCACAAGCATGACCTCCAAAGGCAGAGGAATGATGGGACTTGTAGTTTGGCAACAGCTGGAGGTCCGCTAACTGCATATACCTGCTCTAGATATTACATTTTTCTTGGTAATGGGCTAACCAAATATTCTATTTTCTCTTCCTTTCCTTCTTTTATCCAGTGATTAAAGCAAACAGTTACTGACAAAACCCAGTTTATGGTTGGTGCAGATTTACAGAAAAAAATGTGTGACATTCCTAGAAAATGTTATAGTGATTGTGTTACCCACTCCTAAGGGCATGCAAGGATGTGGAGGAGGCGCCGGGCATAAGTTTGGCAGAGGAGGCGGGCACAGCTGGGGAGGCGAAGGAGGCGGCAGGCATGAGGTCAGCACAGCAGAAGAGGTGTCGGGCACAACTGAGGAGTGGAGGCGTAGCTGCAGTCCGTTGAGTCCGCTCTCTGATCCTGTCCAGCGGGCGGGTGGGGTGGAGAGTTAGTCTTGCCTAGGGTGTGGAATAGGTAAGCACCGGCCCTGCTTGTCCCCATTAACATGGGGGCAATTTGCTTTGGGGTGGGGAGCACAGAGACCCACCTGCCCCAAAGCACCCACCCCCCATGTTGAGAGCATGTGGCCTGATATGGTTTAGGAGAGGGGGCGCTCGCTCATCCCCTCCTTTTCCTGACCTACCAGGCTGCAGGCTCAGATAAGGATCTGGTATGGATTTTGGGGGGGACCCCACGCCATTTTTTCGGGGTGTTTCCTCTTAATCCATAATAAACAAATTTAGAAGCCATTTTTTTTTTTAAATTACATTTAGCTGTCAGCGGGGACTCATCAGTTGTTAAGGACACGGCGGCCGGCTTCCCAGCCCGCTCCTTAGCAACTCGCAGAAAAATCACGGTAAAATGCCGTACTTGTGTTTTGGATGCAGATCCATTGAGGTCTATAACATGCAAAATGCTGCATTTTGCAGGAAAAAAAAACCCCAACCCTTTCCAAAAACACAGAGGCACAAAAATGCATTGATGTGAATGTGTTCCGTAGGAACCCATTTTTAAAAAAAAGCATCAAAAAAGGCATTAGTGTGAATGGAGCTTCAAAGTAAAAATATAGTGTATTTTCAATGAGCACATGTTTTAGGTTTTGGCTGCAGTGAATTCTTTAGCTTTTTATGTGCTTGCTCTCCTATTGCCAATGTAGAGATTTGTAATAAACAACAGTTTAAATAAGATAGCAGCCTTACGGATAGTGCATTACTTTCCTTGGGACTAAATTACAACCTACCCCAGTCTGTGATTGGACAGTAATGAGTTATCCTTCAGCTCACCCTGTTGTGTCAGAATTCCTCTTGGCAGATTATGTGCGCTGATTGACTCCTTTAAAAAGTTAAAGTATTTATCAATTATGTACAGTATCTATCTACAATTAATGGAACAGGGTTGAATTTTTTATATGGTGATGGCGGAGACAGAAAATATCAGTAATGTTTGATAATGGTCCTACTGAACATAATCATATCATGAATAAGTACCATGGTCAATCAGCAACTTATAAACACAGCTGGAAGATGACACACATTCACTTTGATAGCAGTAATCATACCAGGTGGATTAGGGTATAAAACAGCCAAATATGTTTCAATCTGACAACCCACAAGTGGTATATAAAGTGGACCTGTATTTCATCCTTCAGGATTATGGTGAACATGATAGAGAGGGCCACGTTTAAAAATTATTGGGCCCCATACAGCCTACCCGACAGGGCCCCCCCTTGACGTAACTGTAGTGTTAGTGCAGATCATGAGCGTGAGCAGAAGACTTCTCAAAAGGAAAGTATTAACAAAAAAAAACACATAAAATAGACATAGGGGCCTCTGGGGGAGAGCATGGGCTTCCGCTGAACTTTTTTCAGGGGGGGGGGGGCATCATTTTAAGGTCATCCATGCTCGGTCCCTTTTTGACAATGCCATGAAGGGGAGGGGCTTAGTCATTATCACATAAAGCACAGGCATGCAAAGGTTTGAGAAACCTGATGCAACTATCAAGCAACTAGCAACTTTGAATAACAATATCATAAAAAATGGAGTTCCCCCCCAAGGAAATAACAACCCCCAGGATCAGTGACAGTTTCTGCAATAATAATCCCCAGCTTTGCTGTCAGTTTCCGCAATAAAAATCGCCAGCATTGGTGTCAGTAGCAACAATAATAACCCCCCACATCGGTGCAGATTTCTAGAATAAAAACTTCAGCATCTGTACCAGACAGTGTACATAATAATGACCCCCAGCACTGGTGTCAGTTTCCGCACTAAAAACTCCCAGCATTTGGTGTAATTTTCTGCAATAATTACCCCCCCCCCCCAGCATAGATGGTAGGATATCCGGTTAGACACTTCCTAAGGCTCAGTTCCTGGGAATAGTAATGGATAATGGCCAACAGGCCCTCTTACCAGACCTGGTGAAACCACAACAGTGATCCCTCTGGCTGGACGTTGCCCGGGGTGACTCTAGTCAGTAGTGTAGCATACCTGTACCCTGGCAGTGGCTCAGTTTTTCTCCCTCTCTGGTGGTGCAGGTACAGCGGGGCTCCCTCTCTGGTGGTGCGGGTACAGCGTGGCTCCCTCTCTGGTGGTGCGGGTACAGCGTGGCTCCCTCTCTGGTGGTGCGGGTACAGCGTGGCTCCCTCTCTGGTGGTGCGGGTACAGCGTGGCTCCCTCTCTGGTGGTGCTGGTACAGCGTGGCTCCCTCTCTGGTGGTGCTGGTACAGCGTGGCTCCCTCTCTGGTGGTGCTGGTACAGCGTGGCTCCCTCTCTGGTGGTGCGGGTACAGCGTGGCTCTCTGGTGGTGCGGGTACAGCATGGCTCCCTCTCTAGCTTCCCCCAGCACAGTATTCTCTTTTCTCCTATTGTAACCCCCCCCAGTAGAGTACTTGCATGCTGGGGGCTGTAGCATGGTGTCTGTGGACACGCTGGGGCTGCCACTCTTCAGGGACTACATTTTCCTTGATGCCACCAGTCCCCAGAGTCTTCTGATTGGCCCTCTGCTGTGGCCAATCATGGGGAGAAAAACAGCGGGCAGGAAGAAGGGCGGCGGCGAATCCAATTAGAGCCGCTCTCTCTCTTCTAGCTTCAGCTGACAGAAAGGGGGAGGGGGCGATCGGGGGAGATATACAGACAGCTCGCAGCTCTCCTCTCCCTGATCCCCAAGAATCATTATCATGGCACTGGATTCCGGGGGGGGGGGGGGGGAACGCCCTCCCTTGCCCTATGGAGCGGACGCCCATGGGGGAGAGTGATCCCTGAGGCAGAGAGCCTGAAACTTGGAACCCGGAGTTGGACAGCAAGAAAAACAAATTGTCTGTGGAGTCGTAGCGATAAGCTACAGCTACCTATATTATTTGAATTGATTGTTAACAAACAATATAACTTCTTGTTGGCAGGAACTTATGTGATACATTGATTTCAATTCAACTGCAGCTGAGAGCACTAGTTAAACACACTGATTTAACTCTCACTCGTTGTTGAGTCTGAAAAAATTTGTTGACAATCATCTCATTTGTAGCACATTATTTTCAATGTGTTGCCAGTGAGGACGAAAAAATCCAGTACATATCTTGACAACACTGTTGTGATGGATACATTTTACAAAAAGTACCTAGCAACATTTATAATATATCGACTGTGCAATGTACTGACTTCCTGGAACTGCTAGTGGGAGGATTCACCATGAAAATGAGTCACAAAATAGTCAGTTTAGATACAAAAAAAAATCATTGGTAATTATGCAATACATCTTCCTTTTGTCCTTGAATATTGCTTCATGAATGTCACATTGTCTGTTTTGTAGTTTCCTGGGAAACTGTTTTTTCTGTCTATTCTATTGCCTCATAGTATAAATGGGTAGGGAACAGCTATGTATTGCCAACAAGTGTATATAGCAATAGTTACACCTAGTAACCCTATATGGTGCAGATATTCATCTGAAAACTTTTGTATAAGAAATTAAATTCATATTAGAACTTGCTTCAATTATATTGTCAAATAATAAATGATCATCACATCCACCCAAGATACTGCTAGAGCACATGAAGGAATGACAGCAAGAAAAAAAAAAAATATTGAAATAGGGCGAATAAACAAAATAAACCAATCCATGTATAACATGTAACGTTTAACATAGTGTAAACTGTTGAGGTAGTATGTGTCTTTTTTATTTTTTACTTATGACTGCAAGTAAGTGATACTGCCACTGACCACCAATGTTAAAGTAATATATATAGTGGTGCATTATAGACCATCTAGACCATCGTCAGCCACCAGTGTTTAAAGTACAGAAAATAGAAAAGGTTGCTGAGTGTCTGATAATCATCAGCACCACATCCCGTAATTTACAGGTAAGTACAGGTGTAGCTTTATTAAAACTTACAGAAACAACCACCCCCTTGCTCTCCTGGGCTAAACTGCACTAACCAACCACACCCTAGCTCAGTGATTGGCGAACCTTGGCATCCCAAATGTTTTGGAACTACATTTCCCATGCTGTTCATGCACTCTGCAGTGTAGCATCATGGGAAATGTTGTTCCAAAACATCTGGGGTGCCGAGGTTCGCCATCAATGCCCTAGCTGCTTACTCACCTCTGTATCACAGCTGTGACCTGCTGCATTGTCTACTGCCTCTGCAATGAAATTCTTTTCAGTGCTGGCAAGCCCTATTTAAGTCCGCATAAACTCGAATGGGAATGTGTAGTAAGGGGTTAAGTGGCCCTGTTGAAATTCCTTATGTGACCACTAGAGAGCTCCCATTTCCCTAGAGCAGTGATGACGAACCTTGGCGCCCCAGATGTTTTGGAACTACATTTCCCATGATACTCAACTACAGTGCATAAGCATCATGGTCAATGTAGTTCAAAAACATCTGGGGTGCCAAGGTCGCCATCATTGCCCTAGAGAAAGGTGCATAGTTGCCAATGTTGTCAAAAAATATATAAGTGGAATCTTACTATAATTAGGGGGTGGGGCATTAATTTATAGGCGTGCCATAGTGGGGGAAGAAAAATTGTGAAAAATGGGGGTGGTTTTAACAAAATATTGGGTGTGGCTTAAATGGGTGTGGCACAAAGGGGGTGTGGTTTGAGTCTGAGATGAACAAGGGATGGAAGGAGAAAGAAAGAAATAGGGAGGGAAGGAGAGCGAAGGATGGAAAGAAAGAGGAATGAAGGGACAGCAGGCCCAGATCCTACACCACAATAGAAATATGTGTATTCAAGAAAGTTTAACAATCAGCAGATAAAGATAATCCAAACGCCTGGTGTTAGCGATTCAATCATCACAGCACCATGGTTGATATGGTATCAGGGTGATTAAAGTGCATTATTTCTATTATTACATTGTAATATTCAATTGAATAGTTCACCATAATGCAGAATCAGTGGGAACACAGAGCATGTCACTTGACACGTCGCCTGCCACCAGATGCCCTCAGGTTTCCCCAGTTCCCCAGTAGAGTCCCTCCTTACATCAGGTGTCCCTAGCAGAGTCCCTTCTCTCACCACGTGTCCCCAGCGGAGTCCCTCTTTACATCAGGTGTCCCCAGAGGAGTCCCTCCTTACATCAGGTGTCCCCAGCACCAGAGGAGTCCCTCTTTACATCAGGTGTCCCCAGCGGAGTCCATCTTTACATTAGGTGTCCCCAGTAGACTCCCTCTTTACATCAGGCATCCCCAGAGGAGTCCCTCCTTACATCAGGTGTTCCCAGCGGAGTCCCTCTTACATCGGGTGTCCCCAGCGGAGTCCCTCTTTACATCAGGTGTCCCCAGCGGAGTCCCTCCTTACATCAGGTGTCGCCCCGGTAGCGACGCCACCGGTGATTTGGTCTCCGCGCCATTTACAGAAGACCAGCTCATGGAGGCCAAAGGGAAGAACCAAGAGGCGGAGCCTGGGTTCCGCCTCTTGGTTCTTACTCACGATAGCTGGTCTTCTGTAAAATGGTATAAACTAACCAAGCTGCGCTGCAAATTACTATTAACAAAAATTCATAAGAATCCTATATGGATATTAATAAATGAAATACACCATATATTGGATAATTGTAAATGATGTGATATCAAAATCATGAAAAAAGTGATACATAAGGAAAAACAAAACAAGTGAGTCCTTGAAATCCAACGTGATGTGACAAGACACAAATGGACCCAGATGGTAAATGTATGTCACATAAACCCAAAGATGAGCATCCTTCCAAATGTCCGTGTCACTAAAGACTATAATGACAGAAATAGTGTGTCATGCACTTGAAGTGATGGGATACAGTTCTACAAAAACACAGTTCTTCAATATTTTGATTGCTGGTGACTTCAAACAGAAAAGCACCCAAGAAGAAGTGATGAGATAGAAAGGGATCCTCCACCTCCAATATCAAAGCTGCTTACCAGCTGTATAGATCTCTTGTCAGGAGATCGTAACTGCTTGTGGCTAATTACCCAAGCCCTGTGTCCATGTTTACCCGGCTCTGAACACCGGGAAACCATGATGTCAAAGCCGCCATCTTTACGCTGGGCAAGCTCCAGCAGTGTGTGACCATTCAGCTAAGCCAGAACAGTACACACAAAAGCCGTATTTAGATCATTGTGCATTTGGATTTGAGGAAAAGATTTGCATCAACCCAAAATGGTGATGCCGGATGTATTACATTAAAAATGGTTAGTAAAAAACATTTTAAATTAAGGGGACCAAAACGATGCTGACTGACCTGTTACCTTTTCGGGGTCTCTGACTCATGATGTTTAACCACTTGCCGCCCGCCCTATAGCGGATTGACAGGGGCAAAGTGGTTTCAAAATCCTGACTGGACGTCATATGACGTCCTCAGGATTTTGAGCCGCTGCGCGCCCCCAGGAGCGCGCATCGCGGCGATCGTTGTTGCGGGATGTCAGTCTGACACCCCGCAACACCGATCTAGGTAAAGAGTTTCCGACGGAGACTCCTTACCATGTGATCAGCCGTGTCCAATCACGGCTGATCGCGATGTAAACTGGAAAAGCCGGTGATCGGCTTTTCCTCACTCGCGTCTGTCAGATGCGAGTAGAGGAGAGCTGATCGGCTGCTCCTCTGACAGGGGGGGTTTGTGCTGATCTATTATCAGTGCAGCCCCCCGAGGATGCCCACACTGGACCACCAGGGATGCCACCAGACCACCAGGGATGCCCACCACCAGGTATACCACCCTAGACCACCAGGAATGCTAATCAGTGCCTCTAATGGATGCCAATCAGTGCCCACAATGGATGCCAATCAGTGCCCTCAATGGGCATCACTGATTGGCAGGCATTATTGTTTGGCACTGATTGGCATCCATTAGTAAAACACATTACAGTACAGTGCCACCTATCAGTGCCCATCCATGCCACCTATTAGTGCCCATCCATGCCCATCCGTGCCACCTATCAGTGCCCATCCATGCCGCCTATCAGTGCCGCCTATCGGTGCCCATCCGTGCCGCCTATCGGTGCCCATCCGTGCCGCCTATCTGTGTCCATCCGTGCCGCCTATCTGTGCCCATCCGTGCCGCCTATCTGTGCTGCCTATCTGTGCCCATCTATGCCACCTATTGGTGCCCATCCGTGCCCGTCAGTGCAGCCCCATCAGTGAAGGAGAAAACGTACTTATTTACAACGTTTTGTAACTGAAACCAAAAAAAATAAGTTTTTTTTCAAAATTTTTGGTCTTTTTTTAATTTTTTTAGCAGAAAATAAAAGTCCCAGAGGTGATCAAATACCACCAAAAGAAAGCTCTATTTGTGGGAACAAAATGATAAAAATTTAGTTTGGGTGCAGTGTAGCACAACCGTGCAATTGTCATTCAAAGTGCAACAGCGCAGAAAGCTGAAAATTGGTCTGGGCAGGAAGGTGTATAAGTGCCCAGTATGGAAGTGGTTAAACAGACAGTAGTCTCATCTCATCAATGTGACCTAAAAACATATATATGATATCATATGCTGTGACAATGAATCATTGGAACAAGTACACCAGGGTTTGTACTAAATGTTCTTAGAACCTTTCCAATACTATTTAAAAGGTCAACCCCACTGACCTATCAAAAATAGGTAAAAGAGCAAAATATTAATAAATTTAAAATGAAGCTGAGTTAGAACAAACTTGACCCAGCTTCAAACTGTGGGCTAAAATGATTATGAAACGTGAGCATCACAATATAAAGCCGGTACCTAACACTAAGGTGAATCCTCTCTTCACTGAGGTGGAAAAAAGGGGGAAGGGGAGAAAAACCCTTAATTCTCAATGGCTTCTATGATTATACCTAGACTACACTGACCCCCCAATGCTCGTGTCGATCACCCAAACTTTGGAGGCTTCAGTATATCAAAAAAGACAAAATTATTTAAAAATTGATATTCCAAATAAAAAAGAGAAAAAAAAAGATAGAAAAAAAGGGGAGGGGTATAATCGAAAAGGAAACAATGAGCCAAAAATCCACTGTCCCACACTCTGCCACAGAGTGGGTAACAGTAAGCCCTCTGAAAGGCCCCAAACCTAAAATCTAAAGTTCATGAATAAAAAAACAGACAAACTAAAACAAATATGGATCTGGGGTGAATGATAATGGGTGGTCCCAGACACATCTGTATATGTTCGTCCCATGGAAACCTACCTATCATCCCCTGTACCTACATGGCAACAAAAGGTTAACTTAGGTGGTTCCAGATTAAAACTTAGGGTGAAAAGGCATCTGATTGGAGGAATGATGGTCAAAATACTAAAAACAAGAATGTCTACCCGGAACTCAGAGCTCTGATGGGTCTGGGACCAGTGCTGGGACAAGGCCATTTGGTGCCCAGGGCGAAGATGGCAAACTGTACCCCCCCCCCCCCGTTTTTAAGAAAGAATGAAAGAATCAATGTCGTTTCAAAACAAGAATATACTTAAAACAATACAAATTCAATAAGGTTTAATGCGATAGAAACAGAGTTCACTCACACATTTTAATTATATGTACAAATCCCCCCACTTTCCCAGCCCTCCTCTCTGTACAAATCCCCCCACTTTCCCAGCCCTCCTCTCTGTACACATCCCCCCACTTTCCCAGCCCTCCTCTCTGCACAAATCCCCCCACTTTCCCAGCCCTCCTCTCTGCACAAATCCCCCCACTTTCTCAGCCCTCCTCTCTGCACAAATCCCCCCAACTTTTCCAGCCCTCCTCTCTGCACAAATCCCCCCACTTTCTCAGCCCTCCTCTCTGCACCAATCCCCCCAACTTTTCCAGCCCTCCTCTCTGCACAAATCCCCCCACTTTCCCAGCCCTCCTCTCTGTACAAATCCCCCCACTTTCCCAGCCCTCCTCTCTGTACACATCCCCCCACTTTCTCAGCCCTCCTCTCTGTACACATCCCCCCACTTTCTCAGCCCTCCTCTCTGCACAAATCCCCCCACTTTCCCAGCCCTCCTCTCTGTACAAATCCCCCCACTTTCCCAGCCCTCCTCTCTGTACAAATCCCCCCACTTAACCAGCCCTCCTCTCTGCACAAATCCCCCCACTTTCCCAGCCCTCCTCTCTGCACAAATCCCCCCACTTTCTCAGCCCTCCTCTCTGCACAAATCCCCCCAACTTTTCCAGCCCTCCTCTCTGCACAAATCCCCCCACTTTCTCAGCCCTCCTCTCTGCACAAATCCCCCCAACTTTTCCAGCCCTCCTCTCTGCACAAATCCCCCCACTTTCCCAGCCCTCCTCTCTGTACAAATCCCCCCACTTTCCCAGCCCTCCTCTCTGTACACATCCCCCCACTTTCTCAGCCCTCCTCTCTGCACAAATCCCCCCACTTTCTCAGCCCTCCTCTCTGCACAAATCCCCCCAACTTTTCCAGCCCTCCTCTCTGCACAAATCCCCCCACTTTCCCAGCCCTCCTCTCTGCACAAAGCCCCCCAACTTTCCCAGCCCTCCTCTCTGCACAAATCCGCCCAAGTTTCCCAGCCCTCCTCTCTGCACAAATCCCCCCAACTTTCCCAGCCCTCCTCTCTGCACAAATCCCCCCAACTTTCCCAGCCCTCCTCTCTGCACAAATCCCCCCAACTTTCCCAGCCCCCCTCTCTGCACACATCCCCCCAACTTTCCCAGCCCCCCTCTCTGCACACATCCCCCCACTTTCCCAGCCCTCCTCTCTGCACACATCCCCCCACTTTCCCAGCCCCCCTCTCGGCACAAATCCCCCAACTTTCCCAGCCCTCCTCTCGGCACACATCCCCCCACTTTCCCAGCCCTCCTCTCTGCACAAATCCCCCCACTTTCCCAGTCCTCCTCTCTGCACAAATCCCCCCACTTCCCCAGCCCTCCTCTCTGCACACATCCCCCCACTTTCCCAGCCCTCCTCTCGGCACAAATCCCCCAACTTTCCCAGCCCTCCTCTCTGCACACATCCCCCAACTTTCCCAGCCCTCCTCTCTGTACAAATCCCCCAACTTTCCCAGCCCTCCTCTCTGCACACATCCTCCCACTTTCCCAGCCCTCCTCTCTGCACAAATCCCCCCAATTTTCCCAGCCCTCCTCTCTGCACAAATCCCCCCAACTTTCCCAGCCCTCCTCTCTGCACAAATCCCCCACTTTCCCAGCCCTCCTCTCTACACAAATCCCCCCACTTTCCCAGCCCTCCTCTCTGTACACATCCCCCCACTTTCCCAGCCCTCCTCTCTGTACACATCCCCCCACTTTCCCAGCCCTCCTCTCTGCACAAATCCCCCCACTTTCTCAGCCCTCCTCTCTGCACAAATCCCCCCAACTTTCCCAGCACATCTGTCTGCACAAATCCCCCCAACTTTCCCAGCCCTCCTCTCTGCACAAATCCCCCCAACTTTCCCAGCCCTCCTCTCTGCACAAATCCCCCCACTTTCCCAGCCCTCCTCTCTGTACACATCCCCCACTTTCCCAGCCATCCTCTCTGCACAAATCCCCCACTTTCCCAGCCCTCCTCACTACACAAATCCCCCCACTTTCCCAGCCCTCCTCTCTGCACAAATCCCCCCACTTTCTCAGCCCTCCTCTCTGTACAAATCCCCCCACTTTCCCAGCCCTCCTCTCTGTACAAATCCCCCCACTTTCCCAGCCCTCCTCTCTGTACACATCCCCCCACTTAACCAGCCCTCCTCTCTGCACAAATCCCCCCACTTTCCCAGCCCTCCTCTCTGCACAAATCCCCCCACTTTCCCAGCCCTCCTCTCTGCACAAATCCCCCCAACTTTTCCAGCCCTCCTCTCTGCACAAATCCCCCCACTTTCTCAGCCCTCCTCTCTGCACAAATCCCCCCAACTTTTCCAGCCCTCCTCTCTGCACAAATCCCCCCACTTTCCCAGCCCTCCTCTCTGTACAAATCCCCCCACTTTCCCAGCCCTCCTCTCTGTACAAATCCCCCCACTTTCCCAGCCCTCCTCTCTGTACACATCCCCCCACTTAACCAGCCCTCCTCTCTGCACAAATCCCCCCACTTTCCCAGCCCTCCTCTCTGCACAAATCCCCCCACTTTCTCAGCCCTCCTCTCTGCACAAATCCCCCCAACTTTTCCAGCCCTCCTCTCTGCACAAATCCCCCCAACTTTTCCAGCCCTCCTCTCTGCACAAATCCCCCCACTTTCTCAGCCCTCCTCTCTGCACAAATCCCCCCAACTTTTCCAGCCCTCCTCTCTGCACAAATCCCCCCACTTTCCCAGCCCTCCTCTCTGTACAAATCCCCCCACTTTCCCAGCCCTCCTCTCTGTACACATCCCCCCACTTTCTCAGCCCTCCTCTCTGCACAAATCCCCCCACTTTCTCAGCCCTCCTCTCTGTACAAATCCCCCCACTTTCCCAGCCCTCCTCTCTGTACAAATCCCCCCACTTTCCCAGCCCTCCTCTCTGTACACATCCCCCCACTTAACCAGCCCTCCTCTCTGCACAAATCCCCCCACTTTCCCAGCCCTCCTCTCTGCACAAATCCCCCCACTTTCTCAGCCCTCCTCTCTGCACAAATCCCCCCAACTTTTCCAGCCCTCCTCTCTGCACAAATCCCCCCACTTTCTCAGCCCTCCTCTCTGCACAAATCCCCCCAACTTTTCCAGCCCTCCTCTCTGCACAAATCCCCCCACTTTCCCAGCCCTCCTCTCTGTACAAATCCCCCCACTTTCCCAGCCCTCCTCTCTGTACACATCCCCCCACTTTCTCAGCCCTCCTCTCTGCACAAATCCCCCCACTTTCTCAGCCCTCCTCTCTGCACAAATCCCCCCAACTTTTCCAGCCCTCCTCTCTGCACAAATCCCCCCACTTTCCCAGCCCTCCTCTCTGCACAAAGCCCCCCAACTTTCCCAGCCCTCCTCTCTGCACAAATCCGCCCAAGTTTCCCAGCCCTCCTCTCTGCACAAATCCCCCCAACTTTCCCAGCCCTCCTCTCTGCACAAATCCCCCCAACTTTCCCAGCCCTCCTCTCTGCACACATCCCCCCAACTTTCCCAGCCCCCCTCTCTGCACACATCCCCCCACTTTCCCAGCCCTCCTCTCTGCACACATCCCCCCACTTTCCCAGCCCCCCTCTCGGCACAAATCCCCCAACTTTCCCAGCCCTCCTCTCGGCACACATCCCCCCCACTTTCCCAGCCCTCCTCTCTGCACAAATCCCCCCACTTTCCCAGCCCTCCTCTCTGCACAAATCCCCCCACTTCCCCAGCCCTCCTCTCTGCACACATCCCCCCACTTTCCCAGCCCTCCTCTCGGCACAAATCCCCCAACTTTCCCAGCCCTCCTCTCTGCACACATCCCCCAACTTTCCCAGCCCTCCTCTCTGTACAAATCCCCCAACTTTCCCAGCCCTCCTCTCTGCACACATCCTCCCACTTTCCCAGCCCTCCTCTCTGCACAAATCCCCCCAATTTTCCCAGCCCTCCTCTCTGCACAAATCCCCCCAACTTTCCCAGCCCTCCTCTCTGCACAAATCCCCCACTTTCCCAGCCCTCCTCTCTACACAAATCCCCCCACTTTCCCAGCCCTCCTCTCTGTACACATCCCCCCACTTTCCCAGCCCTCCTCTCTGTACACATCCCCCCACTTTCCCAGCCCTCCTCTCTGCACAAATCCCCCCACTTTCTCAGCCCTCCTCTCTGCACAAATCCCCCCAACTTTCCCAGCACATCTGTCTGCACAAATCCCCCCAACTTTCCCAGCCCTCCTCTCTGCACAAATCCCCCCAACTTTCCCAGCCCTCCTCTCTGCACAAATCCCCCCACTTTCCCAGCCCTCCTCTCTGTACACATCCCCCACTTTCCCAGCCATCCTCTCTGCACAAATCCCCCCCAACTTTCCCAGCCCTCCTCTCTGTACACATCCCCCCACTTTCCCAGCCCTCCTCTCTGCACAAATCCCCCAACTTTCCCAGCCCTCCTCTCTGCACAAATCCCCCCACTTTCCCAGCCCTCCTCTCTGTACACATCCCCCCACTTCCCCAGCCCTCCTCTCTGCACAAATCCCCCCACTTTCCCAGCCCTCCTCTCTGTACACATCCCCCCACTTTCCCAGCCCTCCTCTCTGCACAAATCCCCCCCAACTTTCCCAGCCCTCCTGTCTGCACAAATCCCCCCAACTTTCCCAGCCCCCCTCTCTGCACATCCCCCACTTTCCCAGCCCTCCTCTCTGCACACATCCCCCCACTTTCCCAGCCCTCCTCTCTGCACAAATCCCCCCCAACTTTCCCAGCCCTCCTCTCTGCACAAATCCCCCCAACTTTCCCAGCCCTCCTGTCTGCACAAATCCCCCCAACTTTCCCAGCCCCCCTCTCTGCACATCCCCCACTTTCCCAGCCCTCCTCTCTGCACACATCCCCCCACTTTCCCAGCCCTCCTCTCTGCACACATCCCCCCACTTTCCCAGCCCTCCTCTCTGCACAAATCCCCCACTTTCCCAGCCCTCCTCTCTGCACAAATCCCCCCACTTTCCCAGCCCTCCTCTCTGCACAAATCCCCCCACTTTCCCAGCCCTCCTCTCTGTACAAATCCCCCAACTTTCCCAGCCCTCCTCTCTGCCCACATCCCCCCACTTTCCCAGCCCTCCTCTCTGCACAAATCCCCCCAACTTTGCAAGCCCTTCTCTCTGCACAAATCCCCCCAACTTTCCCAGCCCCCCTCTCTGCACACATCCCCCCAACTTTCCCAGCCCCCCTCTCTGCACACATCCCCCCACTTTCCCAGCCCTCCTCTCTGCACACATCCCCCACTTTCCCAGCCCTCCTCTCGGCACAAATCCCCCAACTTTCCCAGCCCTCCTCTCTGCACACATCCCCCCACTTTCCCAGCCCTCCTCTCTGCACAAATCCCCCCAACTTTCCCAGCCCTCCTCTCTGCACAAATCCCCCCAACTTTCCCAGCCCTCCTCTCTGCACACATCCCCCCACTTTCCCAGCCCTCCTCTCTGCACAAATCCCCCCACTTTCCCAGCCCTCCTCTCTGTACACATCCCCCCACTTTCCCAGCCCTCCTCTCTGTACAAATCCCCCAACTTTCCCAGCCCTCCTCTCTGCACACATCCTCCCACTTTCCCAGCCCTCCTCTCTGCACAAATCCCCCCAACTTTCTCAGCCCTCCTCTCTGCACAAATCCCCCCAACTTTCCCAGCCCTCCTCTCTGCACAAATCCCCCACTTTCCCAGCCCTCCTCACTACACAAATCCCCCCACTTTCCCAGCCCTCCTCTCTGCACAAATCCCCCCACTTTCTCAGCCCTCCTCTCTGTACAAATCCCCCCACTTTCCCAGCCCTCCTCTCTGTACAAATCCCCCCACTTTCCCAGCCCTCCTCTCTGTACACATCCCCCCACTTAACCAGCCCTCCTCTCTGCACAAATCCCCCCACTTTCCCAGCCCTCCTCTCTGCACAAATCCCCCCACTTTCCCAGCCCTCCTCTCTGCACAAATCCCCCCAACTTTTCCAGCCCTCCTCTCTGCACAAATCCCCCCAACTTTTCCAGCCCTCCTCTCTGCACAAATCCCCCCACTTTCTCAGCCCTCCTCTCTGCACAAATCCCCCCAACTTTTCCAGCCCTCCTCTCTGCACAAATCCCCCCACTTTCCCAGCCCTCCTCTCTGTACAAATCCCCCCACTTTCCCAGCCCTCCTCTCTGTACACATCCCCCCACTTTCTCAGCCCTCCTCTCTGCACAAATCCCCCCACTTTCTCAGCCCTCCTCTCTGTACAAATCCCCCCACTTTCCCAGCCCTCCTCTCTGTACAAATCCCCCCACTTTCCCAGCCCTCCTCTCTGTACACATCCCCCCACTTAACCAGCCCTCCTCTCTGCACAAATCCCCCCACTTTCCCAGCCCTCCTCTCTGCACAAATCCCCCCACTTTCTCAGCCCTCCTCTCTGCACAAATCCCCCCAACTTTTCCAGCCCTCCTCTCTGCACAAATCCCCCCACTTTCTCAGCCCTCCTCTCTGCACAAATCCCCCCAACTTTTCCAGCCCTCCTCTCTGCACAAATCCCCCCACTTTCCCAGCCCTCCTCTCTGTACAAATCCCCCCACTTTCCCAGCCCTCCTCTCTGTACACATCCCCCCACTTTCTCAGCCCTCCTCTCTGCACAAATCCCCCCACTTTCTCAGCCCTCCTCTCTGCACAAATCCCCCCAACTTTTCCAGCCCTCCTCTCTGCACAAATCCCCCCACTTTCCCAGCCCTCCTCTCTGCACAAAGCCCCCCAACTTTCCCAGCCCTCCTCTCTGCACAAATCCGCCCAAGTTTCCCAGCCCTCCTCTCTGCACAAATCCCCCCAACTTTCCCAGCCCTCCTCTCTGCACAAATCCCCCCAACTTTCCCAGCCCTCCTCTCTGCACAAATCCCCCCAACTTTCCCAGCCCCCCTCTCTGCACACATCCCCCCAACTTTCCCAGCCCCCCTCTCTGCACACATCCCCCCACTTTCCCAGCCCTCCTCTCTGCACACATCCCCCCACTTTCCCAGCCCCCCTCTCGGCACAAATCCCCCAACTTTCCCAGCCCTCCTCTCGGCACACATCCCCCCCCACTTTCCCAGCCCTCCTCTCTGCACAAATCCCCCCACTTTCCCAGCCCTCCTCTCTGCACAAATCCCCCCACTTCCCCAGCCCTCCTCTCTGCACACATCCCCCCACTTTCCCAGCCCTCCTCTCGGCACAAATCCCCCAACTTTCCCAGCCCTCCTCTCTGCACACATCCCCCAACTTTCCCAGCCCTCCTCTCTGTACAAATCCCCCAACTTTCCCAGCCCTCCTCTCTGCACACATCCTCCCACTTTCCCAGCCCTCCTCTCTGCACAAATCCCCCCAATTTTCCCAGCCCTCCTCTCTGCACAAATCCCCCCAACTTTCCCAGCCCTCCTCTCTGCACAAATCCCCCACTTTCCAAGCCCTCCTCTCTACACAAATCCCCCCACTTTCCCAGCCCTCCTCTCTGTACACATCCCCCCACTTTCCCAGCCCTCCTCTCTGTACACATCCCCCCACTTTCCCAGCCCTCCTCTCTGCACAAATCCCCCCACTTTCTCAGCCCTCCTCTCTGCACAAATCCCCCCAACTTTCCCAGCACATCTGTCTGCACAAATCCCCCCAACTTTCCCAGCCCTCCTCTCTGCACAAATCCCCCCAACTTTCCCAGCCCTCCTCTCTGCACAAATCCCCCCACTTTCCCAGCCCTCCTCTCTGTATACATCCCCCACTTTCCCAGCCATCCTCTCTGCACAAATCCCCCCCAACTTTCCCAGCCCTCCTCTCTGTACACATCCCCCCACTTTCCCAGCCCTCCTCTCTGCACAAATCCCCCCAACTTTCCCAGCCCTCCTCTCTGCACAAATCCCCCCACTTTCCCAGCCCTCCTCTCTGTACACATCCCCCCACTTCCCCAGCCCTCCTCTCTGCACAAATCCCCCCACTTTCCCAGCCCTCCTCTCTGTACACATCCCCCCACTTTCCCAGCCCTCCTCTCTGCACAAATCCCCCCCAACTTTCCCAGCCCTCCTCTCTGCACAAATCCCCCCAACTTTCCCAGCCCTCCTGTCTGCACAAATCCCCCCAACTTTCCCAGCCCCCCTCTCTGCACATCCCCCACTTTCCCAGCCCTCCTCTCTGCACACATCCCCCCACTTTCCCAGCCCTCCTCTCTGCACAAATCCCCCCCAACTTTCCCAGCCCTCCTCTCTGCACAAATCCCCCCAACTTTCCCAGCCCTCCTGTCTGCACAAATCCCCCCAACTTTCCCAGCCCCCCTCTCTGCACATCCCCCACTTTCCCAGCCCTCCTCTCTGCACACATCCCCCCACTTTCCCAGCCCTCCTCTCTGCACACATCCCCCCACTTTCCCAGCCCTCCTCTCTGCACAAATCCCCCACTTTCCCAGCCCTCCTCTCTGCACAAATCCCCCCACTTTCCCAGCCCTCCTCTCTGTACACATCCCCCCACTTTCCCAGCCCTCCTCTCTGTACAAATCCCCCAACTTTCCCAGCCCTCCTCTCTGCCCACATCCCCCCACTTTCCCAGCCCTCCTCTCTGCACAAATCCCCCCAACTTTCCCAGCCCTCCTCTCTGCACAAATCCCCCCAACTTTCCCAGCCCCCCTCTCTGCACACATCCCCCCAACTTTCCCAGCCCCCCTCTCTGCACACATCCCCCCACTTTCCCAGCCCTCCTCTCTGCACACATCCCCCACTTTCCCAGCCCTCCTCTCGGCACAAATCCCCCAACTTTCCCAGCCCTCCTCTCTGCACACATCCCCCCACTTTCCCAGCCCTCCTCTCTGCACAAATCCCCCCAACTTTCCCAGCCCTCCTCTCTGCACAAATCCCCCCAACTTTCCCAGCCCTCCTCTCTGCACACATCCCCCCACTTTCCCAGCCCTCCTCTCTGCACAAATCCCCCCACTTTCCCAGCCCTCCTCTCTGTACACATCCCCCCACTTTCCCAGCCCTCCTCTCTGTACAAATCCCCCAACTTTCCCAGCCCTCCTCTCTGCACACATCCTCCCACTTTCCCAGCCCTCCTCTCTGCACAAATCCCCCCAACTTTCTCAGCCCTCCTCTCTGCACAAATCCCCCCAACTTTCCCAGCCCTCCTCTCTGCACAAATCCCCCACTTTCCCAGCCCTCCTCACTACACAAATCCCCCCACTTTCCCAGCCCTCCTCTCTGCACAAATCCCCCCACTTTCTCAGCCCTCCTCTCTGTACAAATCCCCCCACTTTCCCAGCCCTCCTCTCTGTACAAATCCCCCCACTTTCCCAGCCCTCCTCTCTGTACACATCCCCCCACTTAACCAGCCCTCCTCTCTGCACAAATCCCCCCACTTTCCCAGCCCTCCTCTCTGCACAAATCCCCCCACTTTCTCAGCCCTCCTCTCTGCACAAATCCCCCCAACTTTTCCAGCCCTCCTCTCTGCACAAATCCCCCCACTTTCTCAGCCCTCCTCTCTGCACAAATCCCCCCAACTTTTCCAGCCCTCCTCTCTGCACAAATCCCCCCACTTTCCCAGCCCTCCTCTCTGTACAAATCCCCCCACTTTCCCAGCCCTCCTCTCTGTACACATCCCCCCACTTTCTCAGCCCTCCTCTCTGCACAAATCCCCCCACTTTCTCAGCCCTCCTCTCTGCACAAATCCCCCCACTTTCTCAGCCCTCCTCTCTGTACAAATCCCCCCACTTTCCCAGCCCTCCTCTCTGTACAAATCCCCCCACTTTCCCAGCCCTCCTCTCTGTACACATCCCCCCACTTAACCAGCCCTCCTCTCTGCACAAATCCCCCCACTTTCCCAGCCCTCCTCTCTGCACAAATCCCCCCACTTTCTCAGCCCTCCTCTCTGCACAAATCCCCCCACTTTTTCAGCCCTCCTCTCTGCACAAATCCCCCCAACTTTTCCAGCCCTCCTCTCTGCACAAATCCCCCCACTTTCTCAGCCCTCCTCTCTGCACAAATCCCCCCAACTTTTCCAGCCCTCCTCTCTGCACAAATCCCCCCACTTTCCCAGCCCTCCTCTCTGTACAAATCCCCCCACTTTCCCAGCCCTCCTCTCTGTACACATCCCCCCACTTTCTCAGCCCTCCTCTCTGCACAAATCCCCCCACTTTCTCAGCCCTCCTCTCTGCACAAATCCCCCCAACTTTTCCAGCCCTCCTCTCTGCACACATCCCCCCACTTTCCCAGCCCTCCTCTCTGCACACATCCCCCCACTTTCCCAGCCCCCCTCTCGGCACAAATCCCCCAACTTTCCCAGCCCTCCTCTCGGCACACATCCCCCCACTTTCCCAGCCCTCCTCTCTGCACAAATCCCCCCACTTTCCCAGCCCTCCTCTCTGCACAAATCCCCCCACTTCCCCAGCCCTCCTCTCTGCACACATCCCCCCACTTTCCCAGCCCTCCTCTCGGCACAAATCCCCCAACTTTCCCAGCCCTCCTCTCTGCACACATCCCCCAACTTTCCCAGCCCTCCTCTCTGTACAAATCCCCCAACTTTCCCAGCCCTCCTCTCTGCACACATCCTCCCACTTTCCCAGCCCTCCTCTCTGCACAAATCCCCCCAATTTTCCCAGCCCTCCTCTCTGCACAAATCCCCCCAACTTTCCCAGCCCTCCTCTCTGCACAAATCCCCCACTTTCCCAGCCCTCCTCTCTACACAAATCCCCCCACTTTCCCAGCCCTCCTCTCTACACAAATCCCCCCACTTTCCCAGCCCTCCTCTCTACACAAATCCCCCCACTTTCCCAGCCCTCCTCTCTGTACACATCCCCCCACTTTCCCAGCCCTCCTCTGTGCACAAATCCCCCCACTTTCTCAGCCCTCCTCTCTGCACAAATCCCCCCAACTTTCCCAGCACATCTGTCTGCACAAATCCCCCCAACTTTCCCAGCCCTCCTCTCTGCACAAATCCCCCCAACTTTCCCAGCCCTCCTCTCTGCACAAATCCCCCCACTTTCCCAGCCCTCCTCTCTGTACACATCCCCCACTTTCCCAGCCATCCTCTCTGCACAAATCCCCCCCAACTTTCCCAGCCCTCCTCTCTGTACACATCCCCCCACTTTCCCAGCCCTCCTCTCTGCACAAATCCCCCCAACTTTCCCAGCCCTCCTCTCTGCACAAATCCCCCCACTTTCCCAGCCCTCCTCTCTGTACACATCCCCCCACTTCCCCAGCCCTCCTCTCTGCACAAATCCCCCCACTTTCCCAGCCCTCCTCTCTGTACACATCCCCCCACTTTCCCAGCCCTCCTCTCTGCACAAATCCCCCCCAACTTTCCCAGCCCTCCTCTCTGCACAAATCCCCCCAACTTTCCCAGCCCTCCTGTCTGCACAAATCCCCCCAACTTTCCCAGCCCCCCTCTCTGCACATCCCCCACTTTCCCAGCCCTCCTCTCTGCACACATCCCCCCACTTTCCCAGCCCTCCTCTCTGCACAAATCCCCCCCAACTTTCCCAGCCCTCCTCTCTGCACAAATCCCCCCAACTTTCCCAGCCCTCCTCTCTGCACAAATCCCCCCAACTTTCCCAGCCCCCCTCTCTGCACATCCCCCACTTTCCCAGCCCTCCTCTCTGCACACATCCCCCCACTTTCCCAGCCCTCCTCTCTGCACAAATCCCCCACTTTCCCAGCCCTCCTCTCTGCACAAATCCCCCCACTTTCCCAGCCCTCCTCTCTGTACACATCCCCCCACTTTCCCAGCCCTCCTCTCTGTACAAATCCCCCAACTTTCCCAGCCCTCCTCTCTGCCCACATCCCCCCACTTTCCCAGCCCTCCTCTCTGCACAAATCCCCCCAACTTTCCCAGCCCTCCTCTCTGCACAAATCCCCCCAACTTTCCCAGCCCCCCTCTCTGCACACATCCCCCCAACTTTCCCAGCCCCCCTCTCTGCACACATCCCCCCACTTTCCCAGCCCTCCTCTCTGCACACATCCCCCACTTTCCCAGCCCTCCTCTCGGCACAAATCCCCCAACTTTCCCAGCCCTCCTCTCTGCACACATCCCCCCACTTTCCCAGCCCTCCTCTCTGCACAAATCCCCCCAACTTTCCCAGCCCTCCTCTCTGCACAAATCCCCCCAACTTTCCCAGCCCTCCTCTCTGCACACATCCCCCCACTTTCCCAGCCCTCCTCTCTGCACAAATCCCCCCACTTTCCCAGCCCTCCTCTCTGTACACATCCCCCCACTTTCCCAGCCCTCCTCTCTGTACAAATCCCCCAACTTTCCCAGCCCTCCTCTCTGCACACATCCTCCCACTTTCCCAGCCCTCCTCTCTGCACAAATCCCCCCAACTTTCTCAGCCCTCCTCTCTGCACAAATCCCCCCAACTTTCCCAGCCCTCCTCTCTGCACAAATCCCCCACTTTCCCAGCCCTCCTCACTACACAAATCCCCCCACTTTCCCAGCCCTCCTCTCTGTACTCATCCCCCCACTTTCCCAGCCCTCCTCTCTGTACACATCCCCCCACTTTCCCAGCCCTCCTCTCTGCACAAATCCCCCCACTTTCTCAGCCCTCCTCTCTGCACAAATCCCCCCAACTTTCCCAGCACATCTGTCTGCACAAATCCCCCCAACTTTCCCAGCCCTCCTCTCTGCACAAATCCCCCCAACTTTCCCAGCCCTCCTCTCTGCACAAATCCCCCCAACTTTGCCAGCCCTCCTCTCTGCACAAATCCCCCCACTTTCCCAGCCCTCCTCTCTGTACACATCCCCCACTTTCCCAGCCCTCCTCTCTGCACAAATCCCCCCAACTTTCCCAGCCCTCCTCTCTGTACACATCCCCCCACTTTCCCAGCCCTCCTCTCTGCACAAATCCCCCCAACTTTCCCAGCCCTCCTCTCTGCACAAATCCCCCCACTTTCCCAGCCCTCCTCTCTGTACACATCCCCCCACTTCCCCAGCCCTCCTCTCTGCACAAATCCCCCCACTTTCCCAGCCCTCCTCTCTGTACACATCCCCCCACTTTCCCAGCCCTCCTCTCTGCACAAATCCCCCCCAACTTTCCCAGCCCTCCTCTCTGCACAAATCCCCCAACTTTCCCAGCCCTCCTCTCTGCACAAATCCCCCCAACTTTCCCAGCCCTCCTGTCTGCACAAATCCCCCCAACTTTCCCAGCCCCCCTCTCTGCACACATCCCCCCACTTTCCCAGCCCTCCTCTCTGCACACATCCCCCCACTTTCCCAGCCCTCCTCTCTGCACAAATCCCCCACTTTCCCAGCCCTCCTCTCTGCACAAATCCCCCCACTTTCCCAGCCCTCCTCTCTGTACACATCCCCCCACTTTCCCAGCCCTCCTCTCTGTACAAATCCCCCAACTTTCCCAGCCCTCCTCTCTGTACAAATCCCCCAACTTTCCCAGCCCTCCTCTCTGCACAAATCCCCCCAACTTTCCCAGCCCTCCTCTCTGCACAAATCCCAACAACTTTCCCAGCCCTCCTCTCTGCACAAATCCCCCCACTTTCCCAGCCCTCCTCTCTGCACAAATCCCCCCACTTTCCCAGCCCTCCTCTCTGTACACATCCCACCACTTTCCCAGCCCTCCTCTCTGTACACATCCCCCCACTTTCCCAGCCCTCCTCTCTGCACAAATCCCCCCAACTTTCCCAGCCCTCCTCTCTGCACAAATCCCCCCACTTTCCCAGCCCTCCTCTCTGTACACATCCCCCCACTTCCCGAGCCCTCCTCTCTGCACAAATCCCCCCACTTTCCCAGCCCTCCTCTCTGTACACATCCCCCCACTTTCCCAGCCCTCCTCTCTGCACAAATCCCCCCACTTTCCCAGCCCTCCTCTCTGCACAAATCCCCCCACTTTCCCAGCCCTCCTCTCTGCACAAATCCCCCCACTTTCCCAGCCCTCCTCTCTGCACAAATCCCCCCAACTTTCCCAGCCCTCCTCTCTGCACAAATCCCCCCAACTTTCCCAGCCCCCCTCTCTGCACACATCCCCCCACTTTCCCAGCCCTCCTCTCTGTACAAATCCCCCCAACTTTCCCAGCCCTCCTCTCTGCACAAATCCCCCCACTTTCCCAGCCCTCCTCTCTGTACAAATCCCCCCACTTTCCCAGCCCTCCTCTCTGTACACATCCCCCAACTTTCCCAGCCCTTCTGTCTGCACAAATCCCCCCAACTTTCCCAGCCCTCCTCTCTGCACAAATCCCCCCACTTTTCCAGCCCTCCTCTCTGCACAAATCCCCCCACTTTCCCAGCCCTCCTCTCTGCACAAATCCCCCCAACTTTCCCAGCCCTCCTCTCTGCACAAATCCCCCCAACTTTCCCAGCCCTCCTCTCTGCACAAATCCCCCCACTTTCCCAGCCCTCCTCTCTGTACAAATCCCCCCACTTTCCCAGCCCTCCTCTCTGTACACATCCCCCAACTTTCCCAGCCCTTCTGTCTGCACAAATCCCCCCAACTTTCCCAGCCCTCCTCTCTGCACAAATCCCCCCACTTTTCCAGCCCTGCTCTCTGCACAAATCCCCCCACTTTCCCAGCCCTCCTCTCTGCACAAATCCCCCCAACTTTCCCAGCCCTCCACTCTGCACAAATCCCCCCAACTTTCCCAGCCCTCCTCTCTGCACAAATCCCCCCAACTTTCCCAGCCCTCCTCTCTGCACAAATCCCCCCACTTTCCCAGCCCTCCTCTCTGTACACATCCCCCACTTTCCCAGCCCTCCTCTCTGCACAAATCCCCCCATCTTTCCCAGCCCTCCTCTCTGTACACATCCCCCCACTTTCCCAGCCCTCCTCTCTGCACACATCCCCCCAACTTTCCCAGCCCTCCTCTCTGCACAAATCCCCCCACTTTCCCAGCCCTTCTGTCTGTACACATCCCCCCACTTTCCCAGCCCTCCTGTCTGTACACATCCCCCCACTTTCCCAGCCCTCCTCTCTGCACACTTCCCCCAACTTTCCCAGCCCTCCTCTCTGCACACATCCCCCCACTTTCCCAGCCCTCCTCTCTGCACAAATTTCCCCAACTTTCCCAGCCCTCCTCTCTGCACAAATCCCCCCACTTTCACAGCCCTCCTCTCTGCACAAATCCCCCAACTTTCCCAGCCCTCCTCTCTGCACACATCCCCCACTTTCCCAGCCCTCCTCTCTGCACACTTCCCCCAACTTTCCCAGCCCTCCTCTCTGCACACATCCCCCCACTTTCCCAGCCCTCCTCTCTGCACAAATTTCCCCAACTTTCCCAGCCCTCCTCTCTGCACAAATCCCCCAACTTTCCCAGCCCTCCTCTCTGCACACATCCCCCACTTTCCCAGCCCTCCTCTCTGCACACTTCCCCCAACTTTCCCAGCCCTCCGCTCTGCACACTTCCCCCAACTTTCCCAGCCCTCCGCTCTGCACACATCTCCCCACTTTCCCAGCCCTCCTCTCTGCACAAATTTCCCCAACTTTCCCAGCCCTCCTCTCTGCACAAATCCCCCCAACTTTCCCAGCCCTCCTCTCTGCACACATCCCCCCACTTTCCCAGCCCTCCTCTCTGCACACTTCCCCCAACTTTCCCAGCCCTCCGCTCTGCACACTTCCCCCAACTTTCCCAGCCCTCCGCTCTGCACACATCTCCCCACTTTCCCAGCCCTCCTCTCTGCACAAATCCCCCCAACTTTCCCAGCCCTCCTCTCTGCACACATCCCCCCACTTTCCCAGCCCTCCTCTCTGCACACTTCCCCCAACTTTCCCAGCCCTCCGCTCTGCACACTTCCCCCAACTTTCCCAGCCCTCCTCTCTGCACAAATTTCCCCAACTTTCCCAGCCCTCCTCTCTGCACAAATCCCCCCAACTTTCCCAACCCTCCTCTCTGCACACATCCCCCCCACTTTCCCAGCCCTCCTCTCTGCACACTTCCCCCAACTTTCCCAGCCCTCCTCTCTGCACAAATTTCCCCAACTTTCCCAGCCCTCCTCTCTGCACAAATCCCCCCAACTTTCCCAACCCTCCTCTCTGCACACATCCCCCCCACTTTCCCAGCCCTCCTCTCTGTACAAATCCCCCCAACTTTCCCAGCCCTCCTCTCTGTACACATCCCCCCAACTTTCCCAGCCCTCCTCTCTGCCCACATCCCCCCACTTTCTCAGCCCTCCTCTCTGCACAAATCCCCCCACTTTCTCAGCCCTCCTCTCTGCACAAATCCCCCCACTTTCTCAGCCCTCCTCTCTGCACAAATCCCCCCAACTTTCCCAGCACATCTGTCTGCACAAATCCCCCCAACTTTCCCAGCCCTCCTCTCTGCACAAATCCCCCCAACTTTCCCAGCCCTCCTCTCTGCACAAATCCCCCCAACTTTGCCAGCCCTCCTCTCTGCACAAATCCCCCCACTTTCCCAGCCCTCCTCTCTGTACACATCCCCCACTTTCCCAGCCCTCCTCTCTGCACAAATCCCCCCAACTTTCCCAGCCCTCCTCTCTGTACACATCCCCCCACTTTCCCAGCCCTCCTCTCTGCACAAATCCCCCCAACTTTCCCAGCCCTCCTCTCTGCACAAATCCCCCCACTTTCCCAGCCCTCCTCTCTGTACACATCCCCCCACTTCCCCAGCCCTCCTCTCTGCACAAATCCCCCCACTTTCCCAGCCCTCCTCTCTGTACACATCCCCCCACTTTCCCAGCCCTCCTCTCTGCACAAATCCCCCCCAACTTTCCCAGCCCTCCTCTCTGCACAAATCCCCCAACTTTCCCAGCCCTCCTCTCTGCACAAATCCCCCCAACTTTCCCAGCCCTCCTGTCTGCACAAATCCCCCCAACTTTCCCAGCCCCCCTCTCTGCACACATCCCCCCACTTTCCCAGCCCTCCTCTCTGCACACATCCCCCCACTTTCCCAGCCCTCCTCTCTGCACAAATCCCCCACTTTCCCAGCCCTCCTCTCTGCACAAATCCCCCCACTTTCCCAGCCCTCCTCTCTGTACACATCCCCCCACTTTCCCAGCCCTCCTCTCTGTACAAATCCCCCAACTTTCCCAGCCCTCCTCTCTGTACAAATCCCCCAACTTTCCCAGCCCTCCTCTCTGCACAAATCCCCCCAACTTTCCCAGCCCTCCTCTCTGCACAAATCCCAACAACTTTCCCAGCCCTCCTCTCTGCACAAATCCCCCCACTTTCCCAGCCCTCCTCTCTGCACAAATCCCCCCACTTTCCCAGCCCTCCTCTCTGTACACATCCCACCACTTTCCCAGCCCTCCTCTCTGTACACATCCCCCCACTTTCCCAGCCCTCCTCTCTGCACAAATCCCCCCAACTTTCCCAGCCCTCCTCTCTGCACAAATCCCCCCACTTTCCCAGCCCTCCTCTCTGTACACATCCCCCCACTTCCCGAGCCCTCCTCTCTGCACAAATCCCCCCACTTTCCCAGCCCTCCTCTCTGTACACATCCCCCCACTTTCCCAGCCCTCCTCTCTGCACAAATCCCCCCACTTTCCCAGCCCTCCTCTCTGCACAAATCCCCCCACTTTCCCAGCCCTCCTCTCTGCACAAATCCCCCCACTTTCCCAGCCCTCCTCTCTGCACAAATCCCCCCAACTTTCCCAGCCCTCCTCTCTGCACAAATCCCCCCAACTTTCCCAGCCCCCCTCTCTGCACACATCCCCCCACTTTCCCAGCCCTCCTCTCTGTACAAATCCCCCCAACTTTCCCAGCCCTCCTCTCTGCACAAATCCCCCCACTTTCCCAGCCCTCCTCTCTGTACAAATCCCCCCACTTTCCCAGCCCTCCTCTCTGTACACATCCCCCAACTTTCCCAGCCCTTCTGTCTGCACAAATCCCCCCAACTTTCCCAGCCCTCCTCTCTGCACAAATCCCCCCACTTTTCCAGCCCTCCTCTCTGCACAAATCCCCCCACTTTCCCAGCCCTCCTCTCTGCACAAATCCCCCCAACTTTCCCAGCCCTCCTCTCTGCACAAATCCCCCCAACTTTCCCAGCCCTCCTCTCTGCACAAATCCCCCCACTTTCCCAGCCCTCCTCTCTGTACAAATCCCCCCACTTTCCCAGCCCTCCTCTCTGTACACATCCCCCAACTTTCCCAGCCCTTCTGTCTGCACAAATCCCCCCAACTTTCCCAGCCCTCCTCTCTGCACAAATCCCCCCACTTTTCCAGCCCTGCTCTCTGCACAAATCCCCCCACTTTCCCAGCCCTCCTCTCTGCACAAATCCCCCCAACTTTCCCAGCCCTCCACTCTGCACAAATCCCCCCAACTTTCCCAGCCCTCCTCTCTGCACAAATCCCCCCAACTTTCCCAGCCCTCCTCTCTGCACAAATCCCCCCACTTTCCCAGCCCTCCTCTCTGTACACATCCCCCACTTTCCCAGCCCTCCTCTCTGCACAAATCCCCCCATCTTTCCCAGCCCTCCTCTCTGTACACATCCCCCCACTTTCCCAGCCCTCCTCTCTGCACACATCCCCCCAACTTTCCCAGCCCTCCTCTCTGCACAAATCCCCCCACTTTCCCAGCCCTTCTGTCTGTACACATCCCCCCACTTTCCCAGCCCTCCTGTCTGTACACATCCCCCCACTTTCCCAGCCCTCCTCTCTGCACACTTCCCCCAACTTTCCCAGCCCTCCTCTCTGCACACATCCCCCCACTTTCCCAGCCCTCCTCTCTGCACAAATTTCCCCAACTTTCCCAGCCCTCCTCTCTGCACAAATCCCCCCACTTTCACAGCCCTCCTCTCTGCACAAATCCCCCAACTTTCCCAGCCCTCCTCTCTGCACACATCCCCCACTTTCCCAGCCCTCCTCTCTGCACACTTCCCCCAACTTTCCCAGCCCTCCTCTCTGCACACATCCCCCCACTTTCCCAGCCCTCCTCTCTGCACAAATTTCCCCAACTTTCCCAGCCCTCCTCTCTGCACAAATCCCCCAACTTTCCCAGCCCTCCTCTCTGCACACATCCCCCACTTTCCCAGCCCTCCTCTCTGCACACTTCCCCCAACTTTCCCAGCCCTCCGCTCTGCACACTTCCCCCAACTTTCCCAGCCCTCCGCTCTGCACACATCTCCCCACTTTCCCAGCCCTCCTCTCTGCACAAATTTCCCCAACTTTCCCAGCCCTCCTCTCTGCACAAATCCCCCCAACTTTCCCAGCCCTCCTCTCTGCACACATCCCCCCACTTTCCCAGCCCTCCTCTCTGCACACTTCCCCCAACTTTCCCAGCCCTCCGCTCTGCACACTTCCCCCAACTTTCCCAGCCCTCCGCTCTGCACACATCTCCCCACTTTCCCAGCCCTCCTCTCTGCACAAATCCCCCCAACTTTCCCAGCCCTCCTCTCTGCACACATCCCCCCACTTTCCCAGCCCTCCTCTCTGCACACTTCCCCCAACTTTCCCAGCCCTCCGCTCTGCACACTTCCCCCAACTTTCCCAGCCCTCCTCTCTGCACAAATTTCCCCAACTTTCCCAGCCCTCCTCTCTGCACAAATCCCCCCAACTTTCCCAACCCTCCTCTCTGCACACATCCCCCCCACTTTCCCAGCCCTCCTCTCTGCACACTTCCCCCAACTTTCCCAGCCCTCCTCTCTGCACAAATTTCCCCAACTTTCCCAGCCCTCCTCTCTGCACAAATCCCCCCAACTTTCCCAACCCTCCTCTCTGCACACATCCCCCCCACTTTCCCAGCCCTCCTCTCTGTACAAATCCCCCCAACTTTCCCAGCCCTCCTCTCTGTACACATCCCCCCAACTTTCCCAGCCCTCCTCTCTGCCCACATCCCCCCACTTTCCCAGCCCTCCTCTCTGCACAAATCCCCCCACTTTCCCAGCCCTCCTCTCTGCACAAATCCCCCCAACTTTCCCAGCCCTCCTCTCTGCACAAATCCCCCCAACTTTCCCAGCCCCCCTCTCTGCACACATCCCCCCAACTTTCCCAGCCCCCCTCTCTGCACACATCCCCCCACTTTCCCAGCCCTCCTCTCTGCACACATCCCCCACTTTCCCAGCCCTCCTCTCGGCACAAATCCCCCAACTTTCCCAGCCCTCCTCTCTGCACACATCCCCCCACTTTCCCAGCCCTCCTCTCTGCACAAATCCCCCCAACTTTCCCAGCCCTCCTCTCTGCACAAATCCCCCCAACTTTCCCAGCCCTCCTCTCTGCACACATCCCCCCACTTTCCCAGCCCTCCTCTCTGCACAAATCCCCCCACTTTCCCAGCCCTCCTCTCTGCACAAATCCCCCCACTTTCCCAGCCCTCCTCTCTGTACACATCCCCCCACTTTCCCAGCCCTCCTCTCTGTACAAATCCCCCAACTTTCCCAGCCCTCCTCTCTGCACACATCCTCCCACTTTCCCAGCCCTCCTCTCTGCACAAATCCCCCCAACTTTCTCAGCCCTCCTCTCTGCACAAATCCCCCCAACTTTCCCAGCCCTCCTCTCTGCACAAATCCCCCACTTTCCCAGCCCTCCTCACTACACAAATCCCCCCACTTTCCCAGCCCTCCTCTCTGCACAAATCCCCCCACTTTCTCAGCCCTCCTCTCTGTACAAATCCCCCCACTTTCCCAGCCCTCCTCTCTGTACAAATCCCCCCACTTTCCCAGCCCTCCTCTCTGTACACATCCCCCCACTTAACCAGCCCTCCTCTCTGCACAAATCCCCCCACTTTCCCAGCCCTCCTCTCTGCACAAATCCCCCCACTTTCTCAGCCCTCCTCTCTGCACAAATCCCCCCAACTTTTCCAGCCCTCCTCTCTGCACAAATCCCCCCACTTTCTCAGCCCTCCTCTCTGCACAAATCCCCCCAACTTTTCCAGCCCTCCTCTCTGCACAAATCCCCCCACTTTCCCAGCCCTCCTCTCTGTACAAATCCCCCCACTTTCCCAGCCCTCCTCTCTGTACACATCCCCCCACTTTCTCAGCCCTCCTCTCTGCACAAATCCCCCCACTTTCTCAGCCCTCCTCTCTGCACAAATCCCCCCACTTTCTCAGCCCTCCTCTCTGTACAAATCCCCCCACTTTCCCAGCCCTCCTCTCTGTACAAATCCCCCCACTTTCCCAGCCCTCCTCTCTGTACACATCCCCCCACTTAACCAGCCCTCCTCTCTGCACAAATCCCCCCACTTTCCCAGCCCTCCTCTCTGCACAAATCCCCCCACTTTCTCAGCCCTCCTCTCTGCACAAATCCCCCCACTTTTTCAGCCCTCCTCTCTGCACAAATCCCCCCAACTTTTCCAGCCCTCCTCTCTGCACAAATCCCCCCACTTTCTCAGCCCTCCTCTCTGCACAAATCCCCCCAACTTTTCCAGCCCTCCTCTCTGCACAAATCCCCCCACTTTCCCAGCCCTCCTCTCTGTACAAATCCCCCCACTTTCCCAGCCCTCCTCTCTGTACACATCCCCCCACTTTCTCAGCCCTCCTCTCTGCACAAATCCCCCCACTTTCTCAGCCCTCCTCTCTGCACAAATCCCCCCAACTTTTCCAGCCCTCCTCTCTGCACACATCCCCCCACTTTCCCAGCCCTCCTCTCTGCACACATCCCCCCACTTTCCCAGCCCCCCTCTCGGCACAAATCCCCCAACTTTCCCAGCCCTCCTCTCGGCACACATCCCCCCACTTTCCCAGCCCTCCTCTCTGCACAAATCCCCCCACTTTCCCAGCCCTCCTCTCTGCACAAATCCCCCCACTTCCCCAGCCCTCCTCTCTGCACACATCCCCCCACTTTCCCAGCCCTCCTCTCGGCACAAATCCCCCAACTTTCCCAGCCCTCCTCTCTGCACACATCCCCCAACTTTCCCAGCCCTCCTCTCTGTACAAATCCCCCAACTTTCCCAGCCCTCCTCTCTGCACACATCCTCCCACTTTCCCAGCCCTCCTCTCTGCACAAATCCCCCCAATTTTCCCAGCCCTCCTCTCTGCACAAATCCCCCCAACTTTCCCAGCCCTCCTCTCTGCACAAATCCCCCACTTTCCCAGCCCTCCTCTCTACACAAATCCCCCCACTTTCCCAGCCCTCCTCTCTACACAAATCCCCCCACTTTCCCAGCCCTCCTCTCTGTACACATCCCCCCACTTTCCCAGCCCTCCTCTCTGTACACATCCCCCCACTTTCCCAGCCCTCCTCTGTGCACAAATCCCCCCACTTTCTCAGCCCTCCTCTCTGCACAAATCCCCCCAACTTTCCCAGCACATCTGTCTGCACAAATCCCCCCAACTTTCCCAGCCCTCCTCTCTGCACAAATCCCCCCAACTTTCCCAGCCCTCCTCTCTGCACAAATCCCCCCACTTTCCCAGCCCTCCTCTCTGTACACATCCCCCACTTTCCCAGCCATCCTCTCTGCACAAATCCCCCCCAACTTTCCCAGCCCTCCTCTCTGTACACATCCCCCCACTTTCCCAGCCCTCCTCTCTGCACAAATCCCCCCAACTTTCCCAGCCCTCCTCTCTGCACAAATCCCCCCACTTTCCCAGCCCTCCTCTCTGTACACATCCCCCCACTTCCCCAGCCCTCCTCTCTGCACAAATCCCCCCACTTTCCCAGCCCTCCTCTCTGTACACATCCCCCCACTTTCCCAGCCCTCCTCTCTGCACAAATCCCCCCCAACTTTCCCAGCCCTCCTCTCTGCACAAATCCCCCCAACTTTCCCAGCCCTCCTGTCTGCACAAATCCCCCCAACTTTCCCAGCCCCCCTCTCTGCACATCCCCCACTTTCCCAGCCCTCCTCTCTGCACACATCCCCCCACTTTCCCAGCCCTCCTCTCTGCACAAATCCCCCCCAACTTTCCCAGCCCTCCTCTCTGCACAAATCCCCCCAACTTTCCCAGCCCTCCTGTCTGCACAAATCCCCCCAACTTTCCCAGCCCCCCTCTCTGCACATCCCCCACTTTCCCAGCCCTCCTCTCTGCACACATCCCCCCACTTTCCCAGCCCTCCTCTCTGCACAAATCCCCCACTTTCCCAGCCCTCCTCTCTGCACAAATCCCCCCACTTTCCCAGCCCTCCTCTCTGTACACATCCCCCCACTTTCCCAGCCCTCCTCTCTGTACAAATCCCCCAACTTTCCCAGCCCTCCTCTCTGCCCACATCCCCCCACTTTCCCAGCCCTCCTCTCTGCACAAATCCCCCCAACTTTCCCAGCCCTCCTCTCTGCACAAATCCCCCCAACTTTCCCAGCCCCCCTCTCTGCACACATCCCCCCAACTTTCCCAGCCCCCCTCTCTGCACACATCCCCCCACTTTCCCAGCCCTCCTCTCTGCACACATCCCCCACTTTCCCAGCCCTCCTCTCGGCACAAATCCCCCAACTTTCCCAGCCCTCCTCTCTGCACACATCCCCCCACTTTCCCAGCCCTCCTCTCTGCACAAATCCCCCCAACTTTCCCAGCCCTCCTCTCTGCACAAATCCCCCCAACTTTCCCAGCCCTCCTCTCTGCACACATCCCCCCACTTTCCCAGCCCTCCTCTCTGCACAAATCCCCCCACTTTCCCAGCCCTCCTCTCTGTACACATCCCCCCACTTTCCCAGCCCTCCTCTCTGTACAAATCCCCCAACTTTCCCAGCCCTCCTCTCTGCACACATCCTCCCACTTTCCCAGCCCTCCTCTCTGCACAAATCCCCCCAACTTTCTCAGCCCTCCTCTCTGCACAAATCCCCCCAACTTTCCCAGCCCTCCTCTCTGCACAAATCCCCCACTTTCCCAGCCCTCCTCACTACACAAATCCCCCCACTTTCCCAGCCCTCCTCTCTGTACTCATCCCCCCACTTTCCCAGCCCTCCTCTCTGTACACATCCCCCCACTTTCCCAGCCCTCCTCTCTGCACAAATCCCCCCACTTTCTCAGCCCTCCTCTCTGCACAAATCCCCCCAACTTTCCCAGCACATCTGTCTGCACAAATCCCCCCAACTTTCCCAGCCCTCCTCTCTGCACAAATCCCCCCAACTTTCCCAGCCCTCCTCTCTGCACAAATCCCCCCAACTTTGCCAGCCCTCCTCTCTGCACAAATCCCCCCACTTTCCCAGCCCTCCTCTCTGTACACATCCCCCACTTTCCCAGCCCTCCTCTCTGCACAAATCCCCCCAACTTTCCCAGCCCTCCTCTCTGTACACATCCCCCCACTTTCCCAGCCCTCCTCTCTGCACAAATCCCCCCAACTTTCCCAGCCCTCCTCTCTGCACAAATCCCCCCACTTTCCCAGCCCTCCTCTCTGTACACATCCCCCCACTTCCCCAGCCCTCCTCTCTGCACAAATCCCCCCACTTTCCCAGCCCTCCTCTCTGTACACATCCCCCCACTTTCCCAGCCCTCCTCTCTGCACAAATCCCCCCCAACTTTCCCAGCCCTCCTCTCTGCACAAATCCCCCAACTTTCCCAGCCCTCCTCTCTGCACAAATCCCCCCAACTTTCCCAGCCCTCCTGTCTGCACAAATCCCCCCAACTTTCGCAGCCCCCCTCTCTGCACACATCCCCCCACTTTCCCAGCCCTCCTCTCTGCACACATCCCCCCACTTTCCCAGCCCTCCTCTCTGCACAAATCCCCCACTTTCCCAGCCCTCCTCTCTGCACAAATCCCCCCACTTTCCCAGCCCTCCTCTCTGTACACATCCCCCCACTTTCCCAGCCCTCCTCTCTGTACACATCCCCCCACTTTCCCAGCCCTCCTCTCTGTACAAATCCCCCAACTTTCCCAGCCCTCCTCTCTGCACAAATCCCCCCAACTTTCCCAGCCCTCCTCTCTGCACAAATCCCAACAACTTTCCCAGCCCTCCTCTCTGCACAAATCCCCCCACTTTCCCAGCCCTCCTCTCTGCACAAATCCCCCCACTTTCCCAGCCCTCCTCTCTGTACACATCCCACCACTTTCCCAGCCCTCCTCTCTGTACACATCCCCCCACTTTCCCAGCCCTCCTCTCTGCACAAATCCCCCCAACTTTCCCAGCCCTCCTCTCTGCACAAATCCCCCCACTTTCCCAGCCCTCCTCTCTGTACACATCCCCCCACTTCCCGAGCCCTCCTCTCTGCACAAATCCCCCCACTTTCCCAGCCCTCCTCTCTGTACACATCCCCCCACTTTCCCAGCCCTCCTCTCTGCACAAATCCCCCCAACTTTCCCAGCCCTCCTCTCTGCACAAATCCCCCCACTTTCCCAGCCCTCCTCTCTGCACAAATCCCCCCAACTTTCCCAGCCCTCCTCTCTGCACAAATCCCCCCAACTTTCCCAGCCCCCCTCTCTGCACACATCCCCCCACTTTCCCAGCCCTCCTCTCTGTACAAATCCCCCCAACTTTCCCAGCCCTCCTCTCTGCACAAATCCCCCCACTTTCCCAGCCCTCCTCTCTGTACAAATCCCCCCACTTTCCCAGCCCTCCTCTCTGTACACATCCCCCAACTTTCCCAGCCCTTCTGTCTGCACAAATCCCCCCAACTTTCCCAGCCCTCCTCTCTGCACAAATCCCCCCACTTTTCCAGCCCTCCTCTCTGCACAAATCCCCCCACTTTCCCAGCCCTCCTCTCTGCACAAATCCTCCCAACTTTCCCAGCCCTCCTCTCTGCACAAATCCCCCCAACTTTCCCAGCCCTCCTCTCTGCACAAATCCCCCCACTTTCCCAGCCCTCCTCTCTGTACAAATCCCCCCACTTTCCCAGCCCTCCTCTCTGTACACATCCCCCAACTTTCCCAGCCCTTCTGTCTGCACAAATCCCCCCAACTTTCCCAGCCCTCCTCTCTGCACAAATCCCCCCACTTTTCCAGCCCTGCTCTCTGCACAAATCCCCCCACTTTCCCAGCCCTCCTCTCTGCACAAATCCCCCCAACTTTCCCAGCCCTCCACTCTGCACAAATCCCCCCAACTTTCCCAGCCCTCCTCTCTGCACAAATCCCCCCAACTTTCCCAGCCCTCCTCTCTGCACAAATCCCCCCACTTTCCCAGCCCTCCTCTCTGTACACATCCCCCACTTTCCCAGCCCTCCTCTCTGCACAAATCCCCCCATCTTTCCCAGCCCTCCTCTCTGTACACATCCCCCCACTTTCCCAGCCCTCCTCTCTGCACACATCCCCCCAACTTTCCCAGCCCTCCTCTCTGCACAAATCCCCCCACTTTCCCAGCCCTCCTGTCTGTACACATCCCCCCACTTTCCCAGCCCTCCTGTCTGTACACATCCCCCCACTTTCCCAGCCCTCCTCTCTGCACACTTCCCCCAACTTTCCCAGCCCTCCTCTCTGCACACATCCCCCCACTTTCCCAGCCCTCCTCTCTGCACAAATTTCCCCAACTTTCCCAGCCCTCCTCTCTGCACAAATCCCCCCACTTTCACAGCCCTCCTCTCTGCACAAATCCCCCAACTTTCCCAGCCCTCCTCTCTGCACACATCCCCCACTTTCCCAGCCCTCCTCTCTGCACACTTCCCCCAACTTTCCCAGCCCTCCTCTCTGCACACATCCCCCCACTTTCCCAGCCCTCCTCTCTGCACAAATTTCCCCAACTTTCCCAGCCCTCCTCTCTGCACAAATCCCCCAACTTTCCCAGCCCTCCTCTCTGCACACATCCCCCACTTTCCCAGCCCTCCTCTCTGCACACTTCCCCCAACTTTCCCAGCCCTCCGCTCTGCACACTTCCCCCAACTTTCCCAGCCCTCCGCTCTGCACACATCTCCCCACTTTCCCAGCCCTCCTCTCTGCACAAATTTCCCCAACTTTCCCAGCCCTCCTCTCTGCACAAATCCCCCCAACTTTCCCAGCCCTCCTCTCTGCACACATCCCCCCACTTTCCCAGCCCTCCTCTCTGCACACTTCCCCCAACTTTCCCAGCCCTCCGCTCTGCACACTTCCCCCAACTTTCCCAGCCCTCCGCTCTGCACACATCTCCCCACTTTCCCAGCCCTCCTCTCTGCACAAATCCCCCCAACTTTCCCAGCCCTCCTCTCTGCACACATCCCCCCACTTTCCCAGCCCTCCTCTCTGCACACTTCCCCCAACTTTCCCAGCCCTCCGCTCTGCACACTTCCCCCAACTTTCCCAGCCCTCCTCTCTGCACAAATTTCCCCAACTTTCCCAGCCCTCCTCTCTGCACAAATCCCCCCAACTTTCCCCAACCCTCCTCTCTGCACACATCCCCCCCACTTTCCCAGCCCTCCTCTCTGCACACTTCCCCCAACTTTCCCAGCCCTCCTCTCTGCACAAATTTCCCCAACTTTCCCAGCCCTCCTCTCTGCACAAATCCCCCCAACTTTCCCAACCCTCCTCTCTGCACACATCCCCCCCACTTTCCCAGCCCTCCTCTCTGCACACATCCCCCCAACTTTCCCAACCCTCCTCTCTGCACACATCCCCCCCACTTTCCCAGCCCTCCTCTCTGCACACATCCCCCCACTTTCCCAGCCCTCCTCTCTGCACACATCCCCCCACTTTCCCAGCCCTCCTCTCTGCACACATCCCCCCACTTTCCCAGCCCTCCTCACTGCACACATCCCCCCACTTTCCCAGCCCTCCTCTCTGCACACATCCCCCCACTTTCCCAGCCCTCCTCTCTGCACAAATCCCCCCACTTTTCCAGCCCTCCTCTCTGTACACATCCCCCCACTTTCCCAGCCCTCCTCTCTGCCCCTCCACTTTCCCAGCCCTCCTCTCTGCCCCTCCACAGTCCACACATACGTTTTCCCAGTTCTTCTCCATGCTCAAATCCTCTCACACACTTTCACAGTTCAGTCTCTGCAGAGCGCGCTCTCTCTCTCTCCCCCCTCCCCCACCTCTTCCACTGCCAGTGCTCCAGTCCAGACCATATGGTATGTGCAGGCTTTTTTTTTGCAGGTGATCGAGGAGCTGTAGCTGGGGCGGAGTTTCAGGGCTCCTCCGTGCTACATTGTAAAGGCGGGGACGGAAGCTGCCTCCTGCATCAACACAGGCAGCTGTACATTGCCGCGCTGGGAGCCGAAGGATGCGAGGGCTGCGCAGCACTAGTGTGTAATGACAGGTTGGAGCAGAAAGCCCTGAGAAGGCCACTTCACTGCGCCCCCCCCCCACCCCCAATAAATTGTACCGCCCAGGGCATCCGCCCCTTCCGCCCCCCCCCCCCCCCCCCTTGTACCGGCTCTGTCTGGGACCACCCATTATCATTCACCCCAGATCCATATTTGTTTTAGTTCATCTGTTTTTTTATTTATGAACTTTAGATTTAAGGTTTGGGGCCTTTCAGAGGGTTTACTGTATCCCATCACTTCAAGTGCATGACACACTATTTCTGTCATTATAGTCTTTAGTGACACGGACATTTGGAAGGATGCTCATCTTTGGGTTTATGTGACATACATTTACCATCTGGGTCCATTTGTGTCTTGTCACATCACGTTGGATTTCAAGGACTCACTTGTTTTTGTTTTTCCTTATTTATCACTTTTTTCACAATTTTGATATCACATCATTTACTATTATTCAATATATGGTGTATTTAATTTATTATTATCCATATAAGATTCTTATGAATTTTTGTTAATAGTAATTTGCAGCGCAGCTCGGTTAGTTTATATTTGTTCTGATGTGTGTATCTCACATTAGAGTTGCAGCAGCACACTTATTAGTTCCTATCACTTTATGCTTGGCATAGATGGTCACTTTAGACAGCGTAGTAATTCACCTTGACGCAGTCTGTAAAATGGTGGCCGGCGGAGATAATTCACGAGTGCTGGCTGCAGACCTCTAGTGGAGGAGGCGGTGGCAAAAAATCTGGAAAACGCTGATTTCCCTGGACATTTCCCGGGAGACTGTTAGACCAGGACAAAAGTCTAAATACCGGGAATGTCCTGGGAAATTCGGGACAGTTAGCAACTATGGTATATATGGATCTGTAAAGGGGGTGTGGGAGGAGTTTGGCTTCAGAGTAGGAAGAGGAGAGTTGACCCTTATGGGAAGCTTGGGTGCGTTCTCTGTGTAAGATGCAGGCAACTTGGAAAGAAGACTTTTCCTAGCTGGGGATTACCCTAAACATCCACTTCCTTCCCTTTGGGCTCAGCCAGGGAGACAGTAGTTGTGAGGCACTGCCATGACAGGACAAGGAGGAAATATCACCTGTGTTATGAATGGAAATATGTGGCTGATCCTGTTCTGTGTTGGACAGCAGTTATACAAAAGATGTCTGATTTTCTCTTGTTACTCAGTATAAAAAAGAAACCATTGGACTCCCTTTGCTTTGTGCTGTCCCCCATACCTGGAAAATTTGTAAAGTAAGCCTCCAAATCTTCCATAGGAGGGGCAGAAGATGTTGGTGCTTATACTTTGTCTTAAAAGGACATACATTTTTGATACATTGACCTCCTCTGGGAGTTGGGGTTCACATTAGCGCAGTTTGGAATAGTATTGGCAATAATACCTGAGAAGCCAAAGTGGCATACTTGTTCACTTGGCCCCCTGCCTACAGTTGCATACCGGTACTGTGGACTTTTAGCGTAGAGCCCTATTTAAGTCTATGGATATGTGGAAGCTCACTGCAAAGGCACAGGTAGCGCTGAAGAGGACTTCTAAGCATAGGGGTTAAACACTGGAGCAGGTTGCTGATGTTATACAGAGGTAAACAACTGATGTGGGGGAGGGGTTAGTGTCAGAGGTGAACATAATAACTTTGTAGACTGTGCAGCTGTATAAAGGCCTAGGAGTTAGCAATCTATTTATACTATTTGCGTGGGATCTGGGTGGCATTCATTCCTAGTTTTATATTAGACCCTTTGAGAAAGTTGTATACTGACGAAACGTGTTAGGGTTATGATATTCCTATCTGTAGTGTGCCAGAGGAGATGAGCAGTGTGGATCAGCGGCAGCCAGGAGTGTGAGAGTGGCCACTTACATTGTATACATGCACTTGCTGACAGCTGCCGAGAGAGGAGAAATCTGCTGCACTGCTATCTGTATTCTCAATGTTTGTTGGTTTTATGTGAGTGCACATTTTAGTAAAATGAGGAAGCTTTTGATGATTTTACGCTGTGATGTTTTAATATATTTTGGGAAGTCCATGTATGCTTGGTAATGAGGTGACATTGGAAGAGACATGGAGTGAAGGTTGAATGGGGAGACGTGGTATGGCTTCAATCAATCTTTGCATTCATATGGGATCTCATGCTGTTTGAGCCAAATTTACTCCAATTTGGGCTGCACTTGTATAATCTTGTCATAGTGGTGATATCAAGAATTAAAAAACAAGAAGTCACTCTAATGCCATGTACACATGACAGTTTTTCATGACGAGAAAAATGCAATTTTTTTAATTTGGTCAATAAAAATGATCGTGTGTAGGCTCCAGATCATTTTTCGCGACGTAAAAAATGGCCATTAAAAATTTGGAACATGCTCTATTTTTTCTCGTCGTTTTTCATGTCATCGTTTTTCTCGTCGTGAAAAAAGGCAGTGTGTAGGCTTTAACAACGTGAATATAACCCGCATGCTCAGAAGCAAGTTATGAGACGGGAGCGCTCTTTCTGGTAAAACTAGCGTTCATAATGGAGATAGCACATTTGTCACGCTTTAACGGACGGAAGAGCGCAAGGCTGAAAAGCGCGAATTGTCTCTCACCAAACTTTACTAACATGAGGATCAGCAAAAGCAGCCCAAAGGGTGGCGCCATCCAAATGGAACTTCCCCTTTATAGTGCCGTCGTACAGTACGTGTTGTACGTCACCGCGCTTTGCTCGAGCATTTTTTTTTCACGATAGTGTGTAGGCAAGGCAGGCTTGAGAAGAATCATGTTGAGAAAAACTTAGTTTTTTAATGACATTAAAAACGGTCATGTGTATGCGGCATACGTTTACTCACAAGAAGTTAAAGCGGAGAGCCACCCAGAAAAAAAAATACATTAAAAATCCTAAAAAAAAAGAAAAAAATTAATAGAAAAAAAAAAAATTATACTCACCCGAAATGCCTGTTGCTATGCGGAAGTCCCCTAATCTGCCTTCTGCTGTGCCTCTTCCTTGTCCTCGGATTGAGAACTTCCACTTCCTCTTCTTGTGAATGGGGCATGCTGCCTTCTGGGAACTGTGTGTATCCCAGGAGGCAAGCCGCCCATTCACAAAGCGCCGTGTGAGTGGCGCATGCGCAGTAGGAAACGGGCAGTGAAGCCGTAAGGCTTCACAGCCTGTTTCCCTTTGTCAGGATGGAGGAGCCGGGAGCCTGGCAGCAGCGATCGATCGCCGTGGCAGGACCGACATCGCGGGTGAGTAGGACAGGTAAGTGTCCTTATTAAAAGTCAGCAGCTACACTGTTAGTAGCTGCTGACTTAAAAAAAAAAAAAAAAATACAACCTGCACCTCCGCTTTAAACATGGATGTGGACTTTGTTTATGCTAAATGGACACTTTGTTGTATTAAATGGACACTTAGTATTTATATTAACACTATGACATATTTTAGTGTGTCAACATTGGGGGATTCAGATTTATTTGCATAGAATTTTTTTAATGTTATTTTGTTTTATTTTTGGAGCACATGTACACAGAGTGACAGATATTTCATATATTTGATTTGGTTCCATAGCGCTGTAACAAAAGGGGATAGCCTTATACTGTATATCTATTATGGATCAAGTGTTTTTATATGCAGCTGCAATTTTTCAGTGTTTTGAATGTGTTAGCTTTTAGGCTTGTGCAATTCGTTTCGTAACGAATTGAAATTCGTCCGAATTTAGCAACTTTCGGACATTCGGAAGCATTCGAATTTCCGAACAAAGCAATTACGAATAAGACCGAATCCGAAATAAATTATACCGCAAATAGCGAATGCCCGAATGTCTTCGGCATAATTCGTTATGAAAAAGTTACGAATGTACGAATCCATACGAAGCACAATAACACTCACTCTGCTCTGCTCTCTGCTTCTCCCACACCGTGCTGAACTCCCTCTCAAAATGGTGTACAGGGGCGGAGGTTATAGCCGCATGTAAAAAACGAAAGTAAAATACGAGATTTCGAATCCATTTGAAGCACAATAACACTCTGCTCTGCTCTCTGCTTCTCCCTCACCGTGCTGAACCCTCTCAAAATGGTGTACAGGGGCGGAGCCTATAGCCGCATGTAAAAAACGAAAGTAAAATACGAGATTTCGAATCGTTACAAATAACCGCTATGTATTTAGAAAAGTACAAATCCATTCGAAGCACATTAGGCATAATAGGCAGCGTCGTTGTGAGAGAGACACGGAAAATTACGAATCAACGAACCCAAAAAAAGTTACGAAAGTAGGAGTTGTGTCCAGAATCAACGAAAAACAACGTACTCTACCGAAAGTACGAATTATAAAGCAACAAAAAATTCAACGAAAAATGTCGCTTGCAAAAATACGAATGAGTCCGAACACGAAAAATCCCGTCTAGCAAAATTACGAATGATTACGAATCAACAGGACCGGAAAGAAACGAACCGAAACGGAACGAATTTTTCCGTTGTGCACAAGTCTATTAGCTTTCACTTTTTCAGCGCAGAGGGGGGGCATATTTTATTTATTTTATTGAGCGTGGAACACAGTTTGTCATTGATCAGCTTTATGAGTTGTGATGATGCTGGACAACCGTCTGGCTGCCAGCACCATAGTGACCAATGATTCTCTAGGGCCAGTATGCATGGTGTCATTTTGTGCTATGGTGATGGTGGCCATCCTGCCCGCACAATGGCACAATGGCAATGCATGACTCTGATCCAGGGCAGGACTGTTCCAAACATTCAGAAGAAGACGAAAGTCTTCCCCCTTTAGACCTCCTCCACCTCCACCCTCTGCCACGTTGCACGAGTTAAAAGGTAGGGCTCTAATGTAAGGTTCTGTAATGGGGGAGTTTGTGATTGTGGGGGCTCTGTTGTGAATAGGGAGGCTTTGATGGAATGGAGGATTCGGTTGCGATGGGGGGTTCACGTGTATAAGGGAACTCTGATTTGATGGAGGCCTCTGATGAGAGATGTTGAAAGAAAATGGGAATACCACAGCGCAAACATGCTTAATTTGGTAATAGTAAAGTGCCAGTGCTAATATAGACTAAATGTAAAAAAAAATTAATGAATTAGTGAAATTTCATAAACAAGCGTGGAGCCAATGAAAGTTCAAAATGTGCAAAAATGCATATATACAACTCCAATTACGAAATGGCTTTACCGAGTGCTAGGCTTGAACTAAATGTGCCAAAAAAACAATAAAAATATGAGATTCATAAACAAGCATGTAGCCAGTGAAAGTTCAAATAAATGTGCGAAAAAATATATTTACAATTCCAATTTCATTAATTTATTTTGCAAGTGTTGTGCTTAACTCCTTCAGATCCACGCTATAGCCGAATAACAGCTACAGTGCGGACCTGCTTTGCCGGGAGGCCGTCGATAGACGTCCTCCCCTTTGCACTCTCCTCGCGCACCCCCTGCAGGGCGTGGGCGGCGCGCTGTGTTCACCGAGTCACTGAGAATCAGGCGATCATAGATCGGAGTAAGGGGCCAATACCGGCCCCTTCCCACGTGATCAGCTGTCAGCCAATGACAGCTGATCACATGATGTAAACAAAAGCTCGGTAATCTTTTTTTTTTTTTCGCTAACAGCGTGAGGAGAAAAAAAAGCCAATCACTGGCTTTTGTGCAAGGGACATCGGTCCCGAAGAGGAAGAGGCACATCCGCCTCATCTGTGCCCACCAGTACCGCCTGCCAGTGCCCCCTGCCAGTGCTACCTGTTAGTGCCCTCATTGCCACCTATCAGTGCCTACAAGTGCCACCTATCAATGCCCACCAGTGGTGTCAATCAGTGCCTCATCAGTGCCACCTAGCAGTGCTGCCTATCAGCGTCACCTACCAGTGCCGATCAGTGCCTATCATTGCCACCCATCAGTGCCCATCACTGCCACCCACCTGTGCCCATCACTGCCAGCTATCAGTGCCACCCATCAGTGCCACCTATTAGTGCCCACCAGTGCCACCCATCAGTGCCACGTCTCAGTGTCACCTCTCAGTGCCCACCAGTGCCACCTATCAGTGCCCACCAGTGCCCAACAGTGCCACCTTATCGGTGCCCATCAATGCAGCCCATCGGTGCCCATCAGTGCAGCCCATCGGTGCTCATCAATGCATCCCATCATTGCCCATCAGTGCAGCCTATCGGTGCCCATCAGTGCAGCCTCATCAGCGTACATTAACGAAGGAGAAAAATTACCTGTTTGCAAAATTTTATAACAAAATATTAAACGGTTTTGTATTTTTTTTTTTAAATCTGTCTTTTTAATTTTTTTTAACAAGTAATAAAAACCGCAGAGGTGATCAAATACCACCAAAAAAAAATCTCTATTTGTGGGAAAACAATGATAAAAAATGTATTTGGGTATGACCGCGCAATTGTCATTCAAAGAGTGAGAGTGCTGAAAGCTGAAAATTGGTCTGGGCAGGAGGGGGGTTTAAGTGCCCAGTAAGCAAGTGGTTAAACTAAATGTGTAAAAAAAAAAAAAAAGTGAAAATTCATAAACCAGCATGTAGCCAGTGGAAGTTCAAATAAATGTGCAGAAATTAATATATAAAGTTCCAATTGCAAAATGTATTTCCCAAGTGCTGCTGTGCTGACAATTCTTGAAGTGCTGGAATTATTGATATCCACACAGGTGAGAATGTGCTCCAACCCCCCCCCCCCCCTTGTGGCTGGACTCACCATATCCAATGGAACCCTCAACAATACTGCATTGTGGGTCAAACAGGCTTAGTCTGGTGAGCAGGGTGATCAGACACCAACTCCAGGATACAATCCTTCTGGTGATGTTTCAAACTTGGACATAAGGAGAAAGAGCCCACATAGTATAGAACGTCTCGTTTATTCAGTAGAAATCAAGCTTACAATGTTACAGACTCTATTGTGATGAGGGTACTCATATGTAGAGGCCTCAGGTGTATAGGGATGACTCTGGGGGCTTTCATGTATAGGGAAAACTGATGTGATTGGGGCCTCTATCTGTGAAGTGGTGACTCTGCCATGAAGGGGGGCTCTAATGCGAATATAATTTAGTCAAGGCAGCTGTATGCATTGTCCCAGGTTAACCACTTCCGGACTGCGGCACGCCGATATACATCGGCACATTGAAGAAGGATATCTTTGTTATGGCAGCAGCTAGCTGCCATAACCCCAGTATCCTCCTCTTTAGCAGGCGCTCCAGTTTCTGATAATAGTAGTCTCTGCGGTGCATTTCCCGCAAGATCACTTTTATCGGTGGCGGGAGAGGCTCTGGAGCCTTAGGCTGACCCATTTCTTACCCACAGTTTTTGACGAAACCCTATTAGGCCCATAGCCCTGATACCATGCTCTCCTCACATAACCCTTTGAGTCTGCCAACACACCCTCTCCCCCCCCCTCTCCTTCCTTCTCCTTTTTGTCCGCTACCCCATTACCCCCCCCCCAACTCTCACTCTCTCCCCCTTTTCTCTTTTTTTTCCCTCTTCTTCTCTCTCCCGCAGCACCCCCACCCCTGCTCAGAATCTTCACTAGGTAGACCCCATACATGCCCACACCTTCTATCATAGATTACAGTCTCCCAGGTATCTTGTGTTTGTTGCTACTCTCCTCTATCAGGGAGCCTCTTTGCTACCCCCACAATTAACGAATGGGCATGACACGGAGGGTCTAGGCTGAACCCCTCTTCCCCCTTCCTCCCAAATTCCCCACCCCTGCAGTTAAAGTGTTCTAAGCCCATATCATACTCACTCACCTCAATGTAACTTAAAATAGGCCATTCCTCTATGCTTTCCATTATTTGGCCACTTGGCCTTCTATGATATTTTTTGAATGTTAATTATTGACACATTACACCTGCTATATCCCAAAGACTCTGACAGTGCTACTCCCACCTCTATGCTGAAATCTATAGTTTCTTTAATTTCAATTGTTTAATGTGACCAAAGCAATACAGTGTTACCATAGTACCAGGATTTTATTTTATTTTATTTTTTTACACATTAGGATTGTTTATACCAGTGAATTTCACTGGTATAGGCAACCATTTTTACTGAATGAAACTGATTAATTCAGTGTGTTTTGTTGTATTTACCTGTAATTAGTCACAGCTAATGACATGGTACAGATGGGCTGTGATTGGCCCTGTTGGTATCATGTGATCACTGTGACCAATTACAGCTAGCAACACAATTGTACTCAATGAATGGCATGAAAGGAAGCCATCCATTGTTTACAATGTTCATGTGATCTGCTGTGATTGGTCACAGCGATCACATGGTGCCACCTGTAGACCAGTACACTGATCAGTCATCCATTGGACACAGCCTGTGATAGATTTTGCCACAGTGTGGCCCCATCCAGGGGGGGGCAGGGGGCGTCCACCTGGATTTGACAAAAGTCATGCCCGGCCGTCATTTTGCTATAGGCCGGATGGAAACTTGTAATTGACTTCCCAACTGATGGTGTCTGCATGGTTCCAGGTCCAACACCACATGGCAGTGTCAGTGGCATGAATGGCATTTTTAAGGGGGGCATTCTTCTCACTGATCATCAATATAAAGGGCATATCCCCAATGAACCCTGATAGACTAATTTTAGCAGGGGTTCCCTGGGACGTACAAATTATTTTAAGGGTTTCTCTGGGATAAAGGCTGCTCTATAGTATTCCCCTTTACTACTGTTCAGATTGCTACAAAAAAAATGTATGTAGCGGAGAGGGGGAAGACCAGAGGAGCAGAGTAAGCACAGACTAGACACTCCCAGGAAATGTATTTATGTCATTTGTTTATTCCATCTATGAGTTATTTTTTCTTGGGACATTTTTATTACAGAATGTGACTGTGTTTAAGCTATGTTATTCTGCTGGGCACATGTAAACAAATATTGTCTAAGGAGTAGATATTCATGATTTTTCAAGTAAAAATGAGTGGCGGTGGCGATGGCCAACATTTTCAATAATGCACAACGAACTTTAACATTATAATGCACTTACCTTTGGGTGTGCTCTCCTCCAACAGTGTGAGGTCCAAGCTCCCCGCATTCACTCCATCCCTGTGCCGTGTAATCTTTCTCTTCTTCCAGTTTAGCCGCCTTTTTGCTCTGCCCAGGCACTGATGATATAACTCCTGTGCATGCATGCTGGACCTAAATTATCTTCAGAAACCAGATGCATTACCAACATCTGTAAGATGCTGGGACAGTACGATGTACTGCGCATGCACCTCAGTTAGTGTACGAATTAAAAAAAAGTTGCTAGGAGGTAACTACCTGGTAGCAAATTTGTTTTCCGAGTTTACCTTAATTTTTAAGAATACCTCCAGCTCAGTGTATACTTCTGTATGCTTATCGGAAGTTTCCTATCGATATCCAATAAGGTTGTTTTTCAGTATCTGAAAATATATAAAACTGCATAATTAGAATGGAAATATAACTACTGGGCTATGATGTTTGCTTGTATCGCTCTCAGTCGTGTAACTTTAATAAAATGCTGATTCAGTTTTGACCAGTCCAGCATTACCCTTTATTTAACAGTCTAAAGCTCTTCTTGTATTTTTGCACTGTCCTAAAATAACAACATAAATAGGTCATACAGCTGAAATAGTAGAAGGTTTTTAAATTTGCCAGATAGATATTTTTTTAAGAAGCCTTGACCAGCAGTGTCTTCAGGTACATCATGTATATGAGCTCTCCTCCCAATCTGGTAAAAGAAAAAAAATTACAGCTAATGTCCTGTACACACGATCGGAATTCCGATGGGCTAAAATCCGATGGAATTTTTAGTCGGAATTTCGTTCAAAGCTGTCTTGCATACACACCATCAGACCAAATTTCGACCGTCCAAAACGCGGTGACGTACAACACGTACGACGTCACTATAAAGGGGAAGTTCAAACCCAACGGCGCCACCCTTTGGGCTGCTTTTGCTGAATTTGTGATACCACGTGTTAGTAAAAGTTTGGTGTTAGCCGATTCGCGCTTAAAATAAATATCAAGATATTTTGGAGACCTGGCTTTAACCACTTAAGACCCGGACCATTATGCAGCTTAAATACCTGGCCACTTTTTGCGATTCGGCACTGCATCGCTTTAACTGACAATTGCGCGGTCGCGACATTACCATGGATTGGGTCAGAGCTAAAAGAAGAGGGACAAGGAGAATGGAGGGGTATGGTAAGTAAGGGAAACAGGAAGAAGGGGAACTGGATGACCTTTCCCGGGACTTGTTGAAGACAACAATGGGCCTCTGAACAGAAACATGTGTTGGGTTGAATTACTAAAGGCAAATAAACTGTTCAATTTGCAAGGGAAGTTACAATTTGCAAGGACATTTTCCCCAGAGCTTAGTGAATGAGGCAAAGTTCTACTGACTTCCATCACCCAATTGTGTGCAAGATAGAAAAAACGTTTTTTTCTCCCTTACACACGATTGGGTATTCTTTGCAAAGTGAAATTTCACCACAGTCACTGCGCCCCCTTGTATAGTGCATCTTTCCCTGCTAAGGGAACAGTGTATTTGCCTTTGATAAATAAAATCCATAGTGTCATGTCCCTGATCTTCCTTCTGCTTTGTACCTACTCCCTGTCAGGTGTCTGGATGTGTCATTGCTAGTGTAGAGAGCCTTGTTCAACCTTCATCTGGAGAGTTAAATCTTGACCAGGATACTGTCTGTCCCCAGTGTCTCTCTCATACTGCAGAAAGCAGCTTCTCCCCTACTAAATTCTCTTTCTGCATAAAGCATATAGTTATATACAGTAAGAAATACTATTCCTCAGCCCTGAACAATACATCTTAAAAAAAAGTATTGTAATTACAGGTATGAAAAGGCCACTACAAGACTTTTACTAAATCCAAGCAGGTGTTTAGTATTTCTCTTGCCTATCCGTAACCTCCTACACTTTTGAAAAGTGTCTGATCTGCCCTCTTATTTCTTCAGGCAGAAAATCTCCCTTGTGCAGCTTAAAACCTATTTGATATGCTCTACAATTCGTGTCCTGTAATGCATTAACTTTCAAGGTCATTCTCACATATTTTTGTTCTGCTTCTGTTTCTGCTTTTGCTCCATGTAATCATTTTCTGTTTAGAAAGTGGCATAGTAACATATACTGAATGCCCAACTGATTAAGTCTGAAACAGACAGAATACTTTTAATTAAACCCGCTGCTTCAATTATAGTGAGTCCCCTCCCGTTGCCCCCTGCACATTGTCCTATACAGTGCCTAAAAAATGATAGCTTGTGTCAGACATTTGAGAAAACACAGCTAGGAACATTGGATTTACACAATAATGTTACATTTAAGTCAGTATCTCAGTGCAGGAAATATGTATGGCTCTGAATAGTACCTATACAAAGATGGCTCCACCCTTCTGATAAAAAAGTAATAAATACCTGCAACATTTACACAGTACTTAGCATGTGTATGCCTAACATGACAAAAACATCTAGTGCTAGGTCCATTTTAAATAGTTCTTGTGGATGTTATAGAAAGCCTAGCATTTCAAGTGGCAATAGTTGGTGGCCTGTGGATTCAATACTTACTCATGATCAGTGCCACCATCCAAAGCAAAAAACAAATATGCAGTAAAACATTTTCATTATGTGTATACACAACACACTGTATGCAATTAATATAATGTTAACTGAAAAGCCAAGTACACACATTAAAGGCAAAAATCGAAATCTCCCGTATGCAGATGTAGCGCCTTCCCCTAGTTAGGCTGCTAGGCTAAATTTGGTTTTTGGCTAGACTGTAATGAGTGGAGCAGTAATTGTTTTTGTCTAGTCAGGGTTTCCTAGCTGGGTGTTCCATTCCTCCCACCTGCTTCTGGAAGAAGTTACCAGAATATATGGCAAGACGAGTCAAATGATCTGTAGAAATATTTATCATGCCCCAGCCAATGCCTTGAAGGAGGCGTTAGGAATGTGGCTGGGGAGGTGATAAATGTTTGAGGAGGACTTTCCAAAGTGGTCTCTCTTCTCCGGAGAATGAAGAATTATGTATGTGATATATGATTTCAAACTAACTGTTGATGTAATCACCATATGTATATGTTTTTCTTTTTTCTTTCTTCAATAGAAGGCTTGTACCTCTAATTGGACAGCATCCCCTGAAGAAGCCCGATATATGGGTTAAACATGTTGGGAAGTTTATTCTTTAGTACTGTATCCATGAAATTGTGTTGAATTGTACTTGCCAATTGTTATGTTTTAAAAAAAATTATTTTGCTCTTTAAAATAAAAAAAATCTTATACATTATAGTTAATACCATTTCAATTTATTCTGCACCTTAAAAATCCCAAATCTCCCTTTCTACATCTAGTGAGAAACTGTCCTCCTGTTATGTTTGCTATCGTTTGGAGTATTGTGATCCCTGAAACCCTCCCCTAATCAAATTATTGAGCCAGTCCTGTCGGTGTACATGAAACTGTGTCTGTGGCAGGCAGCTGTTGTACTAGCAAGGGAGACCTGGGTATATTCTCAGCAGCCCCTTCTGGGTAAGCGGTACACATAATTTCATTGGTCCACGTTCTCAATCATTAAGTCTTTGGGACAGCTTTAACCTGCAAACCTACCATTATCTGGATCATGTTGAGCATTCCAAGAATGACAGTTCATAATCCTCCCTTTCACTTTTATACAATGATATAGGTCAGGTTTCATTTGTTACAATACATTCTGTGTTCATTTTAGGTCCATAATTTGATTTAGCTTGCTGCGTTGGTACAAATCCTGATTCAACCCCACTACCACAGTACAATTGATCGTGGACAATGATCTGGACAGACATAAAACAGTAATTTCGAACACTAATCTATTTTAGCAGAGTTTGACTGTAAATTTGGGTTTTGGAATTCCAGCTAAATGTATTAAATTTAATTCTTCATATCCACATTTACAACACAGGACACACATAAAAAATGTTCCTTTGGTGACAAATATTTGGATCCTCTTTCACCACAAGCAGCTTAGGAATCTTGTGGCAAACTCTTACACTAAGTTCGTTTTGTGGATAGTTTGTATCAAACTTTGGAACAAGTCCAGTGTCTCGTTTTCAGGAAATATTCCAATCTACCTATGCAGGTTACACATTGAGTCCTTTGTACAGAACATGACCACAGCCGGCTCCATGTCAAAGATGATTTGTAAAGCTGAGGCCAAATCATAAAGAACACCCCATGTCAAAATACCATGTTATTCCTTACAGGAAAACGTACTTCATCCATTATTGAATCTTTTCTTGGCAAAAGAAAATGGGCTGCTGCCAAGATGAAAGTATTTTTCATAGTGCATGATATCAATTTCTATAACTGAAAGAGTAGATTTTTTAGTCCTACTTTGCAGTAGTCCATGGGGTGCCATCAGGGATCAGGGGGTTTGTCTTAATAAGCTTCAGTAGAACAAAGCCTAAAATAGTATCCCCTATGTGTATTTAGTGTGTTTCAAGTAATTAAATTCTAATGACTCTAGAAAGCTATTACAAAAGGGCAGTGAAACCAAATATGAGTGATTGTGCCTAGAGAATTCTGCTAAAAAACAGAAGGATTTAGTAAATTTAAATTTTATTGTGCTTATTCAGTATAAGGGCTTGTTAAGTGGAAGTGTAATACCATGCTGTCCCCTTTAAACAATAAACAGAAGATAGCACAGCAAACAGACAGTTGCAAAAAATAGAAAAATTTAAATAGAAGTGCAGCGCTAAAAACACATCTCTAAATGAACTGAGACAATGTTGTGAATCTCAAAATCAATATTGAGAAATATGTGGAACCTTAATTAAATATGTTCACAATAATAATACATCAGTGTTAAAAAACAAATGAACAAATAAATGTGAAGTCCATAAAATGCAGGAACCCAATGTGTAGTGAGTCCAAAAACTAGATAAATAAAAAACCAAATGTTCACAGCATCCTCTTGACACCGAGAGTGAAAACAATTTGTGAAGAAAGTTCACAAGTAGATAATCCACCACCAATTGGATGAAGGCTTACCAGAATGTTTGAATCCAAAAGGGCGTACGCTCAGTGAGTCAAACAGGCTTGTGGTGATGTACACCAAAGATAGGGGGCATCAAACCAGGTGACCTTTAACACATGAATCAGGTATTCCCACAAGTCTTCAAATGGCTTTCAAGGGTAGTAACCTCCAATTCATGGAGCGAGATGGATCCATTCTCCCATGCATTCATATATATAGTTGAGAAGGAGAACAAAATACCACATAGCGTGATTCCATAAAAAAGTATTGGGTATTTATTAAAGTTAAAAAACTCACATTTGAGAAGATAAACAGCGCTTTTGGTACATGTATAATAGCAGCAGTGGAGCACGTACAGGCGCGTTTCGTCTAACAAGACGTCATCAATCACACTATATGGCATTTTGTTCACCTTCTCAACTATATATATGAATGCATGGGAGAATCTATCTCGCTCCATGAATATCTACCTTGGAGGTTACAACCCTTGAGAGCCATTTGAAGACTCGTGGGAATACCTGATTCAGGTGTTAATGGTCGCCTGAATTGATGCCCCTATCTTTGGTGTACATCACCACAATACTGTTTGACTCACTGGGTGTACACCCTTTTGGGTTCAAACATTCTGGTAAGAGCTTGTTCACACCATGTCTTATGAGCTGAGTTTTTCTGCTCACTGCCGTATCTGTATAGTGTGAACACAGCACATAGAAAACAATTGTTTTCTATGTGCTGTGTTCTTGGCATAGATGTGCTGTGGTGTGTAGAAAAACACAGCTCAATGGACATGGAGTAAGCTTGCCCTAATAGTTCCTCAAACTTAGTTATTCTATTGAGAATAACCAGATCACATACTGTATACATACATGAAGCTAGATAAAGATCTGTGGTATAGAGGGAGCCAGGGGCGGAACTACCGCCATAGCGATCCACGTGGGCGCTATGGGGCCCACAGCCGAGTGGGGCCCGGTGAGGATGAGGAATTTAAGTTTACTGTTAAACTTTCCATGGGCCCCGTGAGTCTGGCCGTGTCCCGACACACACAGCCGCATACAGCAGGAGGCAGGAGCAGAGACCAGAGTGGGCGGGAGCAGAGTGGGCGGGGCAGAATGCTCGAGCGTGCCTGTGAAGGGACATCATTTTCAGCACATCAGGAGGCTCTGGAGTCTAGACAGGAGGGAGGAAGGGAGTGGGAGACTGTATTCTGTTTTGCACTGTTTTGCTATTTTTGTGAAGAAAATGTTTGCTATATTTTTTCATTAGGATAATTTCGGCACAAAGAGAGGGGGAGCAATGCCAGGTTCAAGGGTGCAGATGTTCCTAAGACCTTAAGAATAAACTTGATCAACTTACCATTAGGACCACTGTTCATCATTGCTGTCTTATTTCTCCCCTATTTGTCGTGTATTTACACATAAGTTTAATCAGAACAGACATTGGTTAGAAGGCATGGAGGTCAGCATCAGCAATGTGTGTCCTTCAGGGGCTGCATGCAGTAGACTGCATACTTTGTTGTTCGAAATTAATATAAGCTGTTGCCTGGGTACTATGCCACATGGGTGTGGTAATCTGTTGTTCAATGGCATTAGTTCATTTTTTTGTGGGGGGGGGGCATACAACATTTTGCTATGGGGTCCTGTGATTTCTAGTTACGCCCCTGGAGGGAGCTTGTCTTATCTCAATCATCCAATCATGCAGGAGAATTAAAAAAAAAAATTCTCTTGCACATTCTTAGTAAAGGCCCTTTGAATTTAATTGAAGTATATGGCATATTTTTGGCAGTAGACTCAACATATAACTGCTGCAATATCTAGCTCTGCATTAGTCACATAAAATTATTGTATTACCAGAACAACTACAAAAAAGACTAATCACCACTTGGCTAAAAAGTATAATCAGATAATTACACCATCTGCTTTGTGTATCTGCTTCCAAATGCAAAACCAATGCTTTTCTGCTATTGTTCTTTTTCCATAGATTTTATGACTCATTTTGTTTTGTGTGGATTTAGTGTACGACTTGATCTACCTTCACACCAGACTTGTGCATTTAACACATTTTTGCCACAGATGCTTACCACGTTAGAAGGTCCTCATTGAACTGTGTAGATTGGCAGTGTGTCAAATATGGGTGTAGCGGGTATACACTTTTCTGTGTGTTTAAAACTGGCAGAGACACCAGTGATGTGCAGTTCCCTGCAGCCCCATGGGTGGCGCTGTCGCCTTGGGCTGGGGTTGAACCATTGCTGTGTGCTGTGCTCCCTTTTTGTCCTCCCTCGGCAGCGGTATGGTGGGGCGGGGAACCCGCCGTGCTTGCTGGGAGAGGGTATAAAAGGGCCGGCCATCTTTGTCACGGGGTCGAGTCCCAGGCACCTTCAGCCTGTGGGCGTGTGGTTCGTGTCGGTCCTCTAGGCGGCCTAGGCCTAGAGGACGTTCGGAGCTTGTGTTCCATTCCAGGCACCTTTAGCCTGGGGTGAGGTACTCGGATGGAGGTCTGGAGCTCAGTGCCCAATACTGGGTTCCGCGAGGGAAGGAGATCCTAGGGGACCCTGGGAGAGGGTACCCGAATCCGGAGGGCGTAATGGACCGGTGGGAGACACTTGCTTGAAGACCCAGTGCAGCATATTGCCGGTGACAGGTGAGCCCTTCCATCGGAGACCGCCTGGAAGGAAATCCCCCTTCGCTCGGAGACCGCAACCCACTTTCAGGAAGGAAAGTGGAGAGTTCATTGTGTCTGGGCCTACTCGCATCCACACCTCCTTGTCTGTTCTGTTCTCTAAGGGGTCCAACTGATTGTGTTCACTTTTGCATTAAGAAGAATAAAGGAGTGTTGGACTTTAATGGTGTGGGGCTCGTTTTCTGACAGACATTGCTCAAGGTAACTCTCTTTGGAGGTTCCAGGTGCAGAACACCGACCCGAAGGTAAAATAAGAACTTTGCTTACACCAAACGGACACCTGTGGTGGAGGCTTGGCGTGGTGACCCCGCGCTCTCTCCTCATAAGGTACCCCTAGACAAGAGAGAGACGAGCTGATGAGATAGAGGGGAGAGTGGAGGCCGCTACACGTGGGGGCTTGGGTCCGGGATGGTGTTCATGTTACTACGGAATTGAGCGTGTCTGCCGGGAGGAGTTCCGAGTAGGTGGGCCAATTTATTGGCCAAAGTGCATCCCTGCTCGAAGTCGTGGACATGACCCAGTGAAGGGAAAGGCCCGCGCAAAAGAGCGAGGAAAGGGGGGAGCTCAGCCGTGTGAAGGACTGCACGTGGGGGCTTCTATTTGCACTGCGCCACCAGGCACACCCCCACCGCTTAGTTCGTGGGCGTGACTCAGGAAGAAAAAGAAGAAAAGCCCGCGAACTGGAGCAAAGGGGAGGAGTCCAATACATGTGAAGGACTACACGTGGGACGTTGGCGCAAAAACTTTGCAGTGCGCGATGGACCAACAGCAAGTCACCATGTTCGGACAAACAGTGTGGGTTCCATTTCATCCTTCTACCACGTCTTTGACTGCTGCTGCTCCGGTGACCGATACAGGGATTCGGCTAAAGCCAAGGGGACGATTCGCCCTGTATTCATGCATGGACGTTGAGGCCCTGGGTGTGATTTGTCCCGGCTGCTCGGGACTGGTGTGTCATCTGAAGCCATTTGGGTGATGCGAGGCCTGTGGGGAGTTTCTATTTGAAGTGGATCCAGCGGTTGAGAAGCCGAGAACCATTTACCCTGGCCGTGTTGCAGGCAGCACCACTCAGAGAGGAGGAATCACTGCTTTGACAGCCATCCCTGAGCGCACTGCACGACCGCGGAGGAGGTCGTGACTACTCAACGGGAGAAATCCGAGGATGCTGACTCGGTCACCACTGTCTCACAGCGTCCACCGCCAAAGAGAAAGACCGGTATGGTAGCCCCGTCCAGCGGTTGCGGTGGACCATCTCGCCTGCCTACGCCCGGCCCGGATGAATCCGGTAAGAAGAGTTCCAGACGTCCTGCCTCAAGGAAAGGCCGAGGTAAGCCAGGCGGAGGGACTTGGTGTGTGGGCGGAGGTGTTGGGGATCCACAACCCTGTGTGTTCGTGGGAGGTAGCAATTCAGTCTCCACTACAGGCTATCTGCCCACGGAGGAGTGTGACACCTCCGACCTAGAGTCGCTCTCCGATTTGGGAGACGATGTCGCCATAGACAAACTGTTTGCTCAGAAGGGCTGGGACAAAGTACCTCTCGCCTCATCCCGTGGAACCAGTACACAACACACAACACAACAGCGCGCAGGCGCAATGACCGTGAGTCAGGAAGCCGTGAATGGAGCCACGAGTGGCGGCACCCGTGGGCATGCGCGGGAGTGACGTCACGCAACTCCGGCCAGTGACAGAGCCAGAGTTCGCAGCCCCCGGAAGAAGAGGGGTGAAGATGGACGTTCCCTGCCATGGAGGAAGACGGCGACATCGCGGCTTCTACTGCAGGTAAGTGTCACATAATGGGCTACTGTGCAATGCATAGTAGCCCAATATGCTTTACCTTTGCAGGGAAACAAAGAGGAAGTAAACCCATCAGGGTTTACTTCCTCTTTAAAGAAGCAAACAAGTTTAATTCGTCCTTGTGGGCCCTGGTTGCTAGATATATGAGGATAGTATAAAATTATTTGTGGATGATGCCACTGTAGTTAAAACTATAGTAGCTGCACTTTCAGCTGACTAAGCTCCCCCCAAAAAAGTGGAAAGTCTCAAATACTCATACCAGAAAGAAGAGACATCATTTAATAATGTCCAAAGACAAAGCCGAAAATCACGTTTACAACAATCTGTTTATTATGCAATTTTATTTTTAGATGCTTTCCAAAAGCTGCAAAATTAACTGAATAAAACTGTTTAACCCATGTGTTTAACATGAAATTTCACTTAATGGTCAAGCTCTGCTGCAACATATCTGCGTGAGTGAAGAAGATGAATGAAGAGTGCAAATTGGATTCATCTCAATACCTACAACCTTTAAAATTCCGGTTTGAGATGACTTCCAGAACCTAGTGTAGCCTGTCAGTTGCCCTACAAAGACTTTTATTGGGGCTAGTTGATGGGACAATGAAAGAGATGGATGCTGATGTCAGGAGGTCTTTAAAGTAGAACTATCAGGAAAACTTTTCTTTTAATCTTAGATCGAGTAAATAAGAGCTAGAACCATTATCATTTTTTGCCATCTGTGTCCAATCAGAATATTTATTTTTTACTTCCTGTCCCATAGACAAAACAGGAAGTGAGATGAAATCCCTCTAAAATGAGGGAATCCCTGTTTGCCATCAGCACTAGTGTCCCAGGATTTCCCATCTATGTCTTTTCTGTTTTTTCTCACTTTTTCTTTTGATGATGATGGTGAAACATGACAAATAGGGAGCGTGAATCTCCCTAATGTGGGCACAGACAACAACAAAAAACTGATAGGTGTTTTAATCCTTCTCCATTCTATCTAAAACTAAAATACACATTTTGCCTTTAGTTATACTTTTCATGATTAGATTAAAAATTTGGGGATAGCAATGCGAATGTCATTTATGCACTGTAAAACAAACAATATGCAATGGCCAAATGGGTTTATACAAAACATAGTGTCGGGAAAGAAGTTTCTACGTTTATTTTATTGACACTGTGCCAATGTTTGATGGATAACATAGGCAGGTTACTGAGCAATGTTGTTTGCTTACTGAAGTTTCTTTTGAACTTGTAGTTCTCTTTTCATAGGTAAATATGAACTACAGAATAAAGAGGTCCTGCAAGGAGAACATATCGAATTTCTTGAACCCTGAAGGTACAGTATTTTAAATTCCCTAGACATGTAATTTGTTGGACACATCATAGTGTGTATTGCCTATATATACACTATATTGTCAAAAGTATTGGGACACCTGCTTTTACACACACATGAACTTTAATGGCATCCCAGTCTTAGTCCGTAGGGTTCAATATTGAGTTGGCCCATCCTTTGCAGCTATAACAGCTTCAACTCTTCTGGGAAGGCTGTCCACAAGGTTTAGGAGTGTGGAATGTTTGACCATTTTTCCAGAAGCGCATTTGTGAGGTCAGGCACTGATGTTGGATGAAAAGGCCTGGCTCGCAGTCTCTGCTCTAATTCACCCCAAAGGTGTTCTATCGGGTTAAGGTCAGGGCTCTGTGCAGGCCAGTCAAGTTCCCCCACCCCAAACTCGCTCATCCATGTCTTTATGGACCTTGCTTTGTGCACTGGTGTGCAGTCATATTGGAACAGGAAGGGGCCATCCTCAAACTAGTCCACACGCTTGCAAAAGATCCCAGGTATGAAAATGCCCCATTACTGTTTATCTATCTGTCAAATAATAAAAAAGAATCACACCAGAGAGTTTCTTTAGAACACTGTTATTTTAATATTACAAGTTTGTCTGATAATACAATGCGTTATCTTATAACATTTATCAGAATTGCATGAGATTCAACATACGGAGAAAAAAGCTGAAAGGATGGTCCACGACTAAAATGTGTGTACATATTTACTGTAAATCACATAGTAAAGCAATACTGATCTTTGCAGTTCTCAGAAGATAAAATAAGTAAATATGTGCAAAGGTGAAACTACTATAACAGCTTAGCTGTCCAATACAAAAACTCAATTAAGAATCATTAGCATTTGTAAATTCATACACTTGGAAATTAGCTATTAAAAATCACATATTTTTAAGGAAGGTTAGGAAGTGAAAAGCAAGTACAAAGAGGAAATACAATGCATATTAAATGCTGAACTATTATTAAATGCATAGCATTGTGCAGCTTCACAGACCAGTAGAAATACAGAAACATGCCAAAAAATGGCTACAATAAACCAAATTACCCCAAAACAGATCTAGATAAATAAATGCTAATTGTTTCCAGTTCTCTTAAACAAAATTTTCCCAGAAACCTTGCTTTTAAAAAATGTGCACTGAATTATAAAAAATGTTTTCCTTGTCAAACAATTGCAAATACATGGCTGTAAACAAGAGCTTCAAAAGTGTGAAATGAAACAGGAATGGACACATTGCAAGCAAACACTAAGACATACAAGTATTATTTACATAGTAAAGCCTTTGTAATGTACATAGACAGTAGTGCGGACTGACAAACACATTGCTTTTCATGAAATAAAATAGTAAAATAGTAAAATAGTTTCCATGTTTTAGAAGCTTCACACTGATTTATATACAGGCCGCCTGATGCCAGGATGGGTGAAATCTAATGTGAGACGTGGAATGAAGCATATTACAGTAGATAAGAAACCATGGCATTTAGCACATAAACAGAAATCTTTAACTTCCAAAAAGCACTAAGAAATTTAAATGTAGTGATTTTAATTTTTAAAAAAGTGCTTTGAAGCCCCCTGACTATCCTAGCCTTAAAGCTGCACTCCAAGCATTAAAAATAAAAATCAGTTAAATCAACTTATTTATTAAAATGTATTAAAAGTATATACATACAACTGGCATAAAAGTAGTATAAATCCTGTTTCATTTCACCTCCTGTGGTCCTCCCCATGCAAGTACTCAAAGTTGGAGCAGGAGAGACAACACTAAAGCTGTCCATACATGGAACAGAATTCAAGAGGTGAGTGGCCCTATCAGCACCACCCAGCTCAACAAAAGTAAAAAAAAATATTTGACTTATGTTTAAATTGCCAGCTGAACAGAGCCTGCACCCAATGAGATGCAGGCACTGCTTGGGTATTCTGATAGTCGCGGGTGCAGCGTTCATACAAGGGGAATTTAGTGATTTTTTTTAACCAATCAGGTTGTTGCTTAGCACAATAATGTCAGTGTAAAACAATAAATGTGCTCACAAGAGTGCAGCCTACAACAATCACTGAATCTTTATGCATTGTTTAGCCGGATTGAGTTCTGTAGAGAGATCATGGGGGGTTATTTACGAAAGGCAAATCCACTTTGCACTACAAGTGCACTTGGAAGTGCAGTCTGAGGGGGCATGCAAGGAAAATAAAAAAACAGCATTTTAGCTTGCACATGATTGGATGATAACATCAGCAGAGCTTCCCCTAATTTCAGAGCTTCCCTTCAGATCTACAGCGACTGCCCTTCCAATTGCACTTTCAAGTGTGGATTTCCCTTTAGTAAATCAACTCCATAGACCCTGTTGTGTTCTCTGGTAGAAGCATACCACAAGGCTGACTGAACAGAATTACAAATCTTTTGCTAGGTAAACAGTTCACATTGATATCATTCCGTTATGTATTTAGTTGCTTGGAGTGCAGATTTAAAGAAGGAAGCCAAACAATTCAGTCTTTTGAATGCCATTTTCCAGTGTCGGCTACAGTCTTCTTAACAATGTCAGCTTTGTTTTCATTGGTCCCTTATAGATTTGACTTCACAACTTTACCCTGTAATAACATGCCCTCATGCCATTGTTATTGAACATGCAGATCTCCATGTTTAAAAAAAAAAAAAAACTGCACTGCAAATAATGTTATGCTCCCAATCAATAGGCCATAACCTGTTTGGTGGCTGATGGTCCACCCGACACTGACTACTCATCTTTTTTCAAGCAGTCAAGGCCAAATGAAAATAGCTGTAAATATAAATGATATGCTTTTTATGAATTCTCTTCTTGATTATATTTTTCTACCCCTTTTTTTTTTTTATTTGCCACAGCTAAAGCAAACATATAACCTTTTATTTCAGAATTGAAAGTAGTTTTATATGCCACAAGGTGTAGATTTACTAATAAAGTATTTAGGAAAAACAGGTTTACAAGACAGCTTAAACCAGTTTCACTCCTCATTTCCCTTTGTATCAAGGATATGCAAATCTGTGACCTACGGTTACAGTTTAAATGTCTTCCGGAAACAAAAATTGTTTTTCTTTCTTTTGTGGTTTGACGCAACACTTAACAAAATAAACAGAATAGGCACATCAAACAACACTCACTTGTCCATGATACCAAGACGTCTTAAACCTTAAAGCCTTACACATACATATAAGAATACTAATCAATACGTGGGTAGATATTGGATTTCACAGAATAAAGGAAACAGGAGTTTCTGATTGGGGATGATACCAAAAATTTAACATGTGGGAAGTAAAACCATGTTCAAACCCACCAATCAGATGTAAACAGCCCTAGAAGATGGAAGGTGGAGTCATCCAAAATCCTTGACCTGCCATATTGATCCAATGGCTTTAATACTCTCCGAGGCACAGACCTGCAACAACCATACCTATCTGAAAAGATAATTTTTGATATGTATGCTTGTTCTGGATCATTGATTCATAAATTATTGAAGTCAGATAAAGCCAGGTACCTTGGTATCTTTTTGAAGGTGGTAAGATAAAGTCATACATAGTATGAACATGCCATTACAAAAACAGAATACCTTAACAGAAGACAGATAATTTTGAAGAAACCACTATACATGTGGCCATCAGAAGCTGACAATGACCTGACAGCACTTGATAATAATAACTATAAAATAATACTGGTCCTTATATTTCTATCAGTATCGGTTTCCTTTAGGGCTTTTTCACATGGCCGTTTGTTGCCATACACTGCCCAGATCATCGTATTTCTACAGCGGGTCTGGCCAGGTATTTCTAACTAGCTGCAGCTGTTCCCCCTGAACAAATCAGTGAAAAGATGAGAGGCTTTACAATCAGTGAAAAGATGAGAGGCTTTACAGCTGTCCTCATCCGATCGCAGAGTCAGCCTGTCATTGATTTGTGCAATTTACCTAGTCACAGTTAATTGGAAACACCTAGCCATACTTGTTGCAGAAATAAGCTGATCTGGGTGATGTATGGCCAGGAATGACTGGGTGAATGAGCTCTCAATGGCTTATTTCACTTTTTGGAACAAGTTTTATGTAACACCAACTAACATGAAGCATGGTTACACACAGTGTCCACCTAACCCTAACCACACTCCCTTACCTAAATGGCTGAGTGCATCTACCACCAGCATTCTGTTATTAGAATTTAGCAAGCTGTGTGTGGCTTCACCCACACAGTTGCGTCATCAAGATATGGGGTCCATCAATGGCAGAAATTACAAGTCCCATCTACAGATTGTTTTGTAATTGTTGTCCATTCAGAATTTCTTCCAGTCCCATAACAGAAGGCCTGTATCTCCTCGGGATGGGGAGAAATAATTAGGGGCCTGTGTATTACTATGGACACACCCGCCACTCCAGGTGAGACCAGGAAGCCTAATGATCCAGTAGGTGTTCGCCTCGGCTCGCCTCCTCACACAATGAAATTAGAAGAAATGGGCGCACACCACTGTAAATCAAAATCCTTTTATTTGGACATCCCAAAAACTACAGGAATCAGCAGAATGCTGGGTAGATGCATTTTGCACACTTCACGTGCACTTAGTCATTACTAATGACTAAGCGCACATGAAGTGTGTGAAACGCGTCTACCCAGCATTCTGATTCCTGTCGTTTTTGGGATGTCCAAATAAAAGGATTTTGATCTACAGTGGCCTGTGTATTACACCCGTGATGCACTGATTGCAGGTATCTTTGGTGCATGTATTACGTTTTCTATATAGGTTGACCAGCTGTAGTTTCTCACACAGAGAGCTGTGGTCTGCAGTCTATTTTGAGAGAAACTACAATTGGGCTGTAAATAGCTGTTTTCCAATCTACATTGTTTTTAAAGCTTATGAGTTTAGTGCTTTAATTATATTTATAATGCCATAATAGTACTGAAAGTTTTCTGGAACCCTTTCTTAATAGCATGTCACCTTAAGATCTTCGAATGGCAATAGACATCGATGTGCCAAGGGAAGAAACAATATTTTTTTGCTAATGTAAAGCAAATGATATGTGTAGAGCCACACAGATTGGTTTCTTTGAAAGAAGGGTAACACTGAAAAAGAACTGATTCTGCTGTGCAAATATGAGTCATATTCATGTCCTTGTTCATGCATGCAAAACTTGGCAACATCTATACCACGTTTTCAGTTCACCTCCAGCCACTGTATCTAGGTGTTGGCAATTTCTCTTTGACATCTATAAGTCTCTGAAATAGTATAGATGGTGGTGGAATGACAAGAGGATAGAGTACTGTACAGGACTGTTAAATCATGATTGTGGGAAGAGCATAATGAAACTGAAAAATAGTTACATGGCAGACCAGCTTTCACATAGTTTCAGAAAAGTTTTCCTCATTAAATACTGCAGGTATATTGAGAAAGCGGAAAGAGGAAATCCTCCCCTAATAGCAAACCCAGTGCTTAGAATTTACGCTTTATCGGAGTTGTTGGATATGTGCTCTGGGTCCTACTAAACAGGCCAGGCTTGGGTCAGTGCTTTCTCTGGGTTCCACTAAACAGGCCAATCTTTGGTCAGTGCTTGCCAAGGGCTGTTCCATAAACACTTACAAATTTATTTTCAGAGAAAATCATCCAGTCACATAATACGAGACACCATGCCAGAAAAGATCAAAATTATGATTTTAGGAACTGAAAATACACAAACAATATGTATTGTGTGAGATCATTCAACTAAATAAGTACCCTACAGAATTTATAATTTTGGTAGACTTATCAGTATAAAGTGCAAGTTACATTGGGGTTGATTTTGGGTCTAGTGTTATAGGGTTAAAAAAAGTAAATCTTTCAATGGGGAAAATTGTGCAAGAGGGGGATTTTTCTTACTTTGGGAGATTTGCGCTAACTGTCGCATCTCTGGGTAAGGAAGTGAAATGTCCCCAATTGTACAAAGACAGCAAAAAATAACCTGGAAGGGGTTTTAACACTTCCCTACAGTATCCAAAACTACAAAAATTGGCTATATATGCACTTTAAGTTTAGTGTGTAACTTCTAGGCTAAATTTAAAATTCAGGCACACGTTACACTGATAAGACACATTCTATTACCCTACTGATAATGCTTTTTTTTCCCTCAGTTGTTCTAGTATAGTGATTCGGCCAGTTAAGGTGTCATGGCTGTGCACTTGGAAATGTGACACCTCTAAAACATGTCTGCAGAATGTTTCTCCAAAATTGTCACCCATCCATCTGGTACATACCTGCAAGACTGCAGACACACACCTTCACACTACCTCCATTGCTACATAGCAACATTGACAGTTTACCTCCTTCAATATAAGTGATGCAATAGGTCGGTGATAGATATCCTTGCCTTAAGCCCTGTACACACGATCGGTTTTACCAATGAAAACAGTCCGATGGACTTTTTTCATCGGACAAACCGATCGTGTATGGGACCCATCCGTCTTTTTTCCATCGGTTTTAAAAAATAGAACATGTTTTAATTTTTTCCGATGGATCAAATACCGATAGCAAATTCCGATCGTCTATGGGCAAGTCCATCGGATAAAAAACCCATGCATGCTCAGAATCAAGTCGACGCATGCTCAGAAGCATTGAGCTTAATTTTTCTCGGCTCATCGGAGTGTTTTACGTCACCGCGTTTGGAACGGTCGGTTTTTTGACTGATGGTGTGTAGGCAAGACTGATGGAAGTCAGCTTCATCGGATTTCCGATGGACAAAACCATTGGATTAGAATCCATAGGATATCCGATCGTGTGTACGAGGCTTAACTCTCATTATGGCAAACATTTAGCAGAAAACATTAGACTGTACAGTATCTCCATGCTAGAAAATAGGTATTAAGTATACCTTTCATTCTTGATTCTCGATATAAACACATACAGTCTAATACACTATCATATATCAAGATATTTGGGAAGCTGGGTAAACGGTAAAATTTATAGTATTCTAAAGCAAAAGACTTTCATTCGCTTCCTAACAGTGCATACAGAGCTGTGCAAAAAGTTTCAGGTTGTAAAAAATCCTTGGCAGCAGTTTATAAGCTTTAATCACTTTATGGTGAGGGAGGAAGGGTTTGTCACTGAACCATTAAGTTATGAATTACATGAATTGTGGATTGCCTGCAGCCAGCAAGAATGAACACATTGGTTTATGCAGAACATGAGATTCTCAAGGCTTGGATTTGCCTAAATGAAAACCGTATATTCCTTTTTTCTTTCTTTTCTAAAACCTGTCAATTTGCTATTTAAAAGGCTACAAAACTAAGCTTAAATTCATTCCTGTATAAAAATCTGTGAAATATTATATTTCAAAAGAATGTAATAAGCCACTCGATACTTTTATGTAATGTTGCTCTCTGTGGTTTCAGATTATGTTTTGCTTATACAAGAAAGTGCAATGCCGCATACACACGATCATTTTTCCCGTCGGGAAAAATTACATATTTTTTTTTTAACAAGAAAAACGACCGTGTGTGGGCTTTTTGTCATTTTTCCCGACGGGAAAAACGGCATTATTCACGACGAGAAAAATTAGAACATGCTCTAATTTTTCTCGTCGTGATTCCCGCCGTTTTTTTCCGCGGCAGTTTTCCCATAGGGAAACACTGCCACGGAGCCCACACACGGTCGTTTTTCTCGACCAAAAAAAAAATGTCTGTAAAAACGGACATGTGTAGGGAACCAAGCCGTTCCCTCGTTTTTCCCGTCGAGAAAATCGATCGTGTGTACGTGGCATAAGAAATCAATACAAAAACTCAATATAGAATGTAAAAAAGCAACTCCAGGTAACAAGTAAAAACATTGCTGAACTGCCGATTGCAGGAACTGACAACTGTCTAGAAAGTCTATTTGATTAACCTTAAAGAAGGTAGCTGCAGTGTTAACCTTCAAGAAGGTAGCTGCAGTGTCAGGCAGCCGTGTGCCAAGTGTGGGTGCCCTGTCTGGCATTGCAGCTTGTGTTACATGGCTGACATCCATACTGGGGGAGCTCTGTCCTATACTTAAAGCCTTCCTTAAATCTGACTGGTAAAAGGAGTTGTAATGGCAGGTTTTTTATCCTAATGCATTCTATGCATTCATGAGTGAATTTATTGGGTTCAAATGGAATGGACTGTTTGTTTGTTGGTATATTACATAGCTTTGGTAAATCTAAAGCAGGCTGTATGGAGATTGCAGAATCAGAGTGTAGAGTGTACAGCCACCTCAAGTCCACTAGTGCTAATACAGCACATTAGCCTGGAGCCTTCTAAAAATAAGGCATTCATTTTTTTTTTTACCCTTTGAAAACAGGAACCACATACTCTAATTGCCTACTCAGATTTCGAAAGGATCAGGCTTATTCAGAGGAGTGTTGCATTGAACACTTATGCCCTGTACACATGATCAGAATTTCCGATGGGATAAAATCTGATGGAATTTTCCGTCGGAATTCCGTTCAAGCTGTCTTGCATACACACTGTCAGACTAAATTCCGACCGTCCAAAACGCGGTGACGTAAAACACTACGACGAGCCGAGAAAAATGAAGTTCAATGCTTCCGAGCATGCGTCGACTTGATTCTGAGCATGCGTGGTTTTTTCTCTGTCGGAGTTCCACACAGACGATCGGAATTTCCGATATCGAAAAAATAAATAAAACTTGTTCTATTTCTAAACTCCGATGGAAAAAAGTCCGATGGGGCCCACACACGGTCGGAATATCCGATGAAAAAATTCCGTCTGACTTTTTTCATCAGAAATTCCGATCGTGTGTACAAGGCATAAGGGGTGTATTTATATAAAAAAAAAAAATAAGAGCTTTTCATTCTATTAAACTGCATGTATATTCATTATGTACAAATGGGGGGTAAAATAAATGTTATTGGGCTTTTTACCTTCAGGTTGTTTTTCATCCACACAAAATAGAGTGAATCAGGAAAATACTGCATAATACATCACATCCGGCTCTTTGGCTGTCCCTATCCAGCCCTTGATGTCTCCAGTGTCAGCATGTCTCTCTGAGCCGTATGCCGCGTACACACGATCGGAAATTCCAACAACAAATGTTCGATGTGAGCTTTTGGTCGGAAATTCCGACCGTGTGTAGGCTCCATCGGACATTTGCTGTCGGAATTTCTGACAACAAAAATTTGAAAGCTGGTTCTCAAATTTTCCGACAAGAAAAGTTCTTGTCGGAAATTCCGATCGTCTGTATGCAATTCCGACGCACAAAAATACACGCATGCTCAGAATCAAGCAGAAGAGCCAAACTGCCTATTGAACTTCATTTATCTCGGCTCGTCGTACGTCTTGTACGTCACAGCGTTCTTGACGTTCGGAATTTCCGACAAGATTTGTGTGACCGTGTGTATGCAACACAAGTTTGAGCATTCCGTCGGAAAAAAAATCCACGGTTTTGTTGTCAGAATTTCCGATCGTGTGTACGCGGCATAAGTGAGGAAGTTGATAGGCTCAGGGAGGCATGCTAACAAATGTCCTTGTGAACAGATGCATGAACCGGAAGGAGAGAGCCTGAGGAGCTGATCAGTACAGTGGAAAGTCTTGGTTCTGGCAGAAGAGCATTGCCTAGGTCAGTGGTTCTCAACCTTGTCCTCAAGTACCCCCAACAGGCCATGTTTTGGGAATTTCTCTTAGATAAAACAGCCGTCCAAAATACCAAGCACCTGTGCAAGATAAAGGAAAACCTACAAACATGGCCTGTTGTGGGTACTTGAGGACAGAGTTGAGAACCACTGGCCTAGGTGATGTCCCGACACTCTCCTGCCACTCTGTTACCTGGCTAAGTTTTCCTGTGTAAGCACTTGCATGCAGAAAACCCCAGGAGCCGTGCACCTGTTCTTTCCTCCAGGTCAGGATCTGCCAAATTCCCTGCTGTACCCGATCTCAGGCTCTCTCCTTCCAGTCACAGAGCTTTTCAGCCGGCGTTATGTCGCCTCCTCTCTGCCTGATTTAAACCTATAATGCTGCACTACCGCTCCACAATCCTGTGCATATAACTCAGATCCCGTTGAACTCAGTGGGTGAGTTAACAAAAGGTGTCGCTTGTCAAACTCTGCACCCCGAGTTAAACCTGCTGCAGTTGCAAAGCTAAGCACTGCAGCAGCAGCATATGAACAGCCCCATCCAGCTGTTATTTTACAGTTCAGGTGGGTGGCCGGGGGTGGTAAAACATTTTTTTATTTTTTATTTGCCAACCCCTTCCCTATGCTATTAATGAGTGCAGAGGGTGTTTTGTAGTCCTGTCCTAGGGTGACAACACTGCACCTCTACAGATAGAGTACAACAGGTGAGCATTGTCACCCTAGGACAGGAAGTATGTTATTGGAAGGATCAGCAGGTGAAAATAAAGGAAACATGCCTAGAAAAAAGAAAAAAAATGCAGCCCCTGCATTTAAGTACTGGTAAGATGTATCATACTGTATTTGTACTGCCAGCATAGGCTTTAGAAGCAAAATCCTTTTTTACATTTTCCTTACAAAATAATGGTCAAACAACCTAATTTTCCTGTGCAAAGGGCATTGATAGTATTTTCATTTCTAAAGCAGCTGTCCTTTAAATTGCACCTCTAAATAGTGTAAGCGTGGATTACTTTAGGAAAAGAATGTGACCTAATGTAACAATATGCTGGTTATTTCTATCACTGTTTCCACACTAACATTTTTGGACATGTAGCAGCATATCATGGTATGTATGAAAAAGAAAACTAGTAGTAATATAATAACAAAAAAATGTTAGAGTTTATTAGCCAATAATCTTGATAAAGAATATCCAGTTGTGATGTTAGGAATATATGTGTTCATGGATGTATTTTCCGCACCCATTAAGTAAGCATAAACTAAATTGCTTTGTAATGGAATGTATAATTGATTTTCCAGTAAAACTGTTTTCGCAGTGGGGGCTTTTCCATTCCAGTTCTTCCATCTTACTGCATTTACAAACAAGACCCAAATATGTCTCTCGATGAATATACATATGACTTAAGTACCACTAAGCAGCATTTATTTTCCAGCACAAAAAAAAGAAAGCAATTTGTACACAGAAATGAACATGCTACAATAAGCCATTATGTACCCAGTGGCCTAACATGTAAATATTAGATCCTCAATATAATAAAAAGTGAACCTGATGAACTGAAAGTGAATCTGAATTTACCCTCTATGGAGGTCAGAACATTTTTCTTAAAGGAGTAGTAAAGGTAAATGTTTTTTCACCTTAATGCATCCTATGCATTAAGGTGAAAAAACATTTGACAATACCGCCGCTCCCAGCCCCCCCGTTTTACTTACCTGGCCCCTCGAAAGTCCCGCGCTCGCTCCCGTCATCCTCCGAGTTCCTGTGCCTGGCCGTTGATTGGCTACTGTGGATGGATTGAAAGCAGCGCAGCCATTGGCTGGCGCTGCTGTCAATCACATCCAATGACGCGGCACGTCGGGGGGCGGGGCCGAGTGATACAGTCGGCGGCTATGGCCGCCGCTGTATCACGGGAGCGCGCCCGCAGTAACTCCACACCATGCTAGCTCGCTCGCATTATGGTGTGGAGTCCTTGCGGGGAGGAGCCGAGACAGCCGCCGAGGGACCCCAGAAGCGGAGGATCGGGCCACTGTGTGCAAAACGAGCTGCACAGTGGAGGTAAGTATAACATGTTTGTTATTTAAAAAAAAAAAAAACGGGAACCTGTAGTGTTCCTTTAAGTATTAATTTAATGCATGCCTTTTACAGGGATATTTCACATTAAAGCTGAACTCCAGGCAAAAAAAAAAAAATCAGTTACCGTATGTATAAATTAAAAAATGATTAAATCAATTTTTACACAGAACTAGCACAAGAACCTGAATCGTTTTTAATATCAGCCTCCTGAATACCTATGTGGAGTGGCACCTTTAAGCCAATCAAGCAGTTCTGAATTTTTTGCACAGAAATGCCCATGAACATGGCTAGATCAGGGAAGAGCAGAGGGATAACCCTATCAGTGTGTTGCTTGCTGCTCATTCTTTGTGCAATCAAACTGGGGCAGTTCCAGGACAAGTCTGTTTTGGTTAAAGGGGTTGTAAACCCTCGTGTTTTTTCACCTTAATGCATTCTATGCATTAAGGTGAAAAATCTTCTGCCACTCAGCAGTCCCCCCCCAAACCCCCGTTATACTTACCTGAGCCCTGTGTTTCCCACGACGGGAACGAGCACACCAGCTTCGGCCGCTGTTTCCTGTCCTGATTGGATAGATTGATAGCAGCACAGCCATTGGCTCACACTGCTGTCAATCAAATCCAATGATACGGGTGCCGGGGATGGCCGATTCCTGCTTTCTGTTTCAATAGACACAGAAACAGGACACGGGAGCACGCCCGCATGAGTGTCCACTAAGGAGAGCGCTTCTTTGACGGTCCACTCGAGAAGAGGAGGAGCCAGGAGTGCCGCTGAGGGACCCCAGAAGAGGAGGATTGGGGCCACTCTGTGCAATGACATGTTTTTTTTTTTTTTTTTTTAAACCCTGAACCTTTACAACCCCTTTAAAGTGGATGTAAACCCTCTCCTATACCCAGTGAAGTGAATAGCCTCAGATATTACACAGAAATTAAACAAATCCTCCTACATAAGTTTTACATGTACAGTATATCTGCAGTCTTACCCTTTATACACCCTTTAGAAAGTGTACATTGTGTTATAAATCTTTCTTCTTCTTTCAGCAGCACATAGGGGTGGGTGGAGATACTGGGCTTACACTGTGCAACAGCTGATTGGAGGAAAGGCACACACCCAGACTCCACATAGGCAGAGGAACAAACGAACAAGCAGAGCTGTAGTCTGATTAGACAAGCTCTCTGCTTACCTACCTCTAAGCTCCCTCCCCGACACAATTTTTTAGCTGTTGTTATCTAATGTGTCTGAGAACTTGTCAGAATTGACAAGTTCCTCTAAAAACAGAGGAACGAAGCAACAGAAAAAAGGGCACTTAGAGCTTTGGAGAAAGATAAGAAAACACTACAGATAGATGTGCTTAGGTCAAATTTCATAAATGGATTTTACAACCACTTTAACTGCAGTATAGTCTTTGGAAAGAGTCTGGGACCTGGCTGGCCTGGTGCCTGCCATAGGTGCCTGGATCAAAAGACTGGCTGGATAATTGTGTGTGTGTTTGCCCAGAGTTTAGCTTTAAATCAAATGTGTATTTATGATCTATATCCCTCCACGGTACCTTTACAGGCAACAGGGTTACCATTATCTCTCTTTTTTTTTAGTACCCCAGAAAATCAAGTCCATTCATTCAAATATTATTGTACTCTAAAGAGCACACTTATATTTGAATTGATAAACTGTGATGACAGTTTGACTCCATCGGAGATAAGCTACTGTAACAACAATCCTTGCAGCAGTATGGATGTTGGAAGCATGACTGGAAGATAGTTGCTACTGACTTACATTCAAATATCTACAAACATCAAATAAAAGACATTGGTCCGGGGGTAACCTGGCTACTCAGTTCAAGCACCAGATTATTCCCACCTGGCTTACAAATAGATGAAGCCAAAGTTCATTGTGTGATCACATATAATTAGTATCTGCCAAACTGCAACTAAATATCACCAATTGCATGCATAACCTTTGCAAGCAGCAAGATTTGGCCAGTCCAGCAATGCAAGCACTAAAAGCATAGATTAGTAAGGGTTTCATTTCAGGCGAAAAAAAATACATGCTGTGTGTCTCAGCTGTACTTTACTCTCTGTATAATATCAACAATTGTGTAATCAGGCATGCTTAATTTTGAGTGATCATATTATGATATAGGTATGAAATATCGCAGTATACGAAAATTAGAGTTAGTATAGTTTATTCAATGCAAGTTCCAAGATTTAGTAGCGTTTCTCAGACATATTTTCTTCCACATTTGATTGCTTCACTACAATTTTAAGTTCTCACCACATGGCTCAACAGTAAAATCACTACTACATGCAATAATATCCTGATAAGGGTTTATGTGCTGGTTTTAATGTACGAAGACGCCTACTTAGTTATCCATGGGACCTGTACAATGACGTGCATGATTTGTGGCACTGTGGGGACTTGGTCTATATGTATGTATTTGATTATCCTAATTAATGAACATTTAAAGACATGTCAATGGAGAAATATAATTATGCATATTTAGGCTGCTAATGAATTGGCTTGCTTTCAGGCAAATACAGAACAAATGGATAAAGAACCCCCTTAGCCTCTTCTGGAGAGTGGGAGAGCTCTGGCTTACAGTTCCACATATTTCCTCCACTTCCCTCTGGTGGCAAAGGTACTTTCATGGTGATAACACGATTTACACAATAGATGTTACCTCCGATCACTGTGCATCGGAATGGTAAACTAGGGGTGGGTGGTCCTGGGCAAGGACGTAGGTTGACCCCTTCACTCCAATGCCTGGCTATGGAATTGTAGGTGAACACACTAAGACCATGCTCCCGACTTACATCAAAACGGTAGATGCAGCCTTTATGAGACACCATACCAGCAGACCGCCTTCGACTATTGTTATAAGGACACTCTTGCCATTCATTCCTTTTAGGATCATATTTCAAAAGACGGTAGAAAAGAGTCCCACCTGACACATAAATTTCACCATTACAGGTTGTAGCTTCATGAGCCACAGCAAATGCACCCTTAGGTAATGGTGCTACTAGACTCCAACGGTCCATTCGAGGATCATACTTTTCCACTGAGAAGAGGCACTCACCCCCAATAGCATACAGATAGCCATCAAGGGCCAAAAGTTTTAGCTGGGAACGAGGCTGTGTGAGTGGCCGGATCTTTTCCCAAGAATCAGTTAACGGGTTATAGCAAAAGACCTGGTCTGAAAGTTTTGCCCTTTCGCCACTACCTTTAATGCCCCCGGCAAGGAATAGATAGTTATAAAGAACACACACCCCACAGCCTTTAGTGTTTACTTCTTCTGGTAACTTAGTCAGGGATCTCCAGCGCCCAGTACTTTCATTATAGCACTGCACCTGATACGTTGCATCATCCTCCAGTGACACAACTGAGGAGGGACTCTGGGGCCTGCTGCTCTCTCGGCTTTGGGGTCTACTACTACTGCTCAGTCGTTCAAAGGCATCATTGATTTCTGCCACTACCAAATGCTGTTTTCCATCCATTCTGCGTTGCAGAATCAGGTCTCGCTCTGCCCCAGTCAGTCGGCCATAGACTGCTGGATCTCTCAAAACCTGAAGGAAGTTGTCACTCATGAATTTGTATGCTGCCTCTTTAAGCTCATTCAATCTCTGTTTTTTAGCAATGTAAAGTACTTGATAGCAATTCTTGAGTGATATCTGGGATCGCATGCTATCCATGGCACATTGCACAGCACAAGGGATCTGTAGAAACTTTGCCCCACTGATTACTTCAACCACGTTATCTTGCTTCACCTCAAGCTTCATGCTATATATATAATCCACAAGCAACTGTAAAGTCTGGTAACTTACACCCTTAATCTTAAGAATGTCTCTTGAAGAACGAGCTCTAAAATAGTCACTTTTGTCTGCTAAAATGGACTTATGAGCTCTGATTCTCTGCCCCCCAGTCACTTCAATCACAAGATCTGGCTCTCCCAGAGGTTCAGTGGATGATGGTATGTTCCTTTCTTGATTACAGCTAGACTTATCCAGGTCATGGTTGCCAGAGTCTTCCTTTTTTCTGCTTTCCCAATGTGGTCTTTGCACTTGTTCCTGCAGATTATCACTGATTGAAACAGATTCAGATATACTCCTTTCCTCAGTATCCTCTTCAAATTCATTGTTCATATCCCACTGGCTTCCACTCAACACCATGCTCCCTTCACTGAGTGGTTCTGAAACTGAGATGTCCTCGGGATCATTGAAATATATTTGTTCTGGGCTCTCCAAGTTATGCAAGGCATGCACAGCTAGACTGGTTTTATGACTGTATCCACCATTGGCCTCCACATGATGCACTGAGCTGCCACTGGCCTCCACCCCACCACTAGAGACATTACCATACTCACAAGTCATTTTCGGAGTAGTCCCTGATTTCACATCATTTATGTTTAAATTTTCAGTGTAAGGTGCAGTAGACAGTGAGTTTTCCATGTCCTATAGCTTCTTGAGGTTGAAGTTACATAACATTTGTATTTTCTTGTGGAGTCTACTGCTTCAGTTTTCTTTCACAGGCAAAATACCAAAGAGGATTTGTTTCAACACTACACCTTTCTCAAAGGTTGAGAGCCAAGAGGTGTGTCAGAGCTGCAGCAGTTGCAAATAAGACTGAACTCTTGAACTTTACAATATTTTCAACCCTCTGTTTGCTCAGAAAGGATTTTTTTTTTCGCTTATTGCTTTTCTTTTTAAATTAGCAATGTTCACATTTTATGCTGAGATCGCTCTGTAATAGATTTCAAATGAAGAACTGTATTTAAAGAAAAAAGGAACTACAGTTGCTTGCAGTTGACTGTTCACATTGGTGAATTCTACATGACATGTAGAATGTAAATCAGGGATTTTGAGCTTATCAAATAATCCATTATAGTGCAGAGGACGCAAATAGAAAAATCGAACTGGTCAAAAGAGTTTTCTGTATTATATACAGTTATCTTTAAGCTGGCGAAGCGCCATGATTATGAATGACATTTGATTATCTTTAAGGTGACACTGCTGGGACGGATATAGTTCTCTTCAGAAGTTAAGCAGCTTTCAGTTATACTTGTCAGCTTGTTCACCATCTGAGTTCAAGTTCTTTGCCATGCACTTGTGCGTCCACATTGCTAAAATTTATATTTCCAATGTCTTGAAAATCTTACATAATTTTCCACTGGTCTTCAAAGAGTTTCAGCTGGCTCTGTAATATTAAAAAAAAAGTCTTATAATGTCGAACAGGCAGTACAGGTATAACATGCATGACTTTTCTATAAGACCAGCATACAAAAGTAATTTGTAGTCAACTACACCGAAAAAGTTTATATTTTAGTTTTAGATTGATATCGGAAAGCTGGATAAGCCATCCTTTTGTAATCCCTTGGTTATCTAACCAAGACATTTTATTGCAGATATGTGCATATCTATTCACTATCTTCCCATAACAAACGTGTCACCACTAGTTAACCTTGCAAATCCCAAATTCAATGTGTGTTTCCACATGCACTTTTACATTTATTTGTAATGCATTCCAGTCTTTTTTTACTTAAAAAATGTGTTATTGTGTGTTTCTGTGCATTTACATATGTTTACATGTATTCAAGAACAGCCTCCTCTGCTTGAAGTGATATTAAAGGTTTGGCTTTTTTTTTCCAGATAACAAATATGTTATACTTACCTGCTCTGTGTGGTAGTTTTGCATAGAGCAGCCCCTATCCTCCTCTTCTCGGATCCCCACACCGGCGTTCCTGGCTTCTCCACCTTGAACAGTGCCCCCGATAGCAAGCAACTTGCTATGGGGGCACTGGTCTATTTGTCCATAAGACACATAGAACCACGGCTCGCCTTGCCCCCTCGCTCTCTCCTCATTTGAATGCCCCAACAGCCAAAGTTTGATCGGAACCAAGGTTTTGACCAAATCGTTGGCTCAGCCGTAGTGGTCTGGTCTAGTGGTTGGCTGGAAAGTATTGCTTGTATTCCCTGGTAGATTGATTGGACTCTCTATAAAGAAAAAAAACACCACTTACCTGTCCTGCAGTCCTGTGCAGCTCTCTCTTTACATAGTGACAGCGCATGCCACAGTGCATTGTCACTATTGTAAAAATGCTTTAGAGCACTTTGTGGAGCTGGCACTCTTCTCCCTCCTGAAGTCTCTTCTGGTTATCAGAGGAAGATTGCAGTAGCTCTAATGACTAAACTTGCACCTGCTTCCCTCTGCCAGTGTCCAGCTAAAGGCTTCCTTCAGCAGCAGGTACTGGAAAGTGTTCCAGTAACTGGCACACTGCTGCCACTCTGGAAATTACACCAGGGCACTCTGTAAGTGGTGATACCTGGGGCAAAATGCACCCATGTTTACAGTGACTACACAGTTGGCCCCATCCCTCTTGGGGCCAATGTGCATTGCATACAATATGGATACATCCCCAGTTTTGCATTAAGATAGGATTTGATATTTTTTCTGTAGTGGAATCTACACCAAGCTCAGATTTAACTCCATTTCCCACAACTCCCTGGGTTTCTGGACATGCTAGGAGTATATATTTCTCAGTTTCCCTCCCTCAGTAGCTCAGAGAGGCCACACCTGTTGAGGCAGAGGTAGATGAACATGTAATCTGCAACCAGGTGAGCAATCCTCTACTGTTAGAATCAGCATGTGGGCATCTGGACCAGATCCTAGCTACTTTGAGAAGCCCTTACCCGACTGCTACCTGAGTAAGGTGACCCTTGGTCCTTGGATCCCTCCAGCTGTTCACCTTTGTTACCAAAGTTACCTTTGTTGCACTGATAGTGACACCATTTACGATAATAAAAGTAGCAGTGTCGTAAAAGTAGCTCATCTGCACTCTGTTGTTATAGAGACAATGTTATGCAGCAATGTTTCCCTGAATATAGCACAGTGATAATACTGTGAAGAGTCCATGTTTGTGCAGCTTTCATACTATGTTTTGTATTATTATGCCAGCAAGAAAGAAAATGTACCACTTCAGCACTAAAAGTGTCAATGGCAGGTGCGCAGAACAATCATATGATATTGCCGTCTTGTTGGCTTTGTGCTTGGAAAGGTAACCAGGGGAACGCCCGGACCTTGCTGCTCTCTTTGATTGGGGGAATCCTTAGAGTTAAATGACAGGACAAGAAGGGCACACTGGCCTTCAACAATACCTGAGATACCATTTACTGCAGAAAACAAACATAGGTAATATACTCACAAACCAACATAATCATAGACTCATAAGATTGCTAGAAATCCAGCCTTGCTGTAGAACACACACAATAGGGCGGACCTAGGTGACACTCTACAGCAGATGCAACAGCTACTGCATCTGCCATGGAGTGTCGTCTAGGTCTGCCTTATTGCCAGCGTGCCTGTATTCTACATCAAGGCTGGGTGATGAGTTTTTTTTTTTTTTACATAATAAATGGTATCTGAGGTAATGCAAAATTTGAATGCGCCCTTCTTGTCTTGTCATTTTATATTATTCTGCAGTGTATGCATGTTCTTTGCTATCCTGAACCTGTTTTGTATTATTGCTTCTAACTTTGCACCTGTTTAGTAAACTGCAAGTTATAGTCACTCTCTGTCTGATCACTGGGCTGATTACCTATTCTGTTAAATGTATACTACATCTGTATTCTATAAGTATAAAAGCATATGTAATGCAACAGTTTTAATTTATACATGTAATTAAAGTAATAATAAAGGCCCAATTTATTTTTTCTTTAATAAAAAGCATGTTATACTTACCTGCTCTATGCAATAGTTTTGCACAGAGAAGCCCCGATCCTCCTCTCCTCGGGTCCCTCCGCTGGCGCTCCCCCCCCCCGCTAAGGGACCCCACAGCAAGCCGCTTGCTTTGGGGGCACCCATGCATCCTTGCTCCTGAGCCCTACTCTGTGTGTCATCCCCCCAATCTCTCATCACTGGCTCTGATTGACAGCAGCTGTATCTGAGCCAGTGAGGTGCGAGAGAGCTGAGAGAGCCTCAGCTCTCGTGCACATCGCTGGATCGAGATCTGGCTCAAGTATGTATTTAGAGGGGGTGTGGGGGGAGCTGCATGCAGAAGGTTTTTTCCCTAAAAAAACCTTCTGCCTTTACATTATGTCTTTTGCATGAAGGTTCAAAAAAGGTGAAGTGTTTCATACGATTTCTTTTGATTGTGCCTTTACAGCCACTTTAAAGGGGTTGTAAAGGTTCGTTTTTTATTTTCTAAATAGGTTCCTTTAAGCTAGTGCATTGTTGGTTCACTTACCTTTTCCTTAGATTTCCTTTCTAAATATTTTTTTTCTTTGTTTTCTTTGTCTGAATTTGTCACTTCCTGTTCCTCCTCAGTAAGCTGTTCCGGCTGACTCCACACCACTCGAATGATGGTGTGAAGTTTACTGAGGAGGAACAGGAAGTGAGAAATTCAGACAAAGAAAAAAAACATTTAGAAGGTAAATCAAAGGAAAAGGTAAGTGAACCAACAATGCACTAGCTTAAAGGAACCTATTTAGAAAATAAAAAACAAACCTTTACAACCCCTTTAAGGTATAATTTGTTGGAAAAAAAGACATCACATCAACATTTTGGCTGCATCTACTGCATGCCCCACATCTTTTTAGGAGACACATAATTTCCCTAGGCCTCTTGAAGTCTCAGCAACAGTCCTAGCCAGTGATGTCTGCTGGAGTTTGAGATTACCAATGAGATGATTAATCACCACTCAATACTCTGAAATCCTTAGGATCACATGATGTTAATGTAATGTCTTTGAACTACCTGATATACAGTATGAAACCAATATTGTTAGGAAGTGGCACCACAAAAAGATCAATAAAATGCTCTTGAACTAGGTGACAGGATAAGAATTGTATCATATACCATGTGATGGCCTTTAGTTTGGTGTAACCTGTAGCAGATAAGTTATCATAAATCAAACTACTGACACACGAAAGAGGAAGTATATTTACATCATATTGTAGCTTATTAGCCCAGTTAGCTTGACTCCAATGTGCTTTTAATGTTGGGAAACAGTGCCTTTCTTATTAAAGCTGAACTCCAGGTAAAAGCAAAATCCTCCCTTGTGAATACTGCAAATGTTTGTTTAGGTCTACAGGGAGGGGAGCAAAAAGCAGTTTTATTTACCCGATCCTTTGCTCTCGTAGGCCCCCTCTAGGCTGTAAGACCAGTCCCTGCAGCCTTTTCTTTCCTATGATCCAGTGGTCAGATGTCCCCTGAAATCATCCTGATATACACAGAGCCCTTCGCCCTTCATTGGACATGAAAACACTGTGGGACAGTCCACTACCAGAGGCAAGAAGTAGAGTGGCTGCCAGCGGGGGAGCGGAGGGTCGGGTAAGTAAAAGTGTTTTTTGTAAACCCCAGACCTAATCAGAATTGAACCCTTGCAGCATGGGGGATTTTGTGTTTTCTTTACATACACACTAATTTTCCATGTTTAAGCTGCCTCAACAAACTTCCTTCCACCCTTAGGCCCCACAGTAGCTGTGGGCTGCAATAGCATACTTAACGCCACTGAGCTCATGTATTTTTGAGAAACAGAGTTCAGATTGCCTCTAGAACCACTTAAAAACTCTGCTTGAAATCTTTAGTTTATCTTGCTGCATTAAGGTAAAAACCTTTTGAGTGCAAACCCCCCCCCCCCCCTCTCCATACTTACCTAAGCCTGATATCGATCCAGCGCTGTTTTCGAGAGCAGAGGCTCTCTTGGTTCTCTCTCTTCTCACTGGTCATGGAGGCAGCAGTGGGGGCCATTGGCTCCTGCTGCTGTCAATCACAGCCTGTAAGAAGAGAGTGAGGGGCAGGGCTGAGCCACGCTCTGTGTGTCAATGGACACAGAGAGCATGGCTTGGGATTGAGTGCACACGAGTGTCCCCTATTGCAAGCGGCCCACTATGGGGGCAATTTAGAATGGGGGAGGAGCCAAGAGCGCTGGCGGGTGACCTGGGAGGTGGAGGATTGGGGCTGCTCTATATAAAATATTTGTTATTTTAAAGAAAAAAAATCTCTTTACAATCACTTTAAGATCTAAATACCTGCATGTTGTAATAAAGTAACATAGACAATGAATCAGATACTTAAGAAATAATAATATCTGTTTGCTCTGAAAATAAGAATAAATAAATTTGTCTAAACAGTAGGTAGCTTCAGCTGGGGAATTAGGCAAAGTACGTTATTTAAAGTGCATTTATACCCAAAACCCTGGACAAAATGGAGAAGGGTTAGAAACCCTGTCAGATTTTCCAAAGTTCCAATAGAAAGATTCCCCATCACTTTCTATTCTGGGTACATTTTACTAGTCAGGAAGGGAGGGAAAATGTGCAGCAGGGTAACAGACAACAATGAAATAATGACAGAAGTCCTAACATTACCCTGTTAAAAAAGACAACACATTTTTAGTTTTATCTCTGTTTCTGTTCTTTTCTGTTCTGGGGACTGCCAGACCTGACAAGAGTTCTTATCCTTCTCTGCTCTAACCAAAACTTAAAAAAAAAAAGTTTTGGGTATAGATACACTTTAATAATAGGGAAGACAAGAAATACAGTTATCCTTTAAAGTGTATATACAGCCCAAAGCTATTTTTTTAGTTCTGAATGGCACAAGGTAGGGCTAAACCTCTGTAGGGTTATTTATTGCGGCATTCACACAGGTAGGGAAAGGAAATCTCTACAAAGTCAAGGGAATTCTCCTTGTAGACCCATTGAAAGATTTACCCTCACTTGTGCTTTGGTGACAACATTTTGGATTTCAATGACAATAGAGTGGATGACTCTAGCCAGACAGGCACATATAGTATTAAAAACTTGACTGGGTGTTCAAAAAATTATGATTTGGTATTCAAACTGAACAGGAATTTGCTTTTCACATGATTGGATAACTAAATTGAATATTTACTCAAATTACTGAGTGAAGAATCAAAACTCATTTAGTTAATTTAGGCTCAGTGCGCAGCCCTTTGTAGATGTCAGGGGCCTGCTTGAAGCCACTAAATCTAATAGGTAGCTCACAGCTACTCTAGAGTATTTAAAAAGAAAACCAGGCAAAATTTTGCTTTGTTTTAGTGCTCTGTGGCCATTCAGTAGAAATATGTTTTATATACCAACAACAGCAATAAAGTGTAAATGGAAAATTTGAGTGCTCTCAGAAACAAACAGTAAATAGTGTGACAGCAGGAAGGTAAAGTCACCTGGTTGCATCCAGGGGGGTAGATATATTTCTCCCAGATTCAGGCTTTATGCCGACTTATACAACTAGGGAGTTGATGAAGCCCAGCTGAGGCTAGTGGGCTCATGAATGACTCATACCTCTAGGGAGAGTGCTGGGCGTCGTGAGGCAGGGAGTTGATGAGACCAGCTGAAGCTTGTCAGCTCATTTAGGCCTCTATAAGAACTCCCAGATTCATTAGGTGTTAGCTCATGCCTGGAACCAGACCTGTGTGGACTGTCTAGGGAGAGTGAACCCCTGTGCGGTGAGGCAAAGCCTGTGTGGCTATTTGTTTGGACTTTTACTAAACCAGGGACTTAGGGACTAGGACAGCACCAGGCTGATCCCAGTTGTTAGTTTAGGAAACCTGCATGTTTAGTCAGAGGTCAAACTGACCAGGATTTATTTTGTTTATGTTTCTTTTTGGCTTTGCTGTGTTTTTGTCACTGTACATAGAGAAATAAACCGCACCTTTTGATTTTGAAAACCACAACCTCCGTCTGCTGGCCCTGTTTTTGTGTGGGGAGCCCAACCAGGGGGTCACACACACCCGCTACCGAGTTAACCCCCTCACAGTTGGTGGAGAACCAGTGGCAGTTTTTTTTAAGCCAGCATGGAGGAGATACTGAAACAGCTGGCTCTAGCAAATGCCAATCAACAGCAGACAAATGCAGGTTTTCAAAGGAGCCTTGCAGCCCAGCAGCAAGCTCATCAACAAGCCCAGCAGCAATCTGAGGCCCGCTTCATAGACCTGTTACAGAAGCAAGAGCAGAGACTACAACAAATGGAAGCAGTAATGCAGCAACGTCCGCAGACCAGTGAGGAAAGCCGTCCCACTAATACCGCGTCCTTTGGGGTGAGTCGTTTATTGACAAAAATGACTGGAGAGGATGATCCAGAGGTATTTTTGACCACATTTGAAAGGACTGCTGAAAGAGAAAAGTGGCCTGAGGAGCAGTGGGCTGGACTGGTGGCTCCTCTGTTAACTGGTGAATCGCAGAAGGCTTACTATGACCTAGAGCCTGACCAAGCAAAAGACTATGTGATGCTAAAAGCTGAAATATTGGCAAGGCTGGGTGTCACCCTGGCTGTCCGGGCTCAGCGTGTGCATAACTGGACTTTCCAGCTTGGAAAACCCCCCAGGTCTCAAATATATGATCTCATTCACCTGAGCAGGAAGTGGCTACAGCCAGAGACTTTGTCCGCACCAGAGATTGTGGAACGTGTTGTAATGGATCGGTTTTTGAGAGCTCTTCCTACTGCCATCCAAAAGTGGGTAAGCCATGGAGACCCAGAGACGGCCGGTGGTCTTGTGGATCGTGTAGAGAAATACTTGGCTACAGAGAACCTGACGGCCTCTTCCAGAGACTCTCGGACTTTCCACCCTAAGCCCAGACCATCCCCAGGGGCGGATAAGAGGATTCCAAGGGGTGAGGGTGGAGAGAGTGAGAGGGTGGGAGCTCTACCCAAAGTTGGGCGAGAACAGCCTGGGAAGTCAGGGGCTCAAGAGGCAGCCAAATGGATTGTTTGCTACCGCTGCCGGCAAGCGGGACATATTGCAGCAAATTGCCCGGTTGTGGAGGAACCCATGCAATGTGACTTTCTGATGGACAGACGTCAGTCGCTGTGTGCGACAGTCGCATGCACTGCCATTCGGGGAACTGAGAAACATTTATGCAAAATGTGTATTAATGGTAGAAATGTTGTGGTATTACTGGATTCAGGTAGCCTTGTGACCCTGATAAAGGCTGAATTAGTTAAAACAGAGGTCTCTGGGAATAGCAAGGTAGCTGTTATTTGTGTGCATGGGGACACCCGAGAGTATCCAGTGACTACAGTGTGTTTCGAGACCCCCAAAGGTACCCTCTCTCATCCAGTGGGGTTAGTATCTCAATTACCGCATGATGCCATTGTGGGAAGGGATTTTCCGAAGTTCTGGGAACTGTGGGATGATCCTGAGCCCCCCACTGGTGCCCCTATGTACCAGGAATGTGATAGCCAGAACTCCTCTGAGAGTGGTGAGGACTCTCCAGAATTTCCCTTGTCAGTATTGGCAGGGGAGACTCAAGAAACTGGAGAGGAGCCCACCTCCTCAGACGAAAACCTACCGTCTGTGGAGTTTTCTGATCTGGAGGTTCACAGGGAAAATTTTGCCACAGAACAGTTAAAAGACCCCGCCCTAATAAAGGCACGGGAAAACGTAGTGGAAATAGATGGCGAGTTAGTGAACCCAGATAATACCTGCACTTACCCATACTTCAGCGTAGAGAAGGACCTACTGTATCGGGTGGCAAAAAGGGCAGAAGAAACCGTTGAGCAGCTTGTGGTGCCCAAACCTTACAGGAAGTTGGTGTTGGAGTTGGCCCATGGGCACATTCTTGGAGGTCATCTGGGGACAGAGAAAACCCGAGAGAGGGTATTACAGAGATTCTATTGGCCTGGGGTGATGAAGGACATAGAAAATTATTGTTCCTCCTGCCCTGTGTGTCAGAGGTCGGCCCCGATGCCACATTTCCGTAGCCCGCTGGTCCCTCTACCCATCATTGAGGTCCCGTTTGAGAGAATCGCAATGGATTTGGTAGGTCCTATAATCAAGTCCGCTAGGGGGCACCAGTACATATTGGTTATAATGGACTATGCCACCCGTTATCCAGAAGCGATCCCTCTCAGAAATACCTCGGCCAAAACCATAGCCAAAGAGCTATCTCTTGTTTTTAGCCGGGTGGGTATTTGTAAAGAACTGCTTACGGACCAAGGTACACCCTTTATGTCCCGGGTTATGAAAGAGCTGTGTAAATTGCTCAAAGTGACGCAATTGCGTACATCTGTGTATCACCCCCAAACCGATGGGCTGGTTGAAATATTCAACAAAACCCTAAAACAAATGTTGAAGAAAGTGGTGGATAGAGATGGAAAGGATTGGGACTGTCTACTTCCTTATTTGATGTTTGCTATTAGGGAGGTGCCCCAATCCTCTACGGGATTCTCCCCCTTTGAGTTACTGTATGGGAGACACCCAAGAGGGCTGTTGGATATTGCCAAGGAAACTTGGGAAAGTGAGAGTTCTCCCCACAGGAGTGTGATTGAGCATGTCGCCCTGATGCAAGATCGAATTGCACAGGTAATGCCCATCGTGAAGGAACATTTGGCCCAAGCGCAGTTGGCACAGCAGAGAGTGTACAACCGTGGAGCAAAGACCCGTACCTTTTCCCCGGGGGATAGGATATTGGTACTTGTCCCTACGGTTGAAAGTAAATTCCTTGCCAAATGGCAAGGCCCCTACGAGATAATGGAAAAAGTGAGCGAAGTGAATTACAAGGTCAGACAACCAGGAAGGCGAAAGCCCGAACAGATCTATCACGTTAATCTGTTGAAAGCCTGGAGGGATAGAGAGTCCCTAGTCGCAGAAACTTGGTCACCAGCTCAAACTGGTTGCGTGATTCCGGAGGTTGGAATAGCAGCCACCTTGTCACAACCCCAACAACAGGAGGTTAAGGAGTTTGTGCTTCGCAACAAGGAGGTGTTCTCTGAGCTGCCGGGACAAACATCTGGGGTAGAGCATGATATTATTACCCCGCCCGGTGAAAGGGTGAAGTTAAAACCCTATCGGATCCCAGAGGCCCGACGGGAGGCAATACGGGAGGAAGTACAGAAAATGCTGAACTTAGGGGTGATAGAGGAGTCCCAAAGTGATTGGTCTAGTCCCATTGTGTTGGTGCCTAAACCGGATGGGAGCTGGCGATTTTGTAACGATTTTCGTCAGTTGAACAAAGTTACAAAATTTGACACCTACCCCATGCCACGTATAGATGAGTTGATCGACCGGCTGGGAACAGCCCGATACATGACGACTCTTGACCTCACAAAAGGGTATTGGCAAATTCCCCTGGCCAAGTCGGCCAAAGAGAAAACCGCATTTGTAACCCCAGACGGGGCGTTCCAATATAAGAGAATGCCGTTCGGGTTACAGAATGCGCCGGCCACATTCCAGCGGAAAATGGACCAGATACTGAGGCCCCATCGGAAGTATGCTGCGGCTTACCTGGATGACGTAATTGTCCATAGCACAGATTGGGCCTCACATCTGCCAAAAGTGCAAGCAGTCCTAGACTCTATCCGGGAAGCGGGGTTTACGGCTAACCCCAAGAAGTGTACCATTGGGCAGGAGGAGGCCAAATATCTTGGGTACACCATTGGCAGGGGAGTAATAAAACCCCAACTCAACAAAGTCGAGGCCATCCAGAGTTGGCCACGTCCCAACAGCAAGAAGCAGGTACGAGCCTTTCTGGGAATCGCGGGTTATTATCGGCGCTTCATTCCCCACTTTGCTTCTAAGGCTGTGCCCCTAACCAACCTGACGAAAGGGAAAGGGTCGGTCATGATTAAATGGACCCCCGAGGCGGAGGCAGCATTCCAATTCTTGAAACAAGCCTTATGTAGCCAGCCAGTGTTGTACTCACCCGACTTCTCTAAAGACTTTGTCGTACAAAGTGATGCGTCAGATGTGGGGTTAGGAGCAGTATTGTCCCAGGTCTGGAACGGGGAAGAGCACCCAGTCATTTACCTCAGCAGGAAGTTGAAGTCCCATGAGGTAAATTACGCCACGGTTGAAAAGGAGTGTTTAGCGGTGAAGTGGGCTCTAGATTCCCTTCGGTACTATCTGCTAGGTAGGCACTTTGACATGGTTACGGATCACGCTCCGTTAAAGTGGATGGCTCAAAACAAGGAGACAAATAGAAGAGTGAATAGGTGGTTCCTGGCCCTACAGGAATTCAACTTCACAGTAAAGCATCGCCCTGGCGTTCAAATGGGGAATGTGGATGCTTTGTCTCGAGTACATGAATGCCTGATTGCTGGTGTTCCAACCCCAAGGTTAAAACAAGAGGGGGGGGGGTATGTGACAGCAGGAAGGTAAAGTCACCTGGTTGCATCCAGGGGGGTAGATATATTTCTCCCAGATTCAGGCTTTATGCCGACTTATACAACTAGGGAGTTGATGAAGCCCAGCTGAGGCTAGTGGGCTCATGAATGACTCATACCTCTAGGGAGAGTGCTGGGCGTCGTGAGGCAGGGAGTTGATGAGACCAGCTGAAGCTTGTCAGCTCATTTAGGCCTCTATAAGAACTCCCAGATTCATTAGGTGTTAGCTCATGCCTGGAACCAGACCTGTGTGGACTGTCTAGGGAGAGTGAACCCCTGTGCGGTGAGGCAAAGCCTGTGTGGCTATTTGTTTGGACTTTTACTAAACCAGGGACTTAGGGACTAGGACAGCACCAGGCTGATCCCAGTTGTTAGTTTAGGAAACCTGCATGTTTAGTCAGAGGTCAAACTGACCAGGATTTATTTTGTTTATGTTTCTTTTTGGCTTTGCTGTGTTTTTGTCACTGTACATAGAGAAATAAACCGCACCTTTTGATTTTGAAAACCACAACCTCCGTCTGCTGGCCCTGTTTTTGTGTGGGGAGCCCAACCAGGGGGTCACACACACCCGCTACCGAGTTAACCCCCTCACAATAGGAACAGTTTTATGATCATATTAAAAAGAGAAGGTCATTGTAATCTTATGAATCAATATTGTTCTAAGCGTCAATATAATTTGTGGGTTAAAAGAAGTCAAAGTTTTTCTTTTTGACTACTACCAGTAGACTGTGACTGTATAGAAGAAAGATGAGAAGACAAAAAGATGAGGCAAATGAGAACATAGAAATACAAGACAGATGAGAAGACAAGTCAGATGAGAGGACAAGAAGACAAGGCAGATGAGAACGCGAGAAGGCAGGGCAGATGAGGAGAACAGGAAATAAGGCAGATGAGGAGACGAGAAGACCGGGCAGATGAGGAGAACAGGAAATAAGGCAGATGAGGAGACGAGAAGACCGGGCAGTTGAGGAGAACAGAAAAAAAGGCAGATGAGGAGACCAGAAGACCGGGCAGATGAGGAGAACAGTAAATAAGGCAGATGAGGAGACGCGGAGACAGGGCAGATGAGGAGACATGGCAAATGAGAAGACAGAGTACAGGTGGTCTCCTACTTACAAACATCTGACTTACAAACGACTCCTACTTACAAACGGAAGGAGACAACAGGAAGTGAGAGGAAATCTACCCCTAGGAAGGGAAATTCTCTCCTGTAAGAGTTAATATGGGAAAAATGTGTCTCCTCTCCACTGATGCTTTATCACCAATCCTTGTTTCACTAATAATCCAACATTTTCAAAATCCAATTGTCATTGGGACGGGAAAGTGAGGTGAAATCTTCTGAACAGGGGCACCTACAGCAAAACAAATGTTACAGGGGTGATAACCCTTCCCTATGCTATCCAAAAAGCTTAAAAATAGATTTTCTACTTAAAAAATGTACCTGTTCCAAATTACAAACAGATTCAACTTAAGAACAAACCTACAGTCCCTGTCTTGTTTGTAACCCGGGGACCACCTGTAGATGAGAATACAGGGCAGATGAGAAGACAGTGCAGATGAGGAGCTGAGGAGACAAGGTAGACGAGAAGACAAGGTAGATAAAAAGACAAGGAGACAAAGCAGATGAGAACACAAGGCAGAAGAGAAGAAGATGAGGCAGATGAGAAGACAAGACAGCTGAGTAGACAAGACAGAAGTGATGAAATGGCAGATGAGAAGACAAAAAGACATGGCTGTTGAGAAGACAAGAAGACAGGAGAGAAGTGATGACAAGGCAGATGAGAAGACAAGAAAACATGGTGGATGAGAAGACAAGGCTGATGAGACGACAAGAAAACATGGTGGATGAGAAGACAAGGCAGATGAGAAGACAAGAAAACATGGTGGATGAGAAGACAAGAAGACAAGGCAGATGAGAAGACAAGAAAACATGGTGGATGAGAAGATAAGAAGACAAGGCAGATGAGAAGACAAGAAAACATGGTGGATGAGAAGACAAGAAGACAAGGCAGATGAGAAGACAAGAAAACATGGTGGATGAGAAGACAAGACGACAAGGCAGATGAGAAGACAAGAAAACATGGTGGATGAGAAGACAAGAAAACATGGTGGATGAGAAGACAAGACGACAAGGCAGATGAGAAGACAAGAAAACATGGTGGATGAGAAGACAAGAAGACAAGGCAGATGAGAAGATAAGAAGTCCCCAGTGGTCCTGCATCAGGGTGCTGGTGACCTCTTCTATTCTCATCTTATTTCTGTTTTCTCATCTAGCTTCTAGATTCTGCATGGCATCTGTTACAGTCATTACACCTGCTGGCTACACCCCTCTCAAACTCCAAGGAGTGCAGCTCTAACACAAACTGTGTAGGAGACAAATGCATGGAAAGTACTGCTGTACTTTTATATGACAACAATGGCACACATGGGACAAATGACCAATATAACACATTTCGTTCACAAAGGATTTTAGATGGACCAGCTCGATTGTCTTTTAAAATGATATCACAAAGCCAGCAGCTGTGTTGTCCCAATGCCCAGCAGGTGTTTGTGATATTTGGGTTTTCATGACAACATACATGGAAAACTGGATATCCTCTATAAATCTACTGTGATGGCAGACATGTAAAGGACACAACAGAGATTAGATAGAACTGTCTGTTGACATGTTAGTAAACACTTCCCCTTTGACTAACCTGAAACACTACATCACTAAACCATATTCAATAGATAAGCAATGGGCACTGTCAACGTCTCCTAAAGCTGTATTCAGTAACAGGACACTACTTACAAACATCTGACTTACAAACGACTCCTACTTACAAACGGAAGGAGACAACAGGAAGTGAGAGGAAATCTACCCCTAGGAAGGGAAATTCTCTTCTGTAAGAGTTAATATGGGGAAAATGTGTCTCCTCTCCACTGATGCTTTATCACCAATCCTTGTTTCACTAATAATCCAACATTTTCAAAATCCAATTGTCATTGGGACGGGAAAGTGAGGTGAAATCTTCTGAACAGGGGCACCTACAGCAAAACAAATGTTACAGGGGTGATAACCCTTCCCTATGCTATCCAAAAAGCTTAAAAATAGATTTTTTGGCCGGAGCTACACTTAAAAAATTTACCTGTTCCAAATTACAAACAGATTCAACTTAAGAACAAACCTACAGTCCCTGTCTTGTTTGTAACCCGGGGACCGCCTGTAGATGAGAATACAGGGCAGATGAGAAGGCAGTGCAGATGAGGAGCTGAGGAGACAAGGTAGACGAGAAGACAAGGTAGATAAAAAGACAAGGAGACAAAGCAGATGAGAACACAAGGCAGAAGAGAAGAAGATGAGGCAGATGAGAAGACAAGACAGCTGAGTAGACAAGACAGAAGTGATGAAATGGCAGATGAGAAGACAAAAAGACATGGCTGTTGAGAAGACAAGAAGACAGGAGAGAAGTGATGACAAGGCAGATGAGAAGACAAGAAAACATGGTGGATGAGAAGACAAGGCAGATGAGACGACAAGAAAACATGGCGGATGAGAAGAGAAGAAGACAAGGCAGATGAGAAGACAAGAAAACATGGTGGATGAGAAGACAAGAAGACAAGGCAGATGAGAAGACAAGAAAACATGGTGGATGAGAAGACAAGAAGACAAGGCAGATGAGAAGACAAGAAAACATGGTGGATGAGAAGACAAGAAGACAAGGCAGATGAGAAGACAAGAAAACATGGTGGATGAGAAGACAAGACGACAAGGCAGATGAGAAGACAAGAAAACATGGTGGATGAGAAGACAAGAAAACATGGTGGATGAGAAGACAAGACGACAAGGCAGATGAGAAGACAAGAAAACATGGTGGATGAGAAGACAAGAAGACAAGGCAGATGAGAAGATAAGAAGTCCCCAGTGGTCCTGCATCAGGGTGCTGGTGACCTCTTCTATTCTCATCTTATTTCTGTTTTCTCATCTAGCTTCTAGATTCTGCATGGCATCTGTTACAGTCATTACACCTGCTGGCTACACCCCTCTCAAACTCCAAGGAGTGCAGCTCTAACACAAACTGTGTAGGAGACAAATGCATGGAAAGTACTGCTGTACTTTTATATGACAACAATGGCACACATGGGACAAATGACCAATATAACACATTTCGTTCACAAAGGATTTTAGATGGACCAGCTCGATTGTCTTTTAAAATGATATCACAAAGCCAGCAGCTGTGTTGTCCCAATGCCCAGCAGGTGTTTGTGATATTTGGGTTTTCATGACAACATACATGGAAAACTGGATATCCTCTATAAATCTACTGTGATGGAAGACATGTAAAGGACACAACAGAGATTAGATAGAACTGTCTGTTGACATGTTAGTAAACACTTCCCCTTTGACTAAACTGAAACACTACATCACTAAACCATATTCAATAGATAAGCAATGGGCACTGTCAACGTCTCCTAAAGCTGTCTTCAGTAACAGGACACTACTTACAAACATCTGACTTACAAACGACTCCTACTTACAAACGGAAGGAGACAACAGGAAGTGAGAGGAAATCTACCCCTAGGAAGGGAAATTCTCTCCTGTAAGAGTTAATATGGGAAAAATGTGTCTCCTCTCCACTGATGCTTTATCACCAATCCTTGTTTCACTAATAATCCAACATTTTCAAAATCCAATTGTCATTGGGACGGGAAAGTGAGGTGAAATCTTCTGAACAGGGGCACCTACAGCAAAGCAAATGTTACAGGGGTGATAACCCTTCCCTATGCTATCCAAAAAGCTTAAAAATAGATTTTTTGGCCGGAGCTACACTTAAAAAATGTACCTGTTCCAAATTACAAACAGATTCAACTTAAGAACAAACCTACAGTCCCTGTCTTGTTTGTAACCCGGGGACCGCCTGTAGATGAGAATACAGGGCAGATGAGAAGACAGTGCAGATGAGGAGCTGAGGAGACAAGGTAGACGAGAAGACAAGGTAGATAAAAAGACAAGGAGACAAAGCAGATGAGAACACAAGGCAGAAGAGAAGAAGATGAGGCAGATGAGAAGACAAGACAGCTGAGTAGACAAGACAGAAGTGATGAAATGGCAGATGAGAAGACAAAAATACATGGCTGTTGAGAAGACAAGAAGACAGGAGAGAAGTGATGACAAGGCAGATGAGAAGACAAGAAAACATGGTGGATGAGAAGACAAGGCAGATGAGACGACAAGAAAACATGGTGGATGAGAAGACAAGAAGACAAGGCAGATGAGAAGACAAGAAAACATGGTGGATGAGAAGACAAGAAGACAAGGCAGATGAGAAGACAAGAAAACATGGTGGATGAGAAGACAAGAAGACAAGGCAGATGAGAAGACAAGAAAACATGGTGGATGACAAGACAAGAAGACAAGGCAGATGAGAAGACAAAAAAACATGGTGGATGAGAAGACAAGAAGACAAGACAGATGAGAAGACAAGAAAACATGGTGGATGAGAAGACAAGAAGATAAGGCAGATGAGAAGAAAAGAAAACATGGTGGATGAGAAGACAAGAAGACAAGGCAGATGAGAAGACAAGAAAACATGGTGGATGAGAAGACAAGAAGAAAAGGCAGATGAGAAGACAAGAAAACATGGTGGATGAGAAGACAAGGCAGATGAGAAGACAAGAAAACATGGTGGATGAGAAGACAAGATGACAAGGCAGATGAGAAGACAAGAAAACATGGTGGATGAGAAGACAAGAAGACAAGGCAGATGAGAAGACAAGAAAACATGGTGGATGAGAAGACAAGAAGACAAGGCAGATGAGAAGACAAGAAAACATGGTGGATGAGAAGACAAGAAGAAAAGGCAGATGAGAAGACAAGAAAACATGGTGGATGAGAAGACAAGAAGACAAGGCAGATGAGAAGACAAGAAAACATGGTGGATGAGAAGACAAGAAGACAAGGCAGATGAGAAGACAAGAAAACATGGTGGATGAGAAGACAAGAAAACATGGTGGATGAGAAGACAAGACGACAAGGCAGATGAGAAGACAAGAAAACATGGTGGATGAGAAGACAAGAAGACAAGGCAGATGAGAAGACAAGAAAACATGGTGGATGAGAAGACAAGGCAGATGAGAAGACAAGAAAACATGGTAGATGAGAAGACAAGACGACAAGTCAGATGAGAAGACAAGAAAACATGGTGGATGAGAAGACAAGAAGACAAGGCAGATGAGAAGACAAGAAAACATGGTTGATGAGAAGACAAGAAGACAAGGCAGATGAGAAGACAAGAAAACATGGTGGATGAGAAGACAAGAAGACAAGGCAGATGAGAAGACAAGAAAACATGGTGGATGAGAAGACAAGAAGACAAGGCAGATGAGAAGACAAGAAAACATGGTGGATGAGAAGACAAGACGACAAGGCAGATGAGAAGACAAGAAAACATGGTGGATGAGAAGACAAGAAAACATGGTGGATGAGAAGACAAGACGACAAGGCAGATGAGAAGACAAGAAAACATGGTGGATGAGAAGACAAGAAGACAAGGCAGATGAGAAGATAAGAAGTCCCCAGTGGTCCTGCATCAGGGTGCTGGTGACCTCTTCTATTCTCATCTTATTTCTGTTTTCTCATCTAGCTTCTAGATTCTGCATGGCATCTGTTACAGTCATTACACCTGCTGGCTACACCCCTCTCAAACTCCAAGGAGTGCAGCTCTAACACAAACTGTGTAGGAGACAAATGCATGGAAAGTACTGCTGTACTTTTATATGACAACAATGGCACACATGGGACAAATGACCAATATAACACATTTCGTTCACAAAGGATTTTAGATGGACCAGCTCGATTGTCTTTTAAAATGATATCACAAAGCCAGCAGCTGTGTTGTCCCAATGCCCAGCAGGTGTTTGTGATATTTGGGTTTTCATGACAACATACATGGAAAACTGGATATCCTCTATAAATCTACTGTGATGGCAGACATGTAAAGGACACAACAGAGATTAGATAGAACTGTCTGTTGACATGTTAGTAAACACTTCCCCTTTGACTAAACTGAAACACTACATCACTAAACCATATTCAATAGATAAGCAATGGGCACTGTCAACGTCTCCTAAAGCTGTATTCAGTAACAGGACACTACTTACAAACATCTGACTTACAAACGACTCCTACTTACAAACGGAAGGAGACAACAGGAAGTGAGAGGAAATCTACCCCTAGGAAGGGAAATTCTCTTCTGTAAGAGTTAATATGGGGAAAATGTGTCTCCTCTCCACTGATGCTTTATCACCAATCCTTGTTTCACTAATAATCCAACATTTTCAAAATCCAATTGTCATTGGGACGGGAAAGTGAGGTGAAATCTTCTGAACAGGGGCACCTACAGCAAAACAAATGTTACAGGGGTGATAACCCTTCCCTATGCTATCCAAAAAGCTTAAAAATAGATTTTTTGGCCGGAGCTACACTTAAAAAATGTACCTGTTCCAAATTACAAACAGATTCAACTTAAGAACAAACCTACAGTCCCTGTCTTGTTTGTAACCCGGGGACCGCCTGTAGATGAGAATACAGGGCAGATGAGAAGGCAGTGCAGATGAGGAGCTGAGGAGACAAGGTAGACGAGAAGACAAGGTAGATAAAAAGACAAGGAGACAAAGCAGATGAGAACACAAGGCAGAAGAGAAGAAGATGAGGCAGATGAGAAGACAAGACAGCTGAGTAGACAAGACAGAAGTGATGAAATGGCAGATGAGAAGACAAAAAGACATGGCTGTTGAGAAGACAAGAAGACAGGAGAGAAGTGATGACAAGGCAGATGAGAAGACAAGAAAACATGGTGGATGAGAAGACAAGGCAGATGAGACGACAAGAAAACATGGTGGATGAGAAGACAAGAAGACAATGCAGATGAGAAGACAAGAAAACATGGTGGATGAGAAGACAAGAAGACAAGGCAGATGAGAAGACAAGAAAACATGGTGGATGAGAAGACAAGAAGACAAGGCAGATGAGAAGACAAGAAAACATGGTGGATGAGAAGACAAGAAGACAAGGCAGATGAGAAGACAAGAAAACATGGTGGATGAGAAGACAAGAAGACAAGGCAGATGAGAAGACAAGAAAACATGGTGGATGAGAAGACAAGACGACAAGGCAGATGAGAAGACAAGAAAACATGGTGGATGAGAAGACAAGAAAACATGGTGGATGAGAAGACAAGACGACAAGGCAGATGAGAAGACAAGAAAACATGGTGGATGAGAAGACAAGAAGACAAGGCAGATGAGAAGATAAGAAGTCCCCAGTGGTCCTGCATCAGGGTGCTGGTGACCTCTTCTATTCTCATCTTATTTCTGTTTTCTCATCTAGCTTCTAGATTCTGCATGGCATCTGTTACATTCATTACACCTGCTGGCTACACCCCTCTCAAACTCCAAGGAGTGCAGCTTTAACACAAACTGTGTAGGAGACAAATGCATGGAAAGTACTGCTGTACTTTTATATGACAACAATGGCACACATGGGACAAATGACCAATATAACACATTTTGTTCACAAAGGATTTTAGATGGACCAGCTCGATTGTCTTTTAAAATGATATCACAAAGCCAGCAGCTGTGTTGTCCCAATGCCCAGCAGGTGTTTGTGATATTTGGGTTTTCATGACAACATACATGGAAAACTGGATATCCTCTATAAATCTACTGTGATGGCAGACATGTAAAGGACACAACAGAGATTAGATAGAACTGTCTGTTGACATGTTAGTAAACACTTCCCCTTTGACTAAACTGAAACACTACATCACTAAACCATATTCAATAGATAAGCAATGGGCACTGTCAACGTCTCCTAAAGCTGTCTTCAGTAACAGGACACTACTTACAAACATCTGACTTACAAACGACTCCTACTTACAAACGGAAGGAGACAACAGGAAGTGAGAGGAAATCTACCCCTAGGAAGGGAAATTCTCTCCTGTAAGAGTTAATATGGGAAAAATGTGTCTCCTCTCCACTGATGCTTTATCACCAATCCTTGTTTCACTAATAATCCAACATTTTCAAAATCCAATTGTCATTGGGACGGGAAAGTGAGGTGAAATCTTCTGAACAGGGGCACCTACAGCAAAACAAATGTTACAGGGGTGATAACCCTTCCCTATGCTATCCAAAAAGCTTAAAAATAGATTTTTTGGCCGGAGCTACACTTAAAAAATGTACCTGTTCCAAATTACAAACAGATTCAACTTAAGAACAAACCTACAGTCCCTGTCTTGTTTGTAACCCGGGGACCGCCTGTAGATGAGAATACAGGGCAGATGAGAAGACAGTGCAGATGAGGAGCTGAGGAGACAAGGTAGACGAGAAGACAAGGTAGATAAAAAGACAAGGAGACAAAGCAGATGAGAACACAAGGCAGAAGAGAAGAAGATGAGGCAGATGAGAAGACAAGACAGCTGAGTAGACAAGACAGAAGTGATGAAATGGCAGATGAGAAGACAAAAATACATGGCTGTTGAGAAGACAAGAAGACAGGAGAGAAGTGATGACAAGGCAGATGAGAAGACAAGAAAACATGGTGGATGAGAAGACAAGGCAGATGAGACGACAAGAAAACATGGTGGATGAGAAGACAAGAAGACAAGGCAGATGAGAAGACAAGAAAACATGGTGGATGAGAAGACAAGAAGACAAGGCAGATGAGAAGACAAGAAAACATGGTGGATGAGAAGACAAGAAGACAAGGCAGATGAGAAGACAAGAAAACATGGTGGATGACAAGACAAGAAGACAAGGCAGATGAGAAGACAAAAAAACATGGTGGATGAGAAGACAAGAAGACAAGACAGATGAGAAGACAAGAAAACATGGTGGATGAGAAGACAAGAAGATAAGGCAGATGAGAAGAAAAGAAAACATGGTGGATGAGAAGACAAGAAGACAAGGCAGATGAGAAGACAAGAAAACATGGTGGATGAGAAGACAAGAAGAAAAGGCAGATGAGAAGACAAGAAAACATGGTGGATGAGAAGACAAGAAGACAAGGCAGATGAGAAGACAAGAAAACATGGTGGATGAGAAGACAAGAAGAAAAGGCAGATGAGAAGACAAGAAAACATGGTGGATGAGAAGACAAGAAGACAAGGCAGATGAGAAGACAAGAAAACATGGTGGATGAGAAGACAAGAAGACAAGGCAGATGAGAAGACAAGAAAACATGGTGGATGAGAAGACAAGAAGAAAAGGCAGATGAGAAGACAAGAAAACATGGTGGATGAGAAGACAAGAAGACAAGGCAGATGAGAAGACAAGAAAACATGGTGGATGAGAAGACAAGAAGACAAGGCAGATGAGAAGACAAGAAAACATGGTGGATGAGAAGACAAGAAAACATGGTGGATGAGAAGACAAGACGACAAGGCAGATGAGAAGACAAGAAAACATGGTGGATGAGAAGACAAGAAGACAAGGCAGATGAGAAGACAAGAAAACATGGTGGATGAGAAGACAAGGCAGATGAGAAGACAAGAAAACATGGTAGATGAGAAGACAAGACGACAAGTCAGATGAGAAGACAAGAAAACATGGTGGATGAGAAGACAAGAAGACAAGGCAGATGAGAAGACAAGAAAACATGGTTGATGAGAAGACAAGAAGACAAGGCAGATGAGAAGACAAGAAAACATGGTGGATGAGAAGACAAGAAGACAAGGCAGATGAGAAGACAAGAAAACATGGTGGATGAGAAGACAAGAAGACAAGGCAGATGAGAAGACAAGAAAACATGGTGGATGAGAAGACAAGACGACAAGGCAGATGAGAAGACAAGAAAACATGGTGGATGAGAAGACAAGAAAACATGGTGGATGAGAAGACAAGACGACAAGGCAGATGAGAAGACAAGAAAACATGGTGGATGAGAAGACAAGAAGACAAGGCAGATGAGATGATAAGAAGTCCCCAGTGGTCCTGCATCAGGGTGCTGGTGACCTCTTCTATTCTCATCTTATTTCTGTTTTCTCATCTAGCTTCTAGATTCTGCATGGCATCTGTTACAGTCATTACACCTGCTGGCTACACCCCTCTCAAACTCCAAGGAGTGCAGCTCTAACACAAACTGTGTAGGAGACAAATGCATGGAAAGTACTGCTGTACTTTTATATGACAACAATGGCACACATGGGACAAATGACCAATATAACACATTTCGTTCACAAAGGATTTTAGATGGACCAGCTCGATTGTCTTTTAAAATGATATCACAAAGCCAGCAGCTGTGTTGTCCCAATGCCCAGCAGGTGTTTGTGATATTTGGGTTTTCATGACAACATACATGGAAAACTGGATATCCTCTATAAATCTACTGTGATGGCAGAAATGTAAAGGACACAACAGAGATTAGATAGAACTGTCTGTTGACATGTTAGTAAACACTTCCCCTTTGACTAAACTGAAACACTACATCACTAAACCATATTCAATAGATAAGCAATGGGCACTGTCAACGTCTCCTAAAGCTGTATTCAGTAACAGGACACTACTTACAAACATCTGACTTACAAACGACTTCTACTTACAAACGGAAGGAGACAACAGGAAGTGAGAGGAAATCTACCCCTAGGAAGGGAAATTCTCTCCTGTAAGAGTTAATATGGGAAAAATGTGTCTCCTCTCCACTGATGCTTTATCACCAATCCTTGTTTCACTAATAATCCAACATTTTCAAAATCCAATTGTCATTGGGACGGGAAAGTGAGGTGAAATCTTCTGAACAGGGGCACCTACAGCAAAACAAATGTTACAGGGGTGATAACCCTTCCCTATGCTATCCAAAAAGCTTAAAAATAGATTTTTTGGCCGGAGCTACACTTAAAAAATGTACCTGTTCCAAATTACAAACAGATTCAACTTAAGAACAAACCTACAGTCCCTGTCTTGTTTGTAACCCGGGGACCGCCTGTAGATGAGAATACAGGGCAGATGAGAAGACAGTGCAGATGAGGAGCTGAGGAGACAAGGTAGACGAGAAGACAAGGTAGATAAAAAGACAAGGAGACAAAGCAGATGAGAACACAAGGCAGAAGAGAAGAAGATGAGGCAGATGAGAAGACAAGACAGCTGAGTAGACAAGACAGAAGTGATGAAATGGCCGATGAGAAGACAAAAAGACATGGCTGTTGAGAAGACAAGAAGACAGGAGAGAAGTGATGACAAGGCAGATGAGAAGACAAGAAAACATGGTGGATGAGAAGACAAGGCAGATGAGACGACAAGAAAACATGGTGGATGAGAAGACAAGAAGACAAGGCAGATGAGAAGACAAGAAAACATGGTGGATGAGAAGTCAAGAAGACAAGGCAGATGAGAAGACAAGAAAACATGGTGGATGAGAAGACAAGAAGACAAGGCAGATGAGAAGACAAGAAAACATGGTGGATGAGAAGACAAGATGACAAGGCAGATGAGAAGACAAGAAAACATGGTGGATGAGAAGACAAGAAGACAAGGCAGATGAGAAGACAAGAAAACATGGTGGATGAGAAGACAAGAAGACAAGGCAGATGAGAAGACAAGAAAACATGGTGGATGAGAAGACAAGAAGACAAGGCAGATGAGAAGACAAGAAAACATGGTGGATGAGAAGACAAGAAGAAAAGGCAGATGAGAAGACAAGAAAACATGGTGGATGAGAAGACAAGGCAGATGAGAAGACAAGAAAACATGGTGGATGAGAAGACAAGATGACAAGGCAGATGAGAAGACAAGAAAACATGGTGGATGAGAAGACAAGAAGACAAGGCAGATGAGAAGACAAGAAAACATGGTGGATGAGAAGACAAGAAGACAAGGCAGATGAGAAGACAAGAAAACATGGTGGATGAGAAGACAAGAAGAAAACGCAGATGAGAAGACAAGAAAACATGGTGGATGAGAAGACAAGAAGACAAGGCAGATGAGAAGACAAGAAAACATGGTGGATGAGAAGACAAGAAGACAAGGCAGATGAGAAGACAAGAAAACATGGTGGATGAGAAGACAAGAAAACATGGTGGATGAGAAGACAAGACGACAAGCCAGATGAGAAGACAAGAAAACATGGTGGATGAGAAGACAAGAAGACAAGGCAGATGAGAAGACAAGAAAACATGGTGGATGAGAAGACAAGGCAGATGAGAAGACAAGAAAACATGGTAGATGAGAAGACAAGACGACAAGTCAGATGAGAAGACAAGAAAACATGGTGGATGAGAAGACAAGAAGACAAGGCAGATGAGAAGACAAGAAAACATGGTGGATGAGAAGACAAGAAGACAAGGCAGATGAGAAGACAAGAAAACATGGTGGATGAGAAGACAAGAAGACAAGGCAGATGAGAAGACAAGAAAACATGGTGGATGAGAAGACAAGAAGACAAGGCAGATGAGAAGACAAGAAAACATGGTGGATGAGAAGACAAGACGACAAGGCAGATGAGAAGACAAGAAAACATGGTGGATGAGAAGACAAGAAAACATGGTGGATGAGAAGACAAGACGACAAGGCAGATGAGAAGACAAGAAAACATGGTGGATGAGAAGACAAGAAGACAAGGCAGATGAGAAGATAAGAAGTCCCCAGTGGTCCTGCATCAGGGTGCTGGTGACCTCTTCTATTCTCATCTTATTTCTGTTTTCTCATCTAGCTTCTAGATTCTGCATGGCATCTGTTACAGTCATTACACCTGCTGGCTACACCCCTCTCAAACTCCAAGGAGTGCAGCTCTAACACAAACTGTGTAGGAGACAAATGCATGGAAAGTACTGCTGTACTTTTATATGACAACAATGGCACACATGGGACAAATGACCAATATAACACATTTCGTTCACAAAGGATTTTAGATGGACCAGCTCGATTGTCTTTTAAAATGATATCACAAAGCCAGCAGCTGTGTTGTCCCAATGCCCAGCAGGTGTTTGTGATATTTGGGTTTTCATGACAACATACATGGAAAACTGGATATCCTCTATAAATCTACTGTGATGGCAGAAATGTAAAGGACACAACAGAGATTAGATAGAACTGTCTGTTGACATGTTAGTAAACACTTCCCCTTTGACTAAACTGAAACACTACATCACTAAACCATATTCAATAGATAAGCAATGGGCACTGTCAACGTCTCCTAAAGCTGTCTTCAGTAACAGAACACAATCTCTAATTTGTGTCATAGCATTATAGGCAGAATAAATGAAAACATTAAATCTTCCAGAGAAGAAAAAGCTTATACATGTTTTGTTTTACCAATCAGAAAAAAGTATGTCTCATCAGAGCTCAAACGGAGTGTTACTAAATTAGATTTTACTGTGAAATTACAATTTTTGCTTTTGTTAAAACCTGGCTAAAATTTGCCTTTATTTTCTAACTAAAATCACATGGCTTTATTGGTAAGCAAAGAGTTAACAACAGGTTTCCTCTGTTTCTCAGTATCTAACATCATGTGTTCAGCTAATAAGGAACCTTTTGAGTTGAGAAGAGCTTCTCTAACTTAAAAATCCCCTTAAAGAACAAAAAAAAAAAAAAGAATAAATAGATAGCCCTTTAAAAAGATAAATTCCAGAGAATTCTGCCACAGTACTTTTTTTCTGCCACTAGATATCCTCAGTCTGATAGCCAGCATCATACAACCCATATCCTCTCAATGTAGGCCATACTGGACCCATCCAGATTGTGACTGGACAGTGAAAGAAGAAGTAGCAACGTGATAAACTCATCTCTCTGTCACTGTTTTCTCTTTCTATCAGCATGTTTCTTGTGCTGTTTCTTCTTTTCACACTCCAGCCCACAAGAGGGACCACAAGAGGATGATTCATAGCACATGAAATTCAGATACTTACACTGCTTGCATTTAAAAAAATACATTTACTGATGTATTAATGAGTTGTATTAATGCGTGACTTTTATAAAGCTTAACCACTTCCTGCCTGGCCTATAGCAAAATGACAGCCGTGCGGTGGTTCAGTTATCCTGACTGGGCGTCATATGAAGTCCAGCAGTTGCGCGCCCATGGGGGAGCACATTGCGACGATTAATGTTGCGGCGTGTCAGCCTGACACACCGAAACTCCGATCTAGGTATAGAGTCTCCAATGGAGACTCTTTACAACGTGATCAGCCGTGTCCAATGACGGCTGATTACGATGTAAACAGGAAGAGTCGTTGATCGGCTTTTCCTCACTCGCATCTGCAAAACGCGAATAGAGGAGAGCCGATCGGCGGCTCTCCTGACAGGGGGGTCTGTGCTGATTGTTTATCAGCACAGCCCCCCGCGGATGCCCGCCCAGGACCACCAGGGATGCCGGCAGACCACCAGGGATGCCCATGAGGATACACAAAAAGGTATGCCACCCTAGACCACCAGGCAGCTGCCAATCAGTGCCCAGGCAGATGGCAATCAGTGCCCATCAGCAATGCCTGCCAGTGCCATCAGTAATGCCTATAAGTGCCATCTATCAGTGCCGCGTATCAGTGCCCATTAGTGCCACATATCAGTGCCCATCCGTGCCCAGCAGTGCCGCCTATCAGTGCCACCCATAAGTACCCAGCAGTGAAGCCTTTCTGTGCCCATCAGTGTCCATCAGTTCCACCCATGAGTGCCCATCAGTGCCGCCTATCAATGCTCATCAGTGCTGCATATCAGTGCCACCCATGAGTGCCCATCAGTGCTGCCTATCAGTGCCCATCGTCAGTGCCCGTCAGTGCCACCTCATTAGTGCCATCTCATTAGTGCCGCCTTATCAGTGCCCATCAGTGAAGGAGAAAACTTACTTATTTACAAAAAAAATTAACAGAAACAAAAGAATTTTTTTTTTCCTGTCTTTTTTTATGTTTTTAGCAAAAAATAAAAACCGCAGAGGTGATCAAATACCACCAAAAGAAAGCTGTATTTGTGGGAAGAAAATAATAAAAATTTTCATGATATGAAAATATGTTACTGAAAAATGAAACAAAACACACTAGGAGTAGCCATGCTGAAATGCTCTCTGCAGGATCCATGCAAGCTCCAATCAAGCTCTGTGCAGTTGCCAAGCCAGCTTCTACAAAGACTCCTGTGCTGGGAGAAATACGAAGCTTGCCATTGTTGACCCCCCATCTAAAAATGCTAGTTGCCTGGCTGATATGCAGATTCTTTGACATCAATACATTCTGAGTCACTGGCTTGGGACAAGCATGCAGCTTTTGATGTCAGAATGAGATCTGAATTCCTGATCTGCATATTTGTTTCAGGTTAGTGACTTGGAATTACAATTGCAATGAGATGAATAAGACAGCCAAGCATCATTTTCACGAGAAGTCAGTAATGGCACCCAATGTATTTCGCTAGGGACAAGTTTCATTTAAATAAAAATTATTAAAAAGGAGTGTTTTCCACATGACCATTCAGCAATGGCAATATGAATTAAAAATTTAAAGGAGATTTATGTGTTTCTAAAGCCTCATACACACGGTCGGACTTCAAACAAACTTTACCGTGGATTTTTGTCCGAAGGGAGTTGGCTGGGCACACCCATAGCATACACACGGCAGGACTTTTCTGCAAACTTTCCCAAAACTTTCCCAACATCACGTGGTTTTTCTGCTCTTTTCTGCTCTTTACCGCCACCCTTTGGTCAACTTCTGCTATTGTTGGTTGATTTTAACATTGGTTCTGGACAAGTCTGATGGATTTCTGTACACACGATAGGACTTTGCACCGTAGGACTTTTGTTGCCGAAAAGTGTGTCCGATTGCAGAGCGAACTTTTGTCCGATGAGAACCGAAAAAGTTTGTCCGATGGAGCGTACACACAGTAGGATTTTATTGAAAACGTGCTCATTTTGAAGTTTGTTGTCAAAAAGTCCTACCGTGTGTATGGGGCTTTAAGCCTCGTACACACGGTCAGACTTTTTGCCAACAAACTTCAAAATTAGCAAGTTTGACAAAAAATCAGACCGTGTGTACGCTCCATCGGACAAACTTTTTTGGTTTTCATCGGACAAATGTTCGGTCTGTCAACGGACAAACTTTTCGCCAACAAAAGTCCGATGGAGCAAAGTCCGACCGTGTGTACAGAAATCCATCGGACTTTTGTCCGAAGGACAAATAAGCATGCCCAGAACCAATGTTAAAATCAACCAACAATAGCAGAAGTTGACCAAAGGGCGGCGGTAAAGAGCAGAAAAACCACGTGATGTTGGAAAAGTTTTGGGAAAGTTTGCAGAAAAGTCAGAGCGTGTGTATGCTATGGGTGTGCCCGGCCACCTCCCTTCGGACAAAAATCCACAGAAAAGTTTGTTTGAAGTCCGACCGTGTGTATGAGGCTTTAATCTACTCTTCAACAGTGTGACAAATGCATCATATCTACAATATAAATCTTCTCATATTTCTTATTTATTGTTTAAACAAAGTACCCCATTTATTAAAGTCAGAAATTAGACTTATCCTTGTTTCCTTTAAAAATGACGTGTTACCACTCCAACATATTGTTTTGGAGATTTCTGAATCACTGGGTTGCATTTTATGCCCCTGATAGCTTAAGCCTGATACACTGGGTCTGATTTACTGAAGGAAAATGAGCAGATATACATTTTTATTCTATGATTGCATTGTAGGATTGCATGAGTATGCACATTTATGTGCACATAGCTAACTCAATCCCTGAACCTGGAAAACTGTACACTGATGTTCAAAGTTTATGGTTCCGCCCTAGTTTGCTGTACATGTTGAACATTCAAATAATTCTGTTTATTAGCCCTCTGTTCTGATAAATTTCACTAATGAGTGTGCGTCATAATTTTCCCCATAAATAAAAGAAAATACAAAAAAATGAACGTTACAAGCACCACTACTTATTTTAGGCATGAAATGCACACGTGCCAAGGAAAGCAACAGGTCAAGAAAGAACCATGTGCGGTGCTGTTCGGGCACTAAAGACGTACAGTTGTCTAAACTCTGGAACCTCCAATCCAAGCATCAGTGTATGAAATTATATACTCATGCTGGCAGCAGCCACTGTATACTTATATGCACATCTGCACTCTGATATTCCTAGTAATGTGGGCACTATTGCTTTTTTTTTACTTACTGTATATAATCGAGTATAAGCCGAGTTTTTCAGCAAATTTTTTTGTGCTGAAAATGCCTCCTCGGCTTATAACCGAGTCACCTTTTTGCGCCTGATCTCCCAGACTTTGGGGACCCGGTACTGGCACACATGTAGCCCCACTCTTCCTCTACAAGTGTGCAAAGTTTGTTGTCTGGGGGACCTACGGCCGGGGAGCACCAATTTTTCAAAGCCGGGCACCCCTTCCATAGACTCCCATTTCTCTGGTAACTTTGGGGACCTGGTACCAGTCGATTGTAGGTCCTCCAGACCCGAAACTTAGCACACATGTAGCCCCATTTCTCCTCTATAAGTGTGCAACGTTTTTTTCTGGGGAACCTACAGCCAGGGAGCACTGATTTTTCAAAGCTGGGCACCCCTTCCTTAGACTCCCATGTTAAATGTCAGTCTAGTCATGGACACAGTGAGGCATGGACACAGTGAGGCATGCACATGGACACAGAGAAGCACAGTGAGGCATGCAGATGGACACCCTAGGCTTATACTCGAGTCAATACGTTTTCCCTTTTTTTGTGGTAAAATTAGGTGCCTCGGCTTATATTCGGGTCGGCTTATACTCGAGTATATACAGTATACTGTTTTTTTCACTGCTGCTTTTTATGATATATGTACGAATTTAATACAATTTTGTTCCTACATGGGGTGTAAATGTCAAATCATTAAAAGTGGTCAGATGGACCTAAAAACATTTTTTTTTTTTTTAAATCTATTTTTTTATTTTAGTTACCTACTTATTTGGTGTACATTCAGACTGATTAGTGAACTTGGTTTATTGATTCTAGTAGTGTATTGTCAAACCTAAAATGAAAAAAGGCACTGGCACTGCTATAACTGAAACATCCAGAGACAAAACTTAGGCTTCATGTACACAGGAAGTTTTTACAACCTCTCCTGAACGATTTAACTTGACAGATAATAACCCACATTTAAAACGTCAGTTTTGCCGCGTTTACATGCCGCGTTTTTTTTTTTTAAATAGGCAAAAACGAAAAACGCCTGTAAAAGAAACACAGCTAAACGCGGGTTACCACGTAGAAGCATTTGGCGCTTGAAATGCCTCTAAACTCAGCATCTGAACTAATTTTTTTGCCTTCCAAAAAAAGCCCCTACTCAACTGCGTAGAAACTACTATAAACGACCCTGTGTACATATACTCATAAGATAACATAGAGAAGGGTTCAGGAGCAGTTGAAAAAAATGCCCAACTGCTCCTAAACGTCCGTTTACTAGCAGCAGTGTACATGAGGCCTAATGCTTAATAAAAGCAGTTGAAGTAACTAGCCTCCAGGGTAGCATAGTAAGCACCACCATATCCTCACTTATGCTCTAGATCAGTGTTTCTCAACTCCAGTCCTCAAGGCGCCCCAACAGGTCATGTTTTCAGACTCTCCATTGTTTTGCACAGGTTATTTGATCAGTTTAACTGCTTTAGTAAATCCCACAGCTGTTTCATCTGAGGGAAATCCTGAAAACATGACCTGTTGGGGCGCCTTGAGGACTGGAGTTGAGAAACACTGCTCTAGATAATCTTGGGAGCCCTGAAACATTCTAATATGGAAATATTGACTTCAATCAAGATGTCAGAGCTTTAGTCCACTTCCTCCTGTCTCCTAATGCACATTAATGGTCACTAAGCTAGCTTGTAATATTAATATTCAGGATGGACCTTGAGAAATCATATTTCCCCAAGGCTTTCTGCCTAGGGAAGGGATGTAGGTGACTGTAATATCCTCTCAGGTCTGTTGCCTGAGGAAGGTGACCATGGACCTGGATAGAGACAAGAGTTTGAAGCACCATGTCAGCCTAATTTGGGTACCTGAAATGCTTGGTGAAGCTTAGTGTGTCTGGAGTGTGGTAGCTGAACCAACCAGTGTTTTACAGTCAAGGGGTGTTTTCACAGAATGCAGGGTTGGGTTGAAGGTCCTCATTCTGTGAAGACTGTAAGTACTTTTTGGCCATCATGTGGAGTCTACAAAGTCCATGGGTGTCCTGTGCCTTAAGCCTCGTACACACAAACGAGTTTCTCGGCAAGAAACAACAAGAAAACTGCCGAGATAGCTTTCTTGCCGAGAAAATCGTTCGTGTGTATGGTTTCTCGTCAAGAAAACCGACAAGAATCTTGACGAGAAATATAGAGAACCTGCTCTCTATTTTCTCGTTGAGATTCTCGTCAGCCTGTTTCTCGATGAGAAAATTGTGTGTGTGTGTGTGTGTACACTTACCTGTCCTCCGGGAAGCTCGCGCATGCTCGAAATGACTTTGACGCATGCGCGGTAGCTTCCTAGGCATAGATAGGGTGTAGCAAGATGGCGGCGACGGCATCGAATGTGACGAGCGCACGCTTGTTGGAATTAGATGACGTCACCGCGTTCGCTCCATTCAAAGAACCGCGGGTTCTTTGAATCGAGCGTGTGCACACTCGGCCGGGACAAGTTTCTTGTCCAAGAATCTCGTCAAGAAAAACTACGTGTTTTTTCTTGACGAGATTTATGGCCGTGTGTACGAGGCTTTAGTCTCTCTCTTTGAGGAGTGTTGGGTGAGAGTCAAGAATCTCCTTGTTTGCTCTTAGAAGTGACTGGCGCCCATCTGTTCACATTACTCCACTAGTGCCCAGGACTAGATCTTGAGGTGAGATGCCAGCCCACCCTGCCTCTGAAATACTTCATATGCTTTGGGGGTCAGGGGTGTGCTCTACACAAGCACTAAACTTACAGACCTATCTTTCAACAGACAATAATTTGACAGATATGAAAAGGAAAAAGTCCATAGATGCACCCCATAATTCCGTGTTATTATAAACTTGATTAGTTACTTTAAGTTTGTAATATGATTCCACTAATAAAATGTGACTAAAGTTCTGCAACTTTGCTCCAAGCCAAAGTAAGCAGATCTCCATGTGGCCTTCGGACACTGTATCAAACAGGCTGTAATCTCTGTCAAGGTCACAAAATTAGTAAGTAAATTGGCAGAGGAAAAGTCACACATAATCATGACGTGCTTGAAAGTTTTCCCAGCCAGGATATTTATCTGTTTCAGAAACAAAGCATGGGTATTGTCTGACTTATAAATAACACAATATCCTATTAAATATTAATAATACGTTTGCTATTGTACCCTTGACTGATATTTCTTTAGGCACTACTGAGCTTCTCATTTTATTAAACACAGAAAATGGCCAAGTTTATTTAATAAGTAATACTGTATGCAACTTTAAAAGCCTGGAACATTTGTCAGGGCTGTTACAGAAAACTGAATATTATGTATCCACATATTACTATTTTTAGTGTGATGACAGTACTCACTGACAAAATAAACAGGGTTCCAGCAACAATATGTTGCCCAATCAAGTCATAAAACAAAGGCTTCAATCAGAGGCTTCTCATAAATAGATTTTACATTGTGATAGAGTCCCTTTCATTGCTGGTTTATGTATATTTACAGGAGGTAAACTCTAGGTAGCATTCTGCCTTAGACCAGTTCACAAATGCAAGAACAATATCTACAACATGCATGAACAAGATGTGTTTCCTAATAAGAGAGGCCCGTTGTGCCTTTTCACTAAAGCCTGGGGCACATGGTAGGTAAGAGCTGGAAGAGCTCGCTGTACTAACCATGTGATGTTGGTATAGTGATCTCCCCGCTGAGCTATTGTGTTCTGGCAGCGGGGCGGGGCCACAGCCATTGGCTGAGAGTGCTGATCAGATGCTGATTGGCTGCTAGTTTTTCAGCAAGCTCGTTCGACAGAAGCCATCCATGAGATAGTCTTCTGTCAAACAAGGACCCGTATACACGGGGCAAATGTCAATTGGTATCTACTGTACAGGCTGATTTCAGACAATATTCAGCTAGTACTGTCTCTCACAACTGATGGAAGAAGGGAACTCATACTCCAAGTTAAGCCATGTACACACGGCCAAATATCATCTGAAATCAGCCGGTACAGCAGATACCAGCCAACATTCGGCCCGTGTGTATGGGTCCTTGTTTGACAGAAGCTGATCGCATGGACAGCTTCTGTCGAATGAGCTTGCTGGAAAACCAACAGTTGAAGAAAAAGAATTCTTTACAACTCTTCTTCCAATCCTTCTCCCAATTATGGGAGAAGTAACGAGAAGTAATGTAAACATCCATATTCAATCACACATCATTCCCTCTACCTAGCTTTATACCATCCCATCCATTCTCTCTTACCACCATATCCTTCCTTTCCTTCGCCTCCCTGTTTATACTCCGTCTCCTTCCCCCCCCCCAACAAGTTAGAGAGAGTGGGGAGGGGAGAGGAGTGAGGGAGAGTGAGAGAATAGCTGAGAAGAGAGACGTGGTGGGAAAATCTTCAACTTCTCCCACCCAGAATTTGTTTTTGTTTTTTTCTTTTGTTTTTTCCCTGCCACCCCCCCTTCTGATGATGCCTTCCATAAAAAGATATGGACAGAACAAAACTACACCTCTAGCGGTGTCCCTTGCAGCAGTCCGTCCAAGTACAACCCTCGTACAATCACCCCTAACACATCACCAATGGGTATCTTACATTATTTAGGACAAACACAGAATACCAGATCGAAAAATACCTTACTTTATACTTGGGTTCTTTGTATTTCTTTATGACCTAGTTTACTAGGATTATTAGGTTTAATTTTTCTTTTACTTGATAACCAAGTTAATCTTATGCCATGGTTTATATTGGATACGATCAATGTTGTTAAATGTATCTATGCCATGTTCTTTTTCTAACAATTTATTTGTACTTTGATATATTGCTTACTCAATAAAACCTTATGAAACAAATATCCAGCAGTTGATCGGCATCTGATCAGCACTCTCAGCCAATGGCTGCAAGCGCTGACCGGTGTGTTCTGGCGGAGGGGGGGTTGGGGCGGTCCCCCTGTCAGAACACAATAGCTCAGTGGGTAGATCATTGTACTAAGATCGCATTGTTAGTACAGCAACCTCTTCCAAAGTGTCTCCGTTTTTTGTTTTTTGTTTTCAGCCGAGAGGTACCGTGTGTACCAGGATTTAGTCTACTTAGTCTATAACCAAATATTCTACAGTTTATACACTTTTACAGCACAAGCTATGCACAGCACAGTAGTAAATGAGGCATCTATTTGCTTGTATTATGCCGCGTACACACGATCATTTTTCCCGTCGAGAAAAATTAAATTTTTTCCTTCGGACGAGAAAAACGATCGTCTGTGGGCTTTCTGTCATTTTTCTCGACGGGAAAAACGGCATTAATCACGACGAGAAAAATTAGAACATGCTCTAATTTTTCTTGTCGTGATTCTCGTCGTTTTTTTCCGCGGCAGTTTTCCCATAGGGAAACACTGCCGCGGAGCCCACACACGGTCGTTTTTTTCGACCAAAAAAAAAATGTAATTTAAAACGGCCGTGTGTGGGGGGAACAAGCTGTTCCTCGTTTTTCACGTCGATTTTCTCGACGGTGTCTTCTCCGTCGAAAAAAATCGCTCGTGTGTACGCGGCATTAGGTTGGCCATACATGGGTCAGTTTTGTTCGTTCAGCTAGCAAGTTTGATGAAACAAACTGACCCAATTTCCCTAGCCACATAATCGATGTGGATGTGAGAATCCTCCCCACTGTGTCATTGTATTCTAAAAACGGGACCCCCCTTGTCAGAATACACTGATCAGCGCTGCAGCTGACTGGCTGCAAACGCTGATCGAATGGAATTTGGAGCATTCATAAGAAGTCAATTGATAGATCAAATTCCCATGAATAAATGGATCTAAAGACCTCCTTACCACCAAGGAATGGTGAGCAGAGTTCTTCTTTAGATCCATTTGTGCCCAGAAGAGTCCCCACTCAAATTGAGGAGTGCCCAGCTGAGTCCCTCCTCTACATCTAGGAGTGTCCAGCAGAGTTCCCCTTTAAGTCCAAGAGTGCCCATCAGAGTCCTCCCCTACATCCAGAAGTGCCCAGCAGAGTCTCCCTTTACATCAATATGTGCCCAGCAGAGTCCTGTCCTACATCCAGGAGTGCCCAGTAGAGTCCCCCCGTTACATCCCGGAGTTTCCAGCAGAGTCCCCCTTTACATCAATATGTGCCCAGCAAAGTCCCTCCTTAAATTTCAGGTGGCACAGCAGCCTGGTGGAAGCCTGGGAGGTAGAGCAGGTCTAGACAGAGGAAGTCCGCTCCTCCTGTAAATGCTGGGGTGTGGGCAATAACATTACTGGTTGCTCGGATGCTGGCATTCATCCAATCACAACAGATGAGAAAATCTGTGCTGGGGACTGGGGGAGGGTCACAACTGACTGGCTGGCAGTGGATATACAGACCGGAACATCCACTGCTAGCCAGCTAGAGGTACTGCGGACTATAAAAAAATCTTGTAGCAGGCTGTTTTTTGTCTGTGCACCGTAGTTTGGAGACCCCTAGTTTAACAAACAAACAGGACTGGACTGGGACAAAAAATTGGCCCTGGACATCATCCAGACTGGCCCACTTTAATTTTGCAAACATGCGCCAAAACAGTATATATACTGTTGCGGGGGGTGGAGATCACAGTGGGACACCGTGGGGAGTGGAGGACACCGTGGGACACCGTGGGACGGTGGAGGACACAGTGGGACACCATGGGGGGGTGGAGGACACAGTGGGACACCGTGGGGGGTGACGGACTCTGTGGGGGGTGGAGGACACAGGGGGACACCGTGGGTAGTGGAGGACACAGAGGGACAGCATGGGGGGGTGGAGGACACAGCGGACACCGTAGGGGGTGTGAAGGACACCATTGGGGGGTGGAGGACACAGTTGGACACCGTGGGGGATGGAGGACACAGTTGGAGGACACAGTTGGAGGACACAGTTGGACACCGTGGGGGGTGCAGGACATAGTGGGACACCGTGGGGGGTGGAGGACACAGGGGGTGGAAGACAGAGGGGGACAGCGTGGGGGGTGGAGGACAGAGGGGGACACCGTGGGGGTAAGGGACACAGTGTGGGGCGAAGGACAGAGGGAGACAGCGTGGGGACTGGGGGACACAGTGGGGGGTGGAGGACAGAGGGGGACAGCGTGGGGGCTGGTAGACACAGGCGGGGTGGAGGACAGAGGGGGACAGCGTGGGGGCTGGAGGACGCAGTGGGGGTGGAGGACACAGTGGGGGGTGGAGGACAGCGTGGGGGCTAGAGGACACAGTGGGGGTGGAGGACAGAGGGGGACAGCATGGGGGCTGGAGGACAAAGAGGGGGGTGGAGGACAGAGGGGGACAGCGTAGGGGCTGGAGGACACAGTGGGGTTGGAGGGCAGAGGGGGACAGCGTGGGGGCTGGATGACATAGTGGGGGTGGAAGACCGAGGGGGACAGCGTGGGGGAACAGGAGAGTATCATGGAGCCTCACCCAATGCCTGCAATAAGACCTGCCATGGCGTACTGCTCTCTGCCGGCCCCTCCGCTCTTCTCGTCCGTTCCAGGTGATGTCATGTACAAGCACCTGGGGTGGACGGGAGTGAAGGAGGGGCCGGCAGGGAACAGCACACTGTGATAGGTCCTATTGCAGCCGCTTCCAGTGCTAGTGTTGCAGCTGTCATGTGCTGATAGGTCAATCCACCCCTGCAGTACAGCAGTGCTCAAAGTAATGGCTGCGCGGGCCGCGGCCCACTGAGCCATCGGCCCACCGGGAAACTCCGGGTAGTCCCGATGGCCAGTACATGCCTGCAAACAAACATTTAATACATGACAGGATTTACATAGCACTATATAGTATATTCTCAGTCCTCTGTACGAAGCAGGGTAAAGGAGGAGCGATGGGAAGTCACTACTCTGGCTCAATCACATTTACCTTGAGCTACTGAGCTCTGAAAACAACTGGCAATTTATAACAAAAGCGTAAGGCCTCTTGCACACTGCAGCTTGAAAAAGCTCAGTACAGCTTTTTTTTTTTTACTGAGCTAAAATACAGCCCATTAATTGTAATGTGCCTATGCACACATGCGCGTAAACAAGGGCCATGCATTCTTCATTAAAAAAAAAATTGGAAAATCAGCTTTTTTGGTCAACAATTTAAGCCTCATGCACGCAAATGCGTGCAAATACGCACAAATGCGAATGGCCATTTACATATTGTGCAGAACGAGAACATGACAATAAGTTTTCAAGCATTTGCGTGAAAATGCATGCGAAATTGCGCAAACACATATACAGGAAAATGTGCATAAATTCACCAAAGAGATACAAAAAAAGTCTACAAAAGTAGATGCGCAAACAGGAGTATCATGTGCAAGAGGCCTAAAGGAGATAAAGTAGAACATGTAAAGGGGACTTAAAGAGGTTGTAAAGTACCAGAACCCGCGAACGGACCGAAAGTTCGTATGAACAATAGAACCCTATTAAATACAATGGATGCGAACGTTCGAATTCTAAAGTGCTAATTATAACAACTATTATGCATGTTATTGTCCTAAAAAGGGTTTGGGAACCCGGGTTGTGCACCAGGGGACATGTATCAATGCAAAAATAAGTTTTAAAAACGGCCGTTTTTCGGGAGCAGTCATTTTAATGATGCATAAAGTGAAAAAAAAAAAGTCAAATATTCCTTTAAATATCGTACCTGGGGGGTGTCTAAAGTATGCCTGTGAAGTGCCGCGTGTTTCCCGTGTTTAGAACTGTCCCTGCACAAAATGACACTTCTAAAGGAAAAAAAAGCCATTTAAAACTGCTTGCGGCTTTAATGTAATGTCTGGTCCCGGTAATATGGATGAAATTCTTTAAGAAAAATGGCATAGCTACCCCATGACCCCCCCCCCCTACCCCAGCCCATTACCAGCCCCTTTGGGTCTTGTATGGATATTAAGGGGAACCCCGCACATAAAATAAAAAAGGCCCTATATACTCTGAACAGCCGTATACAGGCGGTGCATACAAGACAGGGACTGTAGGTTTGTTCTTATGTAGAATCTGTTTGTAATTTTGAACAGGTACATTGTTGAAGTGTAGCTCCAGCCCAAAAATCTATTTTTAAACTTTTTGGAAAACATAGGTAAGGGTTATCACCCCTGTAACATTTGTTTTGCTGTCTGTGCCCCTGTTCAGAACATTTCACCTCACTTTCCGTCCCAATGACAACTGTTTTTGAAATGTGGTGTTTTTCTTGAAACAAGGATTGCTGATAAAGCATCAGTACAGAGGAGACACCTTTCTCCCATATTTATTCTTACAGGAGAGAATTTTCCTTCCTAGTGGTAGATTTCCTCTCACTTCCTGTTGTCTTCTTGCGTTTGCAAGTAGGAGTCGTTTGTAAGTTGGATGTTTGAAAGTAGGGACCTGCCGTATATACTCTGCAGAAATAGGCCCCTTAGTTGTTGGTGTTGGCACAACACTGTAAGCACTCACAGTTACTCTTGGTTGGTGCTGGAACGCCCTGCTGTCAACTATTATATCAGGAATTTTAATTACATATAATTGTTGAACAGTGGTAGTAAAAATTGGGCCTTTGATGGTGGTGCTGGTGCCACAACACTGTAAGCCCTGACAGTTACTCTTGGTGGGTGCAGCAATGGGCCCTGCTGTGAATTATTAGATCAAGAATTGTAATTGCATGCCCCTGTTGAACAGGGGCTGAAAAATTGGGCCTTTCGTGGTGGTGGTGGTGGTGGTGGTGTTGCCACAACACTGTAAGCCCTCAGAGTTACTCTTGGTGGGTGCAGGAATGGGCCCTGCTGTGAATTATTAGATCAAGAATTGTAATTACATGCCCCTTTTGAACAGGGGCTGAAAAATTGGGCCTTTCGTGGTGGTGGTGGTGGTGGCGTTGCCACAACACTGTAAGCCCTCAGAGTTACTCTTGGTGGGTGCAGCAATGGGCCCTGCTGTGAATTATTAGATCAAGAATTGTAATTACATGCCCCTTTTGAACAGGGGCTGAAAAATTGGGCCTTTCGTGGTGGTGGTGGTGGTGGCGTTGCCACAACACTGTAAGCCCTCAGAGTTACTCTTGGTGGGTGCAGCAATGGGCCCTGCTGTGAATTATTAGATCAAGAATTGTAATTACATGCCCCTTTTGAACAGGGGCTGAAAAATTGGGCCTTTCGTGGTGGTGGTGGCGTTGCCACAACACTGTAAGCCCTCAGAGTTACTCTTGGTGGGTGCAGCAATGGGCCCTGCTGTGAATTATTAGATCAAGAATTGTAATTGCATGCCCCTGTTGAACAGGGGCTGAAAAATTGGGCCTTAGGCACTGGTGGCACAACACTACAACCCCTCACAGATACTGTACTTGGAGCACAGCAATGAGCCCTGTTGCAAAGTATTGCTTCAAAAATTGTAATGACACGCCCCTGTTAAACAGGGGCTGAAAAATTGGGCCTTAGGCACTGGTGCCACAACACTCCAACCCCTCACAGATACTGTACTTGGAGCACAGCAATGAGCCCTATGGCAAATTATTGCTAAAAAAATTGTAATTACACGCCCCTGTAAAACAGGGGCTGAAAAATTGGGCCTTAGCCACTGGTGGCGGCACCCATAAACAAAAATGTTCTTCCAAGCTATCATCATCAATCGTATCATTGAGGACTCGGAGGAGGAGGATAGCCAGTCAACATAACAGCACAGGCACTCAGCATCAGCATCAGTCTTGAAGGGATGTGACATGTTAAAATCAATTAGTCTGTTATATCAGCATCAGGTGTGTGGTAGCTGGTGGTGATCCAAGACTGGTTCATCTTGATGAAAGTCAGTCGATCAACCGAGTCGGTGGACAGGCGCACCCTGTGATCCGTGACAAATCCTCCAGCAGCACTGAATGTGCGTTCCGAAAGAACGCTGGATGCAGGACAGGCCAGTAGCTCAATTGCATACTGTGCAAGCTCTGGCCAGTGATCCATCCTCAAGACCCAGTAAGCCAGAGGATTTTCGGTGGGGAAGGTGTCCAAGTCTGACCTTGCCCCTAGATATTCCTGCACCATGTTTATCAGACGCTGGCGATGGTTGCTGGAACCGATCATACTTTGGGGCTGCGGACTAAAGAATTGTCTGAACGCATCGGTCAGACGGCCACCTTCCCCACCGCTCCTTCTTTGACTGGCCGAAGCCTCAGCAACTCGTTGTCCAGGACCAGGAGTTTGTAACCTCCCAGTCTCTGGGAACGCGTTGCACAGACCTTTCTGCAAGGCCTCCCGGAGTTGTCTCATCCTCTGCTCCCTCTGCGACGGTAACATAAGGTCCGCAACCTTACCCTTGTACCGTGGATCAAGGAGAGTGGCCAGCCAGTAATGGTCCCTCTCCTTGATCCGAAGAATACGAGGATCCTTCCGCAGACTTTGCAGGATCAGGGAGGCCATGCAGCGTAGGTTTGCTGAGGCATTCGCTCCGGAGTCCTCTGGGTCACTAAGGACGACATGATCCGCAGCCACCTCCTCCCAGCCACGTACAAGTCCACTGGTTTCTTGGGACTGTAAATCATCCCTAAAAGACTGCTGCTGATGATGCTGAGTGCCAGCCTCCACCTCCATGCTGACACAATCCTCCTCCTCCTCCTCCTCCTCCTCCTCTTCCTGTGCGATGGGTGGGACAGAAGGAACACTGTCTGGGTAAAGGGGGCCTTGAGAGGCAAGGAAGTCCTCCTCTTCCTGCCTCTGTTCTGCCTCAAGTGCCCTGTCCATTATTCCACGCAGCGTGTGCTCCAACAGGTGGACAAGAGGTACAGTGTCACTGATGCATGCACTGTCACTGCTCACCATCCTCGTGGCCTCCTCAAATGGTGCCAGGACAGTGCATGCATCCCTGATCATGCCCCACTGGCGTGGAGAAAAAAAACCAAGGTCCCCTGACCCTGTCCTGGTGCCGTAGTCGCACAGGTACTCATTGATGGCCCTCTGCTGCGTGTGCAGCCGCTGCAGCATGGCCAACGTTGAGTTCCACCTGGTGGGCATGTCACATATAAGGCGGTTCTTGGGCAGGTTCAACTCCTTTTGCAGCTCAGCCAGGCGAGCACTGGCATTATAAGATCTGCGGAAATGCACACAGACTTTCCTGGCCTGCCTCAGGACATCCTGTAAGCCCGGGTACCTGCCCAAGAACCGCTGCACCACCAAGTTAAGGACGTGAGCCACACAGGGCACATGGGTCAGTTGTCCCTGTCGGAGGGCGGAGAGGAGGTTGGTGCCATTGTCGCAAACCACCATTCCTGGCTTAAGCTGGCGTGGCGTCAACCACCTCTCGGCCTGGCCCTGCAGAGCAGACAGGACCTCTGCCCCAGTGTGGCTTCTGTCCCCCAAACACACCAGCGCAAGCACGGCATGGCATCTTTTTGCCTGCGTACTTGCGTAGCCCCGTGAACGGCTACGGAGCACCGCTGGTTCATAGGACAAACCACAGGAAGAGGCCATGGAGGAAGAAGAAGAGGAGGGGGTGGAGGAGAGAGGTGTATCACAACCAGTAGTAGCATTTTGGAGGCGTGGCGGTGGAACAACCTCCAACACTACTGCACCTTGCCCTGCATCCTTCCCAGCTGCCAAAAGAGTGACCCAATGGGCCGTGAAAGAAAGGTAACGTGCCTGCTGGACCATGAGTCAGCGGTAATATGCACCTTACCGCTGACCGCCCTGTCTAGCGAGGCCAAGACATTGCCTTCCACATGCCGGTAGAGAGCCGGAATAGCCTTCCGTGAGAAAAAGTGGCGTTTGGGAACCTGCCACTGAGGAACCGCACATTGCACAAACTCACGGAAGGGGGCCGAGTCTACCAACTGAAAAGGCAGCAGTTGAAGCGCTAGCAATTTAGCCAAGCTAGCATTCAACCGCTGGGCATGTGGATGGCTGGGAGTGAACTTCTTTCGACGGTCCAGCAGCTGGGGCAGGGAAATTTGCCTGCTAGAATCGGACGTCGGTGTACTGCTAGCAGAGTGGCCGCAAGTACTTGGCTGTGACACACCTAATTCTACACCTTCATTCCTCTCAGTGCATGTTTCAGAGAGGACTGAAGTTATAGTGGGGTTGGAGATCCCAGCTGATGCGGTGCAAGGAGAGGTCCGCTTTGTTCTTTGGTGTGGGTCTTTGAGGTAGGCTTGCCAACGAGCTGCATGGCAGGTCAACATATGTCTGGTCAGGCATGTGGTACCCAAGCGGCTGATGTTTTGGCCACGCGATATACGCTTGAGACATATGTTGCAAACAGCAGCTGTGCGATCTGATGCACTAGCCTCAAAAAAGGCCCACACCAAGGAACTTTTTGAATGACGGGCAGAGGCAGCGCCCTGCACAGGCGGAGCTCTGCGGTGTGATTCCGTCGGTGTACTGCCCTTACGCTGGCCACCAAAGGGCATCCTGCCTCGTTGGAGATGTGCCTCCTCCTCATCCTCCTCCTCCTCCTCTCTACTATTAGGCACCCACGTGGAGTCAGTGACCTCATCATCCCCTCCCTCCTCATCACTGGAGCCAATCTGGCAGTATGCTGCAGCTGCTGGAACATGACTGCCAGATTGGTGTCCTTCTTGAGCATCCCCTCTGTCTGCTCTCACGCTACTGCCTTCCTGTAGCTGGGTTTCATCATCAGACCCTTCGAAACGCTGGGCATCCTCCTGGAGCATGTACCCAACACTGTGCTCAAACAGTTCGGGGGACTCCTCAGGAGGAGGACATGGTGGGTCTAGGGAAGGAGTGACTGATGATGAGTCTGACATTGATACCAGGGAAGAGGACGCTTTGGCAGCTGCTTTGCCAGTACCCTGAGCCTGGGTGAGAGAGGATGAGGAGGAGGAGGAGGGCTTGGTCATCCACTCTACCAAGTCTTCGGCATGATGTGGCTCAACATGTCCAGCTGCCGAAAAGAAGGACAAGCGTGTCCCATGGCCATGTGCTGATGACAATGCACCGCGTCCACGACCAGCACTGTTGCCCCCAGACACAGAGCCTGCTTGCCCTCTTTTATTGCCTCCTGACTGTCTGCCTCTCCTTGTTTGCCTTCCAGACATTCTAATAGATGGCCTGCAGGGAGATGGGAAAAAAGCAATAAGGGCTACCTTCAGGTGTCCTTCTCTGTCCCTTTACTTAAGGATTTCTAAATATGGTTGAGGATGATTGCTTTTGCACAGAATAGCACAACGACAATTTCCCTGACTGTCAAAAAAACAAGGATTTCAAAGATGGTTGATGAGGAATGCTTTAGCACACTATAGCACAAGGAGAATTTCCCTCACTGTCCTTCCCTGTCCCTAGAAACAAGGATTCGCACAGTGAAAGAAACTGACACTCTCCCTACCTAGAGTTTTCTGTCCCTAGAAAAATAGGATTTTTATAACAGCTTACCTGTAAAATCCTTTTCTTAGGAGTACATCACGGGACACAGAGCGACATAGTCATTACTAATGGGTTATATAGATACCTTCAGGTGCTGGCACTGGCAACTTCCAAACCGGAAGTACCCTCCCCTATATAAGCCCCTCCCATCCGGGAGCACCTCAGTTTTGTAGCAAAGCAATAAGTGTCCCCAAAGAGGGGCGGTAGCTCTGTGTCCCGTGATGTACTCCTAAGAAAAGGATTTTACAGGTAAGCTGTTATAAAAATCCTATTTTCTTTCTCGTACATCACGGGACACAGAGCGACATAGTCATTACTAATGGGATGTCCTAAAGCAATGCCCAATGAGGGGGGGGGGATACACCATACATAAGCTGAGCGCTATCAGACATGAGGATCTTTTGCGGCCTGCAACACACTGCGCCCAAAGGCGACATCCTCCTGACTTCTAACGTCCACCTGGTAGAACCTAGTAAACGTGTGAACTGAAGACCATGTTGCGGCCTTACAGATTTGAGCCAGGGAGGCCTGGTGATGCACTGCCCATGAAGTTCCAACTGCTCTCGTGGAGTGCGCCCTAACTTTGAACGGAGGCGGTCTCCTTCTCAAGCCATAGGCTTGCATTATGACCTGTCGAATCCACTTGGCTAAAGTAGATTTTGACGCTGCCTGACCCTTTCTGGGGCCTTCCGGCAGAATAAACAAAGTATCCGTTCTGCGAATCTGAGCAGTGGCTTTTAGATAAGCTTTGACTGCTCTTACTACATCCAAAGAATGCAATAACTTTTCCTCTACCGAAGTAGGTTTGGGGAAAAAAGAAGGAAGAACCACATCTTGGTTCAAATGAAACCTCGATACCACCTTAGGAAGAAAGGCTGGATGAGGACGTAATACTACTCTGTCCTTATGGATAACCAGATATGGCTCTTTACAGGATATAGCTGCTAATTCCGAAACTCTTTTAGCCGAACAAATGGCTACTAGAAAAATCAATTTCCTGGTGAGAAGAACCAAGGAAATATGCTGTAATGGTTCAAATGGTTGTTTCTGTAGAACCGACAGAACCAGGTTTAGATCCCATGGACATATGGGAATATTAACCGGAGGGCTAATACGCATCACTCCTTGTATGAAAGCTTTGACTAGTGAATGCGAAGCCAAGGGCCTTTGAAAAAATATTGACAAGGCCGAAAACTGACCTTTGATAGTACTCAAGGCAAGCTTCCTATCTACAGCCCACTGTAGGAAGTCCAGACTCCTACCCATTACGTACTTATGTGGATGCCATTTCTTGGCCTCACACCACGCGATGTACGCCTTCCAGATTCTATAGTAGATCTGCCTGGATACCGGCTTCCTGGCATTGATCATGGTAGATACCACAGGATTAGAGAGCCCTCTCTCTTTTAGAATGTGGGCTTCAATAGCCAGGCCGTCAAACCTAGGGCTGGTAAGGAAGGGTGGTATATCGGTCCTTGCGAAAGCAGGTCCGGACGACGTGGGAGAGTCCAAGGACTCCCCACTGACATTTTACAATCTCCGCGTACCATGCTCTTCGGGGCCACGCTGGAGCCACCAGAATCACTGGTTTCTTTTCTACCCTGATTCTGCAGAGTAATCGAGGTAACAATTGTGGCGGTGGGAATGCATATATCAGCTTGAACTGATCCCAAGGGAACACTAGGGCATCCGAGCCGCAAGCTAGGGGATCCCTTGTCCGAGAGACAAACCTGTCCACCTTTGTGTTGAATCTGGATGCTAGAAGATCTACATCCGGTGTTCCCCACCGCTGACATATTGTCCAGAAAACCTCAGGGTGAAGGGACCATTCCCCTGGGCATAATTGTTGGCGACTTAGAAAGTCCGCCTTCCAATTCTCCACTCCTGGAATGAATACCGCGGATATGGCTGGGACATATCTTTCTGCCCATTTCAGGATGTAATTTACTTCCCTCTGGGCTGCACGACTCCTGGTGCCCCCCTGATGATTGATATATGCCACTGCTGTGGCATTGTCTGATTGAATTCTGACAGGGGACCCTTGGAGTTTGGATGTCCATGCTACTAGGGCATACCGGGCTGCTCGTATCTCTAAGAGATTGATGGGCAGGGCCTTTTCTGCATCCGACCATCTGCCCTGGAGAGACCATTGCTCCAGTACTGCTCCCCAGCCTATAAGGCTGGCATCTGTAGTGACCACCTTCCAAGAAATCGGACTGAAGGATTTCCCTTTTTCCAGATTCTGGGGAACCAACCACCAACGGAGGCTCTTGCGAACGGAAGGGGACAAGGACATTGTAAGTCTAGGGCCTGAACTTTTTTGTTCCAGGCTGACAGTATGGCCCCTTGCAAATTCCTTGAATGGAATTGACCGTAGGGTACTGCTTCGAATGATGCCACCATTTTTCCCAGCAGCCTCATGCACAGGCGTATGGACGGCTGTCTTTTTTGTACCCACTAAGTGGATCAACTCTTTCAAAGACAACACCTTTCTTCGAGGCAAGAATATTTTTCTCTGGCCTGAATCCAACCTTAGCCCCAAGTATTCCAGACTTTTGACTGGTTTTTAGGGCTGACTTGTCTCGGTTGATAATCCAACCGTGAGATTCCAGATACTTGATTGTCTTGTGAACGACCACGTCTAGTTTTTTCACTGAGTGGTCTATCAGCAACAAGTCATCTAGATATGCCATTATCATTACACCTTGTGTTCTTAGATTGGCCAATAAAGGGCCAGAATTTTTGTAAACACTCGTGGTGCTGTGGCCAGACCGAAGGGTAAGGCTCTGAACTGAAAATGGCGCCCTTCTAATGCAAAGCGTAGACATTTTTGGTGGACTGGAAAGATGGGAATGTGCAAATAAGCATCTTTGATGTCGATCGCAGCTAACCAATCCTCCCCTTGTAGGGCAGTGGCCACCGATCGGATCGACTCCATCGGAAAGTCCTGATATACAGGAATTTGTCTAGCCCTTTTAGAATTAATATGGGCCTCCCGTCCGCGTTTGCTTCGGGACTGTAAAGAGGTTTGAGTAAAACCCGAACCCTCATTCTTCCAGGGGAACCTCCATAATTACTCCTTGGAGCAATAGTTGTTCTAGTGCCAACAGGAGGGACTCTCTCTTCCGGGGATCCCTTGGCACGTTTGACCTCAAAAAATGGGAAGGAGGAGAGTCTTTTAACTCCAAACTGTATCCCAAACATACTGCGGAGAGCACCTATCTGTTTTGATCGTGTCCCGCCAGGTCTCTTGCGAACAACTGGAGTCCTCCCCCCACCCGACTGAGTGGGGGCAACCCTTCAATGAATTTAACTTTGGGGGAGGTTTTGTACCTCCCCTGACCCAGGGTTTCTCATTACCCTGCTATTGTCCCTGTTTTTTACCCCCGGGAATTGACCGAGGAGGCCGTCGGAACTGTTACACAGCCGATGCCCCAGGGACTGGAGAAGCAGGCCTCTTAAAGAGGGACCTCTAACTCTGTTTTTAACCGGCAAGAGCGTATTTTTACCGCTGGAAATTTTCTGGATATATTTGTCCAAGTTTTCCCTGAAAAAGCGTTCACCATGAAATGGGACGCTAACCAGCCATTCTTTACAGGGAGCTTCAGCAGACCAGTTTTTGAGCCATAGAAGCCTACGCATATGTACTATAGACAGCGTAAGGCGGGAGGCCTGATGGACTGAATCCTTTATGGCGTCAACCGCAAAGCCTAAGGCTCTAGGTAGATCAGCTAGGGCAAGGGCCTGCTGATCTGTCAAGTCCCTCAAGACTTGTTTCAACTGATCCTTCACTGCTTAGCAGACCCCACTGCTGGTTGTGTCACCAAGCTTGCTGTAGAAAGAAGCAGACTTTCATAAGGACTCCAATCTTTTATCTATTGGGTTCTTGAACATTTGCACATTATCCACTGGACATGTCAGTGATTTATACACACAAGAGATGGCTGCGTCCACTGTAGGGACCTTCCATTTTTTGATGAACTTATCCTCCATGGGATAGACCACCGGAAATCTCTTGGGGGAATAAATATTTTCTCAGGATGTTCCCAATCCTGGTAAATGAGCCCTTTCAGTAAAGGGTGAAGTGGAAAAGAACAGACAGTCTGGGGGCTTCTAGCGACCCCAACGAGGATACAGTAGTGGTTGATGGTTCCGCAAGGTACATTTTTAAATGCTGATCGGACCATGTTAGTCAGAGACTGAACCCATAATCTTTCAGCTTGAGATGCTGAGAAAAGGTTCCCCCACTGTTGATTCCTCTATAACAGAATCAACCTCATCCTGATGCCCTTCAGGCAGGTCGATCCCTGTATGGGACTGTTGCTCTGCTCACAGGCACTCTGAAGGAGGAGACGGAGATCGGCGTGCTTTCCCTGACAGGGAGGCAGCGATCAATGTTGACAATCTCTCTCTAATCCTCCCAGAGCTGAGGAAAAAACCTCCTCTGTTACATACACAGGAGCAGGTGAACTGAGGACAGCCACAGTACCAAGTACCCCTGCGGGGTCTCTACGGTCACTTACCTCTGAACTTCAGGGGAGACTGGTGCAGCAGAAGCATGCCCAAGATCCTCAGAGCCCGATGAGACCCCCTTCGCTTCCTGGAAGATTCAGTTCCGGAGCTTCTGGACGGCATATTCCTAAGCCTAAAGCTGAGGTATTCCAGCCGTAATACACCACTTTTACTGAGAATAGTCTAGCACAATTGCTGCTATATAACAGTTGGTGTCTACTAAAGTGCCTTTCTAGGGGATGCCTGCATCAACCGCCTCTGTGTGCCTTTATACTGTTGCTAGCTCTGTCTGTGCACTTCAATAGCCAGCTATGATTGTGCTTTAAAACACGCTGGACGCCCGCACATGCGCAGTAGCGCCGCGGCGCACACCGAGCGTCATCCACCCGCTCCGCCCCTTTTTCCAGATCGCCTCTATATATAGAGGCGCGTGCCCGCGCACGTGCGCGGGCACGTGCGCCTTCGGCGCCTTTTTTGAAAAAAACAAGGAGCTAGATGGGAGCCAGGGTCCCTGCCGCAGGGCCCGGGGATGGATGAGCGCAGCAACAGGGCAGAGGAGACAGCTTCCCAGCAGAGAACATACCAACTGCCTGGATTTGATTTTAGAAGAAAAAAAAAATCCACATTACAAGAAAAAGAACCATAGCGGCCTCTAGTGTCTAACACAGGTACCGCGGTCTTACATTTTTTTTTTTTTTTCTTGCCTACTATTAAAATTTTTACATTTTCTCAGTAGTAACAGGCATACACAGAATATTAGCGGAATACCTTAGGTAACAGGCAGAAAGACAAAATAGGCTTGGGGGTCCCTCAATAGAACCAAGTTCCCGAGGGCCCCCACTTACCTTTTCCTCGCCGCAGGACTCTGTTTGGTCCACAGAAGCCCAAACTTCACCTATCACGGCAGGCATTGTAATCAAACCTTCAGGGACCGGGTTCCCAAGGATTCCACTCCCCTGGACCTGTATAGCACCCTGCACAGAAAACATCTTGGTCGTGGGTATGACCAGAGCTCTGGATCCCAGGGTCCAGCCCTCCTAAGAGAGGCATTACAGGCAAAACCTTGCTCTTCTCTGCAAGGCCCGGGTACCGACCGTTTAGCTATGAAGCTTTTTTGGTCGGATCCAGAATAGCTTACTGAGGCCCAAAAGAACCTGTACGCAAGCTCAGTGAAAAACACATGTTACTTCTTGGCCAACACCTTAGACACTGGCAAAAAACAGAGGTGCTCCCGGATGGGAGGGGCTTATATAGGGGAGGGTACTTCCGGTTTGGAAGTTGCCAGTGCCAGCACCTGAAGGTATCTATATAACCCATTAGTAATGACTATGTCGCTCTGTGTCCCGTGATGTACGAGAAAGAAAAATGTTTTTTTAAAGCACACTATAGCACAAGGAGAATTCCCCTCACTTTCCTTCTTTGTCCCTAGAAACAAGGATTCGCACAGTGAAAGAAACTGACACTCTCCCTACCTAGAGTTTTCTGTCCCTAGAAAAAATGTTTTTTTAAAGCACACTATAGCACAAGGAGAATTCACTCACTGTCCTTCCCTGTCCCTAGAAACAAGGATTCGCACAGTGAAAGAAACTGACACTCTCCCTACCTAGAGTTTTCTGTCCCTAGAAAAAATGTTTTTTTAAAAGCACACTATAGCACAAGGAGAATTCCCCTCACTTTCCTTCTTTGTCCCTAGAAACAAGGATTCGCACAGTGAAAGAAACTGACACTCTCCCTACCTAGAGTTTTCTGTCCCTAGAAAAAATGTTTTTTTAAAGCACACTATAGCACAAGGAGAATTCACTCACTGTCCTTCCCTGTCCCTAGAAACAAGGAATCGCACAGTGAAAGAAACTGACACTCTCCCTACCTAGAGTTTTCTGTCCCTAGAAAAAATGTTTTTTTAAAGCACACTATAGCACAAGGAGAATTCCCCTCACTTTCCTTCTTTGTCCCTAGAAATAAGGATTCGCACAGTGAAAGAAACTGACACTCTCCCTACCTAGAGTTTTCTGTCCCTAGAAAAAATATTTTTTTAAAGCACACTATAGCACAAGGAGAATTCACTCACTGTCCTTCCCTGTCCCTAGAAACAAGGAATCGCACAGTGAAAGAAACTGACACTCTCCCTACCTAGAGTTTTCTGTCCCTAGAAAATTTTTTTTTTAAAGCACACTATAGCACAAGGAGAATTCACTCACTGTCCTTCCCTGTCCCTAGAAACAAGGATTCGCACAGTGAAAGAAACTGACACTCTCCCTACCTAGAGTTTTCTGTCCCTAGAAAAAATGTTTTTTTAAAGCACACTATAGCACAAGGAGAATTCACTCACTGTCCTTCCCTGTCCCTAGAAACAAGGAATCGCACAGTGAAAGAAACTGACACTCTCCCTACCTAGAGTTTTCTGTCCCTAGAAAAAATGTTTTTTTAAAGCACACTATAGCACAAGGAGAATTCACTCACTGTCCTTCCCTGTCCCTAGAAACAAGGATTCGCACAGTGAAAGAAACTGACACTCTCCCTACCTAGAGTTTTCTGTCCCTAGAAAAAATGTTTTTTTAAAGCACACTATAGCACAAGGAGAATTCCCCTCACTTTCCTTCTTTGTCCCTAGAAACAAGGATTCGCACAGTGAAAGAAACTGACACTCTCCCTACCTAGAGTTTTCTGTCCCTAGAAAAAATGTTTTTTTAAAGCACACTATAGCACAAGGAGAATTCATTCACTGTCCTTCCCTGTCCCTAGAAACAAGGATTCGCACAGTGAAAGAAACTGACACTCTCCCTACCTAGAGTTTTCTGTCCCTAGAAAAAATGTTTTTTTAAAGCACACTATAGCACAAGGAGAATTCCCCTCACTTTCCTTCTTTGTCCCTAGAAACAAGGATTCGCACAGTGAAAGAAACTGACACTCTCCCTACCTAGAGTTTTCTGTCCCTAGAAAAAATGTTTTTTTAAAGCACACTATAGCACAAGGAGAATTCACTCACTGTCCTTCCCTGTCCCTAGAAACAAGGATTCGCACAGTGAAAGAAACTGACACTCTCCCTACCTAGAGTTTTCTGTCCCTAGAAAAAATGTTTTTTTAAAGCACACTATAGCACAAGGAGAATTCCCCTCACTTTCCTTCTTTGTCCCTAGAAACAAGGATTCGCACAGTGAAAGAAACTGACACTCTCCCTACCTAGAGTTTTCTGTCCCTAGAAAAAATGTTTTTTTAAAGCACACTATAGCACAAGGAGAATTCACTCACTGTCCTTCCCTGTCCCTAGAAACAAGGATTCGCACAGTGAAAGAAACTGACACTCTCCCTACCTAGAGTTTTCTGTCCCTAGAAAAAATGTTTTTTTAAAGCACACTATAGCACAAGGAGAATTCCCCTCACTTTCCTTCTTTGTCCCTAGAAACAAGGATTCGCACAGTGAAAGAAACTGACACTCTCCCTACCTAGAGTTTTCTGTCCCTAGAAAAAATGTTTTTTTAAAGCACACTATAGCACAAGGAGAATTCACTCACTGTCCTTCCCTGTCCCTAGAAACAAGGATTCGCACAGTGAAAGAAACTGACACTCTCCCTACCTAGAGTTTTCTGTCCCTAGAAAAAATGTTTTTTTAAAGCACACTATAGCACAAGGAGAATTCCCCTCACTTTCCTTCTTTGTCCCTAGAAACAAGGATTCGCACAGTGAAAGAAACTGACACTCTCCCTACCTAGAGTTTTCTGTCCCTAGAAAAAATGTTTTTTTAAAGCACACTATAGCACAAGGAAAATTCACTCACTGTCCTTCCCTGTCCCTAGAAACAAGGAATCGCACAGTGAAAGAAACTGACACTCTCCCTACCTAGAGTTTTCTGTCCCTAGAAAAAATGTTTTTTTAAAGCACACTATAGCACAAGGAGAATTCCCCTCACTTTCCTTCTTTGTCCCTAGAAACAAGGATTCGCACAGTGAAAGAAACTGACACTCTCCCTACCTAGAGTTTTCTGTCCCTAGAATTTTTTTTTTTTAAAGCACACTATAGCACAAGGAGAATTCCCCTCACTTTCCTTCTTTGTCCCTAGAAACAAGGATTCGCACAGTGAAAGAAACTGACACTCTCCCTACCTAGAGTTTTCTGTCCCTAGAAAAAATGTTTTTTTAAAGCACACTATAGCACAAGGAGAATTCACTCACTGTCCTTCCCTGTCCCTAGAAACAAGGAATTGCACAGTGAAAGAAACTGACACTCTCCCTACCTAGAGTTTTCTGTCCCTAGAATTTTTTTTTTTTAAAGCACACTATAGCACAAGGAGAATTCCCCTCACTTTCCTTCTTTGTCCCTAGAAACAAGGATTCGCACAGTGAAAGAAACTGACACTCTCCCTACCTAGAGTTTTCTGTCCCTAGAAAAAATGTTTTTTTAAAGCACACTATAGCACAAGGAGAATTCACTCACTGTCCTTCCCTGTCCCTAGAAACAAGGATTCGCACAGTGAAAGAAACTGACACTCTCCCTACCTAGAGTTTTCTGTCCCTAGAAAAAATGTTTTTTTAAAGCACACTATAGCACAAGGAGAATTCACTCACTGTCCTTCCCTGTCCCTAGAAACAAGGATTCGCACAGTGAAAGAAACTGACACTCTCCCTACCTAGAGTTTTCTGTCCCTAGAAAAAATGTTTTTTTAAAGCACACTATAGCACAAGGAGAATTCCCCTCACTTTCCTTCTTTGTCCCTAGAAACAAGGATTCGCACAGTGAAAGAAACTGACACTCTCCCTACCTAGAGTTTTCTGTCCCTAGAAAAAATGTTTTTTTAAAGCACACTATAGCACAAGGAGAATTCACTCACTGTCCTTCCCTGTCCCTAGAAACAAGGATTCGCACAGTGAAAGAAACTGACACTCTCCCTACCTAGAGTTTTCTGTCCCTAGAAAAAATGTTTTTTTAAAGCACACTATAGCACAAGGAGAATTCCCCTCACTTTCCTTCTTTGTCCCTAGAAACAAGGATTCGCACAGTGAAAGAAACTGACACTCTTCCTACCTAGAGTTTTCTGTCCCTAGAAAAAATGTTTTTTTAAAGCACACTATAGCACAAGGAGAATTCACTCACTGTCCTTCCCTGTCCCTAGAAACAAGGAATCGCACAGTGAAAGAAACTGACACTCTCCCTACCTAGAGTTTTCTGTCCCTAGAAAAAATGTTTTTTTAAAGCACACTATAGCACAAGGAGAATTCACTCACTGTCCTTCCCTGTCCCTAGAAACAAGGATTCGCACAGTGAAAGAAACTGACACTCTCCCTACCTAGAGTTTTCTGTCCCTAGAAAAAATGTTTTTTTAAAGCACACTATAGCACAAGGAGAATTCCCCTCACTTTCCTTCTTTGTCCCTAGAAACAAGGATTCGCACAGTGAAAGAAACTGACACTATCCCTACCTAGAGTTTTCTGTCCCTAGAAAAAATGTTTTTTTAAAGCACACTATAGCACAAGGAGAATTCCCCTCACTTTCCTTCTTTGTCCCTAGAAACAAGGATTCGCACAGTGAAAGAAACTGACACTCTCCCTACCTAGAGTTTTCTGTCCCTAGAAAAAATGTTTTTTTAAAGCACACTATAGCACAAGGAGAATTCACTCACTGTCCTTCCCTGTCCCTAGAAACAAGGAATCGCACAGTGAAAGAAACTGACACTCTCCCTACCTAGAGTTTTCTGTCCCTAGAAAAAATGTTTTTTTAAAGCACACTATAGCACAAGGAGAATTCCCCTCACTTTCCTTCTTTGTCCCTAGAAACAAGGATTCGCACAGTGAAAGAAACTGACACTCTCCCTACCTAAAGTTTTCTGTCCCTAGAAAAAATTGTTTTTTTAAAGCACACTATAGCACAAGGAGAATTACCCTCACTTTCCTTCTTTGTCCCTAGAAACAAGGATTCGCACAGTAAAACACACTGACACTCTCCCTACCTATCCTTCTCTTTCCCTAAACTAAAGGAATCCAGGTTAAGCAAGAAAGAAATAAATGTCACTGTCCCTGCCTATGCTTCTCTTTCCCTGCTCCGGAACACACTACACTAGGCCGCCGTGCTGGCGGCCTTTTATAGTGTGGGGCGTGTACTAAACACCCTCAGCAATAATTGGCCACAGGCATCCTGCCTGTGGCCAATCATTGCTCTCCTCGCTGCCGGCGCTGTGATTGGCCAAGCATGCGGGGTCACAGTGCATGCTTGGCCAATCACAGCGCCTGGATGACACTGCGATGGCGTAGTGCATTGTGGGCCGTTCGCGTCACTCGAATTTGGCGCGAACGGCCCAAATCGTTCGATCTTCGTCGAACGATCGAACAGCCGATGTTCGAGTCGAACGTATGTTCGACTCGAACACGAAGCTCATCCCTATTGTAAAGGCTCGTGTTTTTTCACCTTAACCACTTCAATACAGGGCATTTTCACCCCCTTCCTGCCCAGACCAATTTTTAGTTTTCAGCGCTGTCGCACTTTGAATGACAATTGCGCGGTCATGCAACACTGTACTCAAATTAAATCTTTATTTATTTTTTCCCACAAATAGAGCTTTCGTTTGGTGGTATTTGATCACCTCTGCGGTTTTTATTTTTTGCGCTATAAACAAAAGAAGAGCGACAATTTTGAAAAAACACAATATTTTTTACTTGATTTAATAAATATCACAATTTTTTATTTTTATTTTTTCCTCAGTTTAGGCCGATACGTATTCTTCTACATATTTTTGGTAAAAAAAAAATCGCAATAAGCATATATTGATTGGTTTGCGCAAAAGTTATAGCGTCTACAAAATAGGGGAAAGATTTATTGCATTTTCATTTATTTTTATTTTTTTACTAGTAATGGCGGCGATCTGCGATTTTTACTGTGACCGTGACATTGCGACGGACATATCAGACACTTTTGACACATTTTTGGGACCATTCACATTTATACAGCGATTAGTGCTATAAAACTGCACTGATTACTGTGTAAATGTGACTGGCAGGGAAGAGGTTAACAGTAGGGGGCGCTCAAGGGGATAAATATGTTCCCTAGGGAGTGATTCTAACTGTAGGGGGCGGGGACTCACAAGGGGAGGAGACCGATCTGTGTTCCTCTGTACTGGGAACACACATCAGTCTCCTTACCTCTGACAGGACATGGATCTGTGTGTTTACACACACAGATCCACGATCCGGCTGTGATCATGGGCAATCGCGGGTGCTCGGCGGACATCGCAGCCGCCGGGCACGCGCACCGGGTCCCGAGCGATGTGGCGGCGCACGCGACCCCTAGATGGCCGGGAAGCCCAGGATCCCTCCTGTGGACGTCATATTAACATGGGCGGGATGTGAAGTGGTTAATGCACCCTAAGCATGAAAAAACACCTGGCAGTCACCAGCCCCCCCCCCCGTTTTACTTACCTGATCACCTTCATCTTCTTCGGCTTCTTCAGACGCGCCATCCTTCTCTCCACGGAGTCCCAGCTTTGATTGGATAGATTGATAGCAGCGCAGCCATTGGCTCCCACTGCTGTCAATCAAATCCAATGACGCGGGCGCAGGGGGTGGGGCCAAATCATACATTCAGCGTCTATGGACACCGAATGAATGACTCAGGAGTGCGCCCGCAAGGTGACCCCCTCGGGAGAGTGCTTCTCCAAGGGGGTTATCTAATGCAGGGAAGAGCCACGAGAGCCGCCGAGGGACCCCAGAAGAGGATGTTCGGGGCCACAGTGGAGGTAAGTATGACATGTTTGTTATTTTAAAAAAAACAAAGCTTTAGTATCACTTTAATCCCCCACCTGCTGCCTGAAAAGGAGAATACTAAATATCAATGTAGCACCATCCCAGAGTAGTAAAGGCTGTTAGGTAAATTTAGTTAGCTTCTCTGTAATTATTGGAGCAAGGGTTGATTGTTTAAGCCTGCTCAGTATCTCACAGGCTGCTGCTCTGATAGCTTCCTGTTGTATTCTAGAGAATTCCACAATTATAGTAGGAGGAGTAACAGACTAAGCAGCCTGAATATCTCCATAAATAGCCAACTTCAGCCAATTCCTCAATAGGTGTGCCCAGAAGGTGGTGGTAGAGCTCATAAATAGTCGGAGGCAGGAGCAGCAGAGTTTTTGGGTCCAGTCCTGCTGGAGGAGACCCGTGTGCAGGGGCTCTGCCCCTGGGGCAGGTTTCTGAGGGTGCAATCTAGAAGACAAAGAGGTCCCAGCCGAGGGCCCTATTTTCAAAAGCGCAGTCTTGGAATTTTTTGGGGTCTGGAGAAGCTCACTGGAGGGTGCCAAGAGGATATTGGTGGAAAAGTGTCCAGCTGTCCTATGGTGGAGTGAGTTAGTGTCTCCCTCACTGGAGAATGCCCAGTGGATATCGGAAGGCAGCAACCGATGATCCTGTGGCCGTGTGAGTAACTGACCCCAGGGCTGGAAGTTAGTGACTGTGTGCAGCTTTATTCTGGTCCATTGGGACAAGTCCTAGTGTCCTGCCAGTGCTACAGATTCTGTGGGACATTATTTTTATATAGCTCAGCAAGCTAAAGAAGAGTCCTCAAAGTGTTAAGTTCTTCAGTTCTGGGGTATCCCATGCTCCCTCACTCCATCCAAGTTCTTTGTTCCAATAAAACCCTAAAAAAGATAACCTTAGACTGTTTCTTTGAGCCAGTGAAAGAGTAAAGAAAATGCTATGCACATGGCTGCATGAGTCCTAATGGGGGGAAAAGGGATAAGTTCCCCAGCGGCTCTTTTCGGGGTTACGCTACATCAATATGCAATATTTTATGTTGACCTGATAAAAAGCGGAACTCTAGGAAAAAGTTTTTTTTGGGAAAGCATAAGTGAAAAAAAATTTGCCTCTTATGATGAGTAACCCATGCTTGGATTGGTTGCTGTGAACTGCGCAAATCCTGTGTTCATTGATGCCAGATAATACACACAGCATGCTTCTATCGGTGCTGCGACTGAGAGTTCTGGCTCTCAAGCAGTATGGAGATCATGTCCTGGAGCTGCCCACTCCCCCTCCAATGGTATTCTTTTTACTGAATACAAAGGGATCCTGTGAATGAACGAAAGGAGATCCCATTGTTTACCTGCCCCTCCTCTCCCCTTTGCAATTCACAGATAGTGAAAAGAATACAAGGCTTTTTGTGAATAGATAATGGGAAAAGAGGGGCCCAGTCACACAAGCAATCCAGAACTCTCAGTCACAGGTCTAAAAAAGTACTGCGTGTACCATGTAGCATTCAACATCACTGAAGATAATAAAAAAAATCTGCCAGTCATCCAAGCAGAGAATACTCATCATTGGAGGTAAATCATTTTACTTGTGCTGTTCCCCCAAAAAAAATTTTTTCCTTTGCTTTAAGTTTTGCAAATGGAATTTATTTTTATGATTAAAATTTTTTAGTCATGATGAAGAAAAATTGAGGAGTACAATTTATACAAAACTACTGTACATCCCCTTTAAGCTCTAATTGCTAGCAGCTTATATTTCCCAGTACTGGGAAAGTAATGAGCACTGCGGCAGGATGGCAGCTCTGTCTCTCCGGTAGCTCGCAGTACACTGTCATTGCTATAGCAACAAACACAAAGCAGCTTTACATTGTCATTCAAATATGTAACATCTTCGCCGTGTCAGGAATATTGCATAACCTCCCAAATGAGGAAGAGTACTTCCCTATGGGTAACAAAATATATATTCTGCAGTGTCAAAACATGTATCCGTTCTGTATTAAGTCTTCATAATCTGCATAGCACCAGTGTTAATTATAAAGAGACATTTATCATATAACATTAATTAGGACTCCTTATACACTGCCCTTTCTGGCATAAAGCAAAATGGGACATTATAATGGTACTGAAAGCCTACTTTTGGATATTTTTTTTATAACTGGAACATTTCTTTCACCCAAAAATACGTAATCTATATTCTATAAAAACACATTGCATGGGTAGTAAAGCCAAATACAGGTGTAGCGGGGTCTTCTTTAAGGCCTCACGGACTACGTTACCCAGAACCCCATTTGGCACCCAAGGTGCAATTGCCAACCGCAGAGACTCATGGGTGGGGTATAAAAGGGAAGGGCGAGGCGGAGCTCGGCCTCTTTGGACACCGCGCGGCTAGCAAGAGGACTCCCTGTGCGGATCTGCTACAAGTGCAAGGCCCAAAGCCTGGGCCTTGCGCACTTCCAAGAAGCCTTCCACCCCACTGCAGAGCCTGTGTGGCACCTGATCCCGATTGGCTTTACGGACATCAGTTGGACCGGAGACCTGGCTGTCGCAGACTCTGTTTGCGGAAACACAGCGGTGGAAGTCACGGACTAGGACGGAGTCCTGAGTGGTTAGAGAGCACCTGCTCACAATCATAGCCGAGTACTTTGTTAGGCCTATTGACTACCTAGGCCCATCGTTCTATACTTGCTATCCTGACCAGAGACTAGTTCCAGAACTGAGTTATATAGTCTCCGGGGAATTGTTTCCATTACCATAAACCGTTATTTGGATTTACAAATTGTTGTTCCTGTATGTGCACCACCGATCATCTTGCATGCGAAGATTTCTCACCTTAAGACTGAGTTTTAACTAAGTCAGGCCTGACTGGGGGATAGAACTTTACTGAGCGCCATATTCCTCACGGGGAGAATAGCTGCATGCAGTGTATGATCTATTCCTATACAGTAGTTGACTAGTGTCATTATTATTGCAGGGCTCTGCATGTATGTGATGTATTGTATTGATGATTGACTTTTATACCCAAAGTAAATCTGATATAGTTAATAATTCCGGTATTAGTGTCAATTACTATAATTTACCACCGTTTGCATTATTGTGGGATTGCTCTTAGACTGGTACAGAGTTATACTAATACCTCATTCCCTAGACTAGCTGTGCCAGAGGAGGGTCAAGTAGATTGCCTTGGGTTGGCAGCGCTGTGTACAGGGCCCGAAACAAATCCAGCGGCTCTCTTAGTTTGGGGGTATCGCTACACAGGGGTAGTAAAGCCAAATACCGCAACAAGTTAGTTTAGACATTGCCAAGATTGCATTTCTTCATTATTTGGGTGATTTCCCTTCTCTTACTTTATGGCCAGAAACAGACTGAGCAAAATTTCTCCAAAAGGGTAAATTAGAGTGGAGACTGCTAGCCAGGCCATCTCATCCAACATCAGTGCCTGACCTCACAAATGCACTTCTGGAAGAATGGTCAAACATTTCCATAGACACACTCCTAAACCTTGCGGACAGCCTTCCCAGAAGAGTTGAAGCTGTTACAGCTGCAAAGGGTGGTAATATAGTGTAGTATAACCCACCATAATGCAGCTTGTCACTTGCCACTGTAGCCTGTCAGCAGATGCAGCAAGTCACTGAAGCCTGCCACCGCAGCCCCCAGATGCAGCTTGTCAGCCACCAAAAGCAGCTTGTCACTGTAGCCTGCCACTGCAGCCACCAGATGCAGCTTGTCAGCCCCCAGATGCAGCTTCTCAGCCCCCAGATGCAGCTTCTCAGCCCCCAGATGCAGCTTCTCAGCCACCAAAAACAGCTTGTCACTGTAGCCTGGCACTGCAGCCACCAGATGCAGCTTGTCAGCCCCCAGATGCAGCGTGTCAGTCCCCAGATGCAGCTTGTCAGTCCCCAGATGCAGCTTGTCAGCCCCCAGATGCAGCTTGTCAGCCCCCAGATGCAGCTCGTCAGCCCCCAGATGCATCTTCTCAGCCCCCAGATGCAGCTTCTCAGCCCCCAGATGCAGCTTCTCAGCCCCCAGATGCAGCTTGTCACTGTAGCCTGTCACTGAAGCCACCAGATGCAGCTTTTCAGCCTGCAGATGCAGCTTCTCAGCCCCCAGATGCAGCTTGATAGCCCCCAGATGCAGCTTGTCAGCCACCAAAAGAAGCTTGTCACTGTAGCCTGGCACTGCAGCTACCAGATGCAGCTTGTCAGTCCCCATTTGCAGCTTGTCAGGCCCCAGATGCAGCTACCGCCTCAGCACTGGGAGCAGTAAAAAGAAAATAGGCATAAGCGCTGTTGACACAGGGTTTCCCACTAGGGATGAGCCGAACACCCCCCGGTTCGGTTCGCACCAGAACCTGTGAACGGACCGAAAGTTTGTGCGAACTTTAGAACCCTATTCAAATCAATGGACTCGAACGTTCGAAATCAAAAGTGCTAATTATGAAGGCTAATATGCAAGTTATTGTCCTAAAAAGGGTTTGGGGCCCCGGGTCCTGCCCCAGGGGGCATGTATCAATGCAAAAAAAAGTTTTAAAAACTGCTGTTTTTCAGGCGCAGTGATTTTAATATCGTACCTGGGGGGTGTCGAAAGTATGCCTGTGAGGTGGCACGTGTTTCCCGTGTTTAGAACTGTCCCTGCACAAAATGACATTTCTAAAGGAAAAAAAGTCATTTAAAACTGCTTGCAGCTTTAATGTAATGTCTGGTCCCGGCAATATGGATAAAAATCATTGAGAAAAATTGCATGGGTACACCCCCCCCCCAGCCCATTACCAGCCCCTTTGGGTCTTGTATGGATATTAGGGGAACCCTGCACCCAAATTAAAAAAAGGCCCTATATACTCTGAACAGCAGTATACAGGCGGTGCAAACAAGACAGGGACTGTAAGTTTGTTCTTAAGTAGAATCTGTTTGTAATTTTGAACTGGTACATTTTTTAAGTGTAGCTCTAGCCAAAAAATCTATTTTTAAGCTTTTTGGAAAACATAGGGAAGGGTTATCACCCCTGTAACATTTGTTTTGCTGTCTGTGCACCTGTTCAGAACATTTCACCTCATTTTCTGTCCCAATGACAAATGTTTTTTGAAAATTTGGTGTTTTTATTGAAACAAGGATTGGTGATAAAGCATCAGTGGAGAGGAGACACGTTTTTCCCATATTAACTATTACAGGAGAGAATTTGCCTTCCTAGGGGTAGATTTCCTCTCACTTCCTGTTGTCTCCTTCCGTTTGCAAGTAGGAGTCGTTGGGTGTTTGAAAGTAGGGGCCTGCCGTATATAATCTGCAGAAATTTTGCCCTTAGGTGTTGGTGTTGCCACAACACTGTAAGCCCTCACAGTTACTCTTGGTGGGCGCTGGAATGCCCTGCTGTGAACTATTATATCAAGAATTGTAATTACATGCCATTGTTGAACAGTGGTAGGAAAAATTAGGCCTTTGGTGGTGGTGCTGGTGCCACAACACTGTAAGTCCTCACAGTTACTCTTGGTGGGCGCAGAAATGGGCCCTGCTATGAATTATTGCATCAAAATTTTTAATTACACGCCCCTGTTAAACAGGGGCATACAAATTGGGCCTTAGGCACTGGTGCCACAACACTGCAACCCCTCACAGATACTGTACTTGGAGCGCAGGAATGAGCCCTGCTGCAAAGTATTGCATCAAAAATTGTATTTACACGCCCCTGTTAAACAGGGGCTGAAAAATTGGGCCTTAGGCACTGGTGCTGGTGCCACAACACTGCAACCCCTCACAGATACTGTAGTTGGAGCGCAGCAATGAGCCCTGCTGCAAAGTATTGTATCAAAAATTGTAAATACACGCCCCTGTTAAACAGGGGCTGAAAAATTGGGCCTTAGCCACTGGTGGCGGTGCCCAGAACCAAAAATGTTCTTACAAGCTATCAGCATGATCATTTAGGAGGAAGAGGATAGTCACTCAGCATAACAGGATAGTCACTCAGCATCAGCATAGGCAGTCTTGAAGGGATCTGACATTTTAAAAAAAAATATTCGGTTACATCAGCATCAGGTGCTTGGTAGCTGGTGGTGATCCAAGACTGATTCATTTTTATGAAGGTCAGTCGATCGACAGAGTCGGTGGACAGGCGCACCCTGTGATCGGTTACAAAGCCTCCAGCAGCACCAAATGTGCGTTCCGAAAGAACGTTGGATGCAGGACAGGCCAGTAGCTCAATTGCATACTGTGCAAGCTCTGGCCAGTGATCCATCCTCAAGACCCAACAACCCAGAGGATTTTCGGTGGAAAAGGTGTCCAAGTCTGATCTTGCCCCTAGGTATTCCTGCACCATGCAAACCAGACGCTGGTGATGGTTGCTGGAACCGATTATACCTTGGGGCTGCGTACTAAAAAATTGTCTGAATGCATTGGTCAGACGGCCGCCTTCTCCACCGCTCCTTCTTTGACTGACCGAAGCCTCAGCAACACGTTGTCCAGGACCAGGAATTTGTAACCTCCCTGTTTCTGGGAACGCGTTGCACAGACCTTTCTGAAAGGACTCCCGAAGATGCTTCATCCTCTGCTCCCTCTGCAACAGCAAGATAAGGTCCGCAACCTTACCCTTGTAACATCAAGGAGGGTTGCCAGCCAGTAATGATCCCTCTCCTTGATAGCATGAATACCGCAGGCTTTGCAGGATCATGCAGCGTAGGTTTTCTGAGGCATTTTGTCCGGAGTCCTCTGGGTCACTCAGGACGACATGATCCGCAGCCACCTCCTCCCAGCCATGTACAAGTCCATAGGTGATTTGGGACTGTAATTGATCCCTTGAAGACTGCTGCTGATGCTGAGTGCTAGGCTCCACCTCCATGCTGACACAATCCTCATCCTCCTCTTCCTGTGTGATAGGCAGGCCAACAGGAACACTATCTGGATAAAGGGGGCATTGCGAGGTAAGGAAGTCCTCCTCTTCCTCCCTCTGTTCTGCCTCAAGTGCCCTGGCCATTATTCCACGCAGCGTGTTCTTCAACAGGTGGACAAGAGGGACAGTGTCACTGATGCATGCACTGTAACTGCTCACCATCCTCGTGGCCTCCTCAAATGGTGCCAGGACAGTGCATGAATCCCTGATCATGGCCCACTGGTGTGGAGAAAAATATCCAAGCTCCCCTGACCCTGTCCTGGTGCCATATTGCAACAGATACTCATTGATGGCCCTCTGCTGCGTATGCAGACGCTGCAGCATGGCCAATGTAGAGTTTCACCTGGTGGGCATGTCACAGATTAGGCGGTTCTTGGGCAGGTTGTAATCCTTTTGCAGGTCAGCCAGCTGAGTACTGGCAATATATGACCGGCGGAAATGAGAGTTTCCTGGCCTGCTTCAGGACCTCCTGTAAGCCCGGGTACCTGCCCAAGAACCGCTGCACCACCAAGTTAAGGACGTGAGCCAAACAGGGCACATGGGTCAGTTGTCCCTGTCAGAGGGCGGAGAGGAGGTTGGTGCCATTGTCGCAAACCACCTTTCCTGGCTTAAGCTGGCGTGGCGTCAACCACCTCTGAGCCTGCCCCTGCAGAGCTGACAGAATCTCTGCCCCAGTGTGGCTCCTGTCCCCCAAGCACACCAGCTCAAACACCGCATGGCATCTTTTTGCCTGCATACTTGCGTAGCCCCTTGAACGCCTACGGAGCACTGCTGGTTCCGAGGACAAAGCACAGGTAGGGGAAGAAGAAGAGGAGAGGGCGGAGGAGAGAGGTGTGTCAGAATCACCAGTAGTAACATTTTGGAGGCGTGGTGGTGGAACAACCTCCAACACTACTGCACCTTGTCCTGCATCCTTCCCAGCTGCCAGCAGAGTCACCCAATGCGCCGTGAAAGATAGGTAACGTCCCTGTCTATGCCTGCTGGTCCATGAGTCAGCGGTAATATGCACCTTACCGCTGACCGCCCTGTCCAGCGAGGCCAAGACATTGCCTTCCACATGCCGGTAGAGAGCCGGAATTGCCTTTCATGAGAAAAAGTGGCTACCAACTGAAAAGGCAGCAGTTGAAGTGCTAGCAATTTAGCCAAGCTAGCATTCAACCGCTGGGCATGTGGATGGCTGGGAGCGAACTTCTTTCGGCGGTGCAGCAGCTGGGGCAGGGAAATTTGCCTGGTACAATCTGACGTCGGTGTACCAATAGCAGATTGCCCGCAAGTACTTGGCTGTGACACACCTAATTCTGCACCTTCATTCCTTTCAGTGCAGGTTTCAGAGAGGACTGAAGATATAGTGGGGATGGAGATCCCAGCTGATGAGGATCAAGGAGAGGTCCGCTTTGTTCTTTGGTGTGGGTCTTTTATGTATGCTTGCCAATGAACTGCATGGCAGGTCGACATATGTCTGGTCAAGCACGTGGTGCCCAAGCGGCTGATGTTTTGGCCACGCGAGATACGCTTCAGACATATGTTGCAAATGGCAACGGTGCGATCTGCTGCACACGTCTGAAAAAAGGCCCACACCAAAGAACTTCTGGAATAACGCGCAGAGACAGCAGTGCCCTGCACATGCGGAGCTCTGCGGTGTGATGCAGTCGATGTGCTGCCCTTAAGCTGGCCCCTGGAGGGCATCCTGCCTCATTGGAGATGTGCCTCCTCCTCCTCTCTCCTATCAGGCACACACGTGGAGTCAGTGACCTCATCATCCCCTCCCTCCTCATCACTGGAGCAAATCTGGCAGTATGCTGCAGCTGGGGGAACATGACTGCCAAATAGCTGTCCTTGTTGGGCACCCCCTCTCTCTGGGCTCACGTTACCACCCCCTCTCTCTGGGCTCACGTTACTGCCTACCTCTAGCTGGGTTCCATCATCGGAGCCTTCAAAACGCTGGGCATCCTCCTGAAGAATGTACCCAACACTGTGGTAAAACAGTTCGGGGGACTCCTCAGGAGGACATGATGGGGCTAGGGAAGGAGTGACTTATGCCATTGAGCCGAAGGAAGAGGCCGCTTTGGCAGCTGCTTTGCCAGACAAAGTACCCTGAGAATGGGTGAAAGAGGATGAGGACGGCTTGGTCATCCACTCTACCAAGTCTTGGGCATGTTGCGGCTCAACATGGCCAGCTGCCGAAAAGAAGGACAAGTGTGTCCCACGGCCACGTGCTGATGAGGATGCACCGTGTCCACGACCAGCACTGTTGCCTCTAGACACAGAGCCTGCTTGCCCTCTTTTATTGCCTTGTGACTGTCTGCCTCTCCTTGTTTGCCTTCCAGACATACTAATGGCCTGCAGTGAGATGTAGCTGCACAAAGGTGGGATGTATATATATATATATATACTGATTATAATGCAGCTATCAGAATCAACTGCCTGCTGTGGTATTAGTATGAGAAAAGCAGCAATTGTCTTCAGTTAGTTTTAGGTGCACACTGTGCAGAGGACACAGTACACTAACTGAAAATACTTGCAGCTCTCTGCCTGTGGTTTTATTATGAGAACACCACCAATTGTATTCAGGTTCCTTTAAGTGAACGCTGTGCAAAGGACAGAAGTACACTAAATGAAATTAATGCAGCTCCCTGCCTGTGGTTTTATTATGAGAACACCACTAATTGTATTCAGGTAAGCTTTAGGTGAACGCTGTGCAAAGGACACAGTACACTAAGTGAAACACTGCAGCTAGCACAATCACCTGCCTGCCTGTCACAGTATAGAGATAGAGAATAACAGGAACGGATCTACCTAAACTGAATACAGTGTATAAATATAAAAAAAAAACAACTTGGATGCATATATATCCTCTACACACTGTAACTGCAGCTAACTGACTCGCCTGCCTGCTCTATCTAACTCAAATCAAAATACACTGTCTCTCTCTCTCCGTCTGTATTTTAACCAATACCGCAACACACCACACAAGGCTGACTTCCAGGCGGCCTTATATAGTGTGGGGCGTGTACTAAATCCCCTGAGGCATAATTGGCCAAAGCCACCCTGGCTTTGGCCAATTATGGTTCTCAGTTTTTTGCGCGCTGTGATTGGCCAAAGCATGCTGGTCATAGTGCATGCTTGGCCAATCATCAGCCAGCAATGCACTGCGATGCCGCAGTGAATTATGGCCCGTGACACGCCACTCGAATTTGGCGCGAACGGCCCATAATGTTCGCAATTCGGCGAACAACCGAACAGGCGATGTTCGAGTCGAACATGGGTTCGACTCGAACTCGAAGCTCATACCTATTTCCTACTATGAAAATCTGGAGGCAGACCCCACAACGGTGATGCGGATAGTGATGTCAGCAAGCTGAGTCTGTGCTCACCTGCCACTCACCTCATTCAATGCAGCCCAGCCTCAAACAGGCCACAGACCCGGGCCCGGGGGTTGGGGAACCCCTGCTTTAGAGTACAGGAAAATATGTAATTCTTATGGCATGTTCAAACAAACAACAAAGGTACGATGTCAGGTGTACATATTTTCCAGCATGCTAGAACATCTTTCTTCAACCACAGAGGAATATGGTATCCCAGTCATGACTGTTTGGATGCATATGGTTTGTGAATAAAAAAAAAGTGTTTTGTTGCTTTGGCTTGTGTTTTTTTAAAGTAACCACGTTTCTACATAGGTGAAGGGGCCTGCTAAAGTGATGTTTGCGCTGGCAAACCTATGTCTTGATACTGCCCTTTTTCTGCAAAATTCTGTCTGACTTTTTTCCTCAGAAATTCCGACCGTGTGTATGCGGCATTAGATGTGATGGCTGCATTTGTTTTCTTGTTATGTAAAACCTTTATCCCAAAAGGAAAGTGTTTGCTGTAACCAGGGCTTTTTTTCTCAGAGAATAGGTACAGGAACTCCCCCTTTCTGAGTCACCCTTTTTCCCCACCTCCTACACCATTTCTTGGTTGCTCACTCTACCCACCTCCCAATACTGCCCTTTTAGAGAATACAGAACCACAAATCATTTTGTGGTGCTAAGTCATTTGTATTAAATTTGGTAATGACAACAAGAAAAGCACAAAAAGCAGTAAAAAAGATACCCTGCAGCCTGTAACAATAGACCCCCTAACAACAATGGACCACCCGCAGCAAAATTTCCCCCCTAGCAACAATAGACTCCCAACAGCAACAACAGATCTTCCCACAGCCAGCGTCAGTAGACTCTCTGTCAGCCCCAGCAACAATAGTCTCCTCCCTCAAGAGTAGATCTCTCCCAGAAACAACAAACCCCCCCCCCCCCCAGCAATATAAGACCCAGCCCCAGCAACAGTAGGTCCCCCAATAGCAAGAATAGAAGAATAGACCACATCTGCAACAATAGACCCCCCCCCGCAAAAACAGATCACCTCCAGCTAGAATAGATCCCCCAGCAGCCAGAATCATTAGACCCTGCAGCACACCCTAGCACCCCTTGCTATTACATACAGTCAGTGCTGGAGGTGCCGAGACTGTATTCACCCACGTTTCCGATGAAAAAAAGTCCTGGCTGTAACTACTTATAAAGTGTGAGCTGGAGAATGGTTTCAATTGTTAGTCTAAATCAGTTAGACCCCACTTAAACACTGGGGTGCTTTTCGGGCATTTTAGTGCTAAAAATAGCACCTGTAAAGCACCTCTCAAGCAACCCCAGTGTGAGAGCCTGAGTGCTTTCACACTGGGGCGGTGCGCTTGCAGGATGGGAAAAAAAGTCCTGCAAGCAGCGTCTTTGGGGCAGTGCGGGAGCGGTGTATACAGCGCTCTGCCCATCGAAACGAATGGGCAGCACTGCCGAAGTGCCTGCATAGCGCTTTGGCAGCGCCGCAACACGGGCACTTTTAACTCTTTCTTCGGCCACTAGCAGGGGTTAAAATCGCCCCGCTAGCATCTGAAAAGCGCCGCTATATCAGTGGTAAAGTGCCGCTGAAACTAGGGGCGCTTTACCGCTAACGCCGGCACCGCCCCAGTGTGAAAGTACCCTTTGTGCATCTAATATCCCCCCCCCCCCCCCAAGATTGACTGACCGTGATGTTGTCAAAATGTGCCACCTGTTCTCCTTTATCCAGAGTGTAGGCATTCTGATACAGAAGGTGTGTTACTGGCCAGATCACCAGGTAAATACAGAGGGAAAAAAAAGTCTAAAAAAAGAAAAACAAACTCACCTAATGATCGGTAAGCTGCAATATATTACATTTTTGGTCTTAATACTGCTTTTACAAAAATAAAATAATAAAACCATTGTTGCTTCCCCTTACCAATTTACAAGCTTTACTGAATGTGGGTGTATGGCTCTGTCCTATTACTCACCCACGCTTCCTAGTCCTGCCGTTTTACCGAGCCGATATATTTGTGGCAGACCAGAAAATAATAAGTGAATAAACAATTGTTGGAGCTGGAGCGGAGATACAGCAGAGATGATGAAGTGTCTGTTACCTCTCATTTATTAGGTGGAATTAGGGATGAGCTTCGTGTTCGAGTCGAACATACGTTCGACTCGAACATTGGCTGTTCGATCGTTCGACGAAGATCGAACGATTTGGGCCGTTCGCGCCAAATTCGAGTGACGCGAACGGCCCACAATGCACTACGCCATCGCAGTGTCATCCAGGCGCTGTGATTGGCCAAGCATGCACTGTGACCCCGCATGCTTGGCCAATCACAGCGCCGGCAGCGAGGAGAGCAATGATTGGCCACAGGCAGGATGCCTGTGGCCAATTATTGCTGAGGGTGTTTAGTACACGCCCCACACTATAAAAGGCCGCCAGCACGGCGGCCTAGTGTAGTGTGTTCCGGAGCAGGGATAGAGTAGCATAGGCAGGGACAGTGACTGTTATTTCTTTCTTGCTTAACCTGGATTCCTTTAGTTTAGGGAAAGAGAAGGATAGGTAGGGAGAGTGTCAGTGTGTTTTGTGCTTCTGCTATAGTGTGCTTAAAAAAAACATTTATTCTAGGGACAGAAAACTCTAGGTAGGGACAGTGTCAGTTTCTTTCACTCTGCAAGTCCTTGTTTCCAGGGACCTGTAAGGACAGTGAGTTAATTGTCCTTGTGCTATATTGTGCTTAAAAAAAACATTTATTCTAGGGACAGAAAACTCTAGGTAGGGACAGTGTCAGTTTCTTTCACTCTGCAAGTCCTTGTTTCCAGGGACCTGTAAGGACAGTGAGTTAATTGTCCTTGTGCTATATTGTGATTAAAAAAAACATTTATTCTAGGGACAGAAAACTCTAGGTAGGGACAGTGTCAGTTTCTTTCACTCTGCAAGTCCTTGTTTCCAGGGACCTGTAAGGACAGTGAGTTAATTTTCCTTGTGCTATATTGTGATTAAAAAAAACATTTTTTCTAGGGACAGAAAACTGTAGGTAGGGAGAGTGTTTTTTTTCTTTCACTCTGCAAGTCCTTGTTTCCAGGGACCTGTAAGGACAGTGAGTTAATTGTCCTTGTGCTATATTGTGCTTAAAAAAAACATTTATTCTAGGGACAGAAAACTCTAGGTAGGGACAGTGTCAGTTTCTTTCACTCTGCAAGTCCTTGTTTCCAGGGACCTGTAAGGACAGTGAGTTAATTGTCCTTGTGCTATATTGTGATTAAAAAAAACATTTATTCTAGGGACAGAAAACTCTAGGTAGGGACAGTGTCAGTTTCTTTCACTCTGCAAGTCCTTGTTTCCAGGGACCTGTAAGGACAGTGAGTTAATTTTCCTTGTGCTATATTGTGATTAAAAAAAACATTTTTTCTAGGGACAGAAAACTGTAGGTAGGGAGAGTGTTTTTTTTCTTTCACTCTGCAAGTCCTTGTTTCCAGGGACCTGTAAGGACAGTGAGTTAATTGTCCTTGTGCTATATTGTGCTTAAAAAAAACATTTATTCTAGGGACAGAAAACTCTAGGTAGGGACAGTGTCAGTTTCTTTCACTCTGCAAGTCCTTGTTTCCAGGGACCTGTAAGGACAGTGAGTTAATTGTCCTTGTGCTATATTGTGATTAAAAAAAACATTTATTCTAGGGACAGAAAACTCTAGGTAGGGACAGTGTCAGTTTCTTTCACTCTGCAAGTCCTTGTTTCCAGGGACCTGTAAGGACAGTGAGTTAATTTTCCTTGTGCTATATTGTGATTAAAAAAAACATTTTTTCTAGGGACAGAAAACTGTAGGTAGGGAGAGTGTTTTTTTTCTTTCACTCTGCAAGTCCTTGTTTCCAGGGACCTGTAAGGACAGTGAGTTAATTGTCCTTGTGCTATATTGTGCTTAAAAAAAACATTTATTCTAGGGACAGAAAACTCTAGGTAGGGACAGTGTCAGTTTCTTTCACTCTGCAAGTCCTTGTTTCCAGGGACCTGTAAGGACAGTGAGTTAATTGTCCTTGTGCTATATTGTGATTAAAAAAAACATTTATTCTAGGGACAGAAAACTCTAGGTAGGGACAGTGTCAGTTTCTTTCACTCTGCAAGTCCTTGTTTCCAGGGACCTGTAAGGACAGTGAGTTAATTTTCCTTGTGCTATATTGTGATTAAAAAAAACATTTTTTCTAGGGACAGAAAACTGTAGGTAGGGAGAGTGTTTTTTTTCTTTCACTCTGCAAGTCCTTGTTTCCAGGGACCTGTAAGGACAGTGAGTTAATTGTCCTTGTGCTATATTGTGCTTAAAAAAAACATTTATTCTAGGGACAGAAAACTCTAGGTAGGGACAGTGTCAGTTTCTTTCACTCTGCAAGTCCTTGTTTCCAGGGACCTGTAAGGACAGTGAGTTAATTTTCCTTGTGCTATATTGTGATTAAAAAAAACATTTATTCTAGGGACAGAAAACTCTAGGTAGGGACAGTGTCAGTTTCTTTCACTCTGCAAGTCCTTGTTTCCAGGGACCTGTAAGGACAGTGAGTTAATTTTCCTTGTGCTATATTGTGATTAAAAAAAACATTTATTCTAGGGACAGAAAACTCTAGGTAGGGACAGTGTCAGTTTCTTTCACTCTGCAAGTCCTTGTTTCCAGGGACCTGTAAGGACAGTGAGTTAATTTTCCTTGTGCTATATTGTGATTAAAAAAAACATTTATTCTAGGGACAGAAAACTCTAGGTAGGGACAGTGTCAGTTTCTTTCACTCTGCAAGTCCTTGTTTCCAGGGACCTGTAAGGACAGTGAGTTAATTTTCCTTGTGCTATATTGTGATTAAAAAAAACATTTATTCTAGGGACAGAAAACTCTAGGTAGGGACAGTGTCAGTTTCTTTCACTCTGCAAGTCCTTGTTTCCAGGGACCTGTAAGGACAGTGAGTTAATTTTCCTTGTGCTATATTGTGATTAAAAAAAACATTTATTCTAGGGACAGAAAACTCTAGGTAGGGACAGTGTCAGTTTCTTTCACTCTGCAAGTCCTTGTTTCCAGGGACCTGTAAGGACAGTGAGTTAATTTTCCTTGTGCTATATTGTGATTAAAAAAAACATTTTTTCTAGGGACAGAAAACTGTAGGTAGGGAGAGTGTTTTTTTTCTTTCACTCTGCAAGTCCTTGTTTCCAGGGACCTGTAAGGACAGTGAGTTAATTTTACTTGTGCTATATTGTGCTTAAAAAAAACATTTTTTCTAGGGACAGAAAACTGTAGGTAGGGAGAGTGTTTTTTTTCTTTCACTCTGCAAGTCCTTGTTTCCAGGGACCTGTAAGGACAGTGAGTTAATTTTCCTTGTGCTATATTGTGATTAAAAAAAACATTTATTCTAGGGACAGAAAACTCTAGGTAGGGACAGTGTCAGTTTCTTTCACTCTGCAAGTCCTTGTTTCCAGGGACCTGTAAGGACAGTGAGTTAATTTTCCTTGTGCTATATTGTGATTAAAAAAAACATTTATTCTAGGGACAGAAAACTCTAGGTAGGGACAGTGTCAGTTTCTTTCACTCTGCAAGTCCTTGTTTCCAGGGACCTGTAAGGACAGTGAGTTAATTTTCCTTGTGCTATATTGTGATTAAAAAAAACATTTATTCTAGGGACAGAAAACTCTAGGTAGGGACAGTGTCAGTTTCTTTCACTCTGCAAGTCCTTGTTTCCAGGGACCTGTAAGGACAGTGAGTTAATTTTCCTTGTGCTATATTGTGATTAAAAAAAACATTTTTTCTAGGGACAGAAAACTGTAGGTAGGGAGAGTGTTTTTTTTCTTTCACTCTGCAAGTCCTTGTTTCCAGGGACCTGTAAGGACAGTGAGTTAATTTTCCTTGTGCTATATTGTGATTAAAAAAAACATTTTTTCTAGGGACAGAAAACTCTAGGTAGGGAGAGTGTTTTTTTTCTTTCACTCTGCAAGTCCTTGTTTCCAGGGACCTGTAAGGACAGTGAGTTAATTGTCCTTGTGCTATATTGTGCTTAAAAAAAACATTTTTTCTAGGGACAGAAAACTCTAGGTAGGGAGAGTGTTTTTTTTTTTTCACTCTGCAAGTCCTTGTTTCCAGGGACCTGTAAGGACAGTGAGTTAATTGTCCTTGTGCTATATTGTGCTTAAAAAAAACATTTATTCTAGGGACAGAAAACTCTAGGTAGGGACAGTGTCAGTTTCTTTCACTCTGCAAGTCCTTGTTTCCAGGGACCTGTAAGGACAGTGAGTTAATTTTCCTTGTGCTATATTGTGATTAAAAAAAACATTTTTTCTAGGGACAGAAAACTGTAGGTAGGGAGAGTGTTTTTTTTCTTTCACTCTGCAAGTCCTTGTTTCCAGGGACCTGTAAGGACAGTGAGTTAATTGTCCTTGTGCTATATTGTGCTTAAAAAAAACATTTATTCTAGGGACAGAAAACTCTAGGTAGGGACAGTGTCAGTTTCTTTCACTCTGCAAGTCCTTGTTTCCAGGGACCTGTAAGGACAGTGAGTTAATTTTCCTTGTGCTATATTGTGATTAAAAAAAACATTTTTTCTAGGGACAGAAAACTGTAGGTAGGGAGAGTGTTTTTTTTCTTTCACTCTGCAAGTCCTTGTTTCCAGGGACCTGTAAGGACAGTGAGTTAATTTTCCTTGTGCTATATTGTGATTAAAAAAAACATTTTTTCTAGGGACAGAAAACTGTAGGTAGGGAGAGTGTTTTTTTTCTTTCACTCTGCAAGTCCTTGTTTACAGGGACCTGTAAGGACAGTGAGTTAATTGTCCTTGTGCTATATTGTGCTTAAAAAAAACATTTTTTCTAGGGACAGAAAACTGTAGGTAGGGAGAGTGTTTTTTTTTTTTCACTCTGCAAGTCCTTGTTTCCAGGGACCTGTAAGGACAGTGAGTTAATTGTCCTTGTGCTATATTGTGCTTAAAAAAAACATTTATTCTAGGGACAGAAAACTCTAGGTAGGGACAGTGTCAGTTTCTTTCACTCTGCAAGTCCTTGTTTCCAGGGACCTGGAGAGACATTGAGTGAATTGTCCTTGTGCTATATTGTGATTAAAAAAAACATTTATTCTAGGGACAGAAAACTCTAGGTAGGGACAGTGTCAGTTTCTTTCACTGTGAAAGTCCTTGTTTCAAGGGACAGAGAAGGACACCTGAAGGTAGCCCTTATTGCTTTTTTCCCATCTCCCTGCAGGCCATCTATTAGAATGTCTGGAAGGCAAACAAGGAGAGGCAGACAGTCAGGAGGCAATAAAAGAGGGCAAGCAGGCTCTGTGTCTGGGGGCAACAGTGCTGGTCGTGGACGCGGTGCATTGTCATCAGCACATGGCCATGGGACACGCTTGTCCTTCTTTTCGGCAGCTGGACATGTTGAGCCACATCATGCCGAAGACTTGGTAGAGTGGATGACCAAGCCCTCCTCCTCCTCCTCATCCTCTCTCACCCAGGCTCAGGGTACTGGAAAAGCAGCTGCCAAAGCGTCGTCTTCCCTGGTATCAATGTCAGACAAATCATCAGTCACTCCTTCCCTAGACCCACCATGTCCTCCTCCTGAGGAGTCCCCCGAACTGTTTCAGCACAGTGTTGGGTACATGCTCCAGGAGGATGCCCAGCGTTTCGAAGGGTCTGATGATGAAACCCAGCTAGAGGAAGGCAGTAGCGTGAGAGCAGACAGAGGGGATGCTCAAGAAGGACACCAATCTGGCAGTCATGTTCCAGCAGCTGCAGCATACTGCCAGATTGGCTCCAGTGATGAGGAGGGAGGGGATGATGAGGTCAATGACTCCACGTGGGTGCCTAATAGGAGAGAGGAGGAGGAGGAGGATGAGGAGGAGGCACATCTCCAACGAGGCAGGATGCCCTTTGGTGGCCAGCGTAAGGGCAGTACACCGACGGAATCACACCGCAGAGCTCCGCCTGTGCAGGGCGCTGCCTCTGCCCGTCATTCAAAAAGTTCTTTGGTGTGGGCCTTTTTTGAGGCTAGTGCATCAGATCGCACAGCTGCTGTTTGCAACATATGTCTCAAGCGTATATCGCGTGGCCAAAACATCAGCCGCTTGGGTACCACATGCCTGACCAGACATATGTTGACCTGCCATGCAGCTCGTTGGCAAGCCTACCTCAAAGACCCACACCAAAGAACCAAGCGGACCTCTCCTTGCACCGCATCAGCTGGGATCTCCAACCCCACTATAACTTCAGTCCTCTCTGAAACATGCACTGAGAGGAATGAAGGTGTAGAATTAGGTGTGTCACAGCCAAGTACTTGCGCCCACTCTGCTAGCAGTACACCGACGTCCGATTCTAGCAGGCAAATTTCCCTGCCCCAGCTGCTGGACCGTCGAAAGAAGTTCACTCCCAGCCATCCACATGCCCAGCGGTTGAATGCTAGCTTGGCTAAATTGCTAGCGCTTCAACTGCTGCCTTTTCAGTTGGTAGACTCGGCCCCCTTCCGTGAGTTTGTGCAATGTGCGGTTCCTCAGTGGCAGGTTCCCAAACGCCACTTTTTCTCACGGAAGGCTATTCCGGCTCTCTACCGGCATGTGGAAGGCAATGTCTTGGCCTCGCTGGACAGGGCGGTCAGCGGTAAGGTGCATATTACCGCTGACTCATGGTCCAGCAGGCATGGACAGGGACGTTACCTTTCTTTCACGGCCCATTGGGTCACTCTTTTGGCAGCTGGGAAGGATTCAGGACAAGGTGCAGTAGTGTTGGAGGTTGTCCCACCGCCACGCCTCCAAAATGCTACTACTGGTTGTGACACACCTCTCTCCTCCACCCCCTCCTCTTCTTCTTCCTCCATGGCCTCTTCCTGTGGTTTGTCCTATGAACCAGCGGTGCTCCGTAGCCGTTCACGGGGCTACGCAAGTACGCAGGCAAAAAGATGCCATGCCGTGCTTGCGCTGGTGTGTTTGGGGGACAGAAGCCACACTGGGGCAGAGGTCCTGTCTGCTCTGCAGGGCCAGGCCGAGAGGTGGTTGACGCCACGCCAGCTTAAGCCAGGAATGGTGGTTTGCGACAATGGCACCAACCTCCTCTCCGCCCTCCGACAGGGACAACTGACCCATGTGCCCTGTGTGGCTCACGTCCTTAACCTGGTGGTGCAGCGCTTCTTGGGCAGGTACCCGGGCTTACAGGATGTCCTGAGGCAGGCCAGGAAAGTCTGTGTGCATTTCCGCAGATCTTATAATGCCAGTGCTCGCCTGGCTGAGCTGCAAAAGGAGTTGAACCTGCCCAAGAACCGCCTTATATGTGACATGCCCACCAGGTGGAACTCAACGTTGGCCATGCTGCAGCGGCTGCACACGCAGCAGAGGGCCATCAATGAGTACCTGTGCGACTACGGCACCAGGACAGGGTCAGGGGAGCTTAGTTTTTTTTCTCCACGCCAGTGGGGCATGATCAGGGATGCATGCACTGTCCTGGCACCATTTGAGGAGGCCACGAGGATGGTGAGCAGTGACAGTGCATGCATCAGTGACACTGTACCTCTTGTCCACCTGTTGGAGCACACGCTGCGTGGAATAATGGACAGGGCACTTGAGGCAGAACAGAGGCAGGAAGAGGAGGACTTCCTTGCCTCTCAAGGCCCCCTTTACCCAGACAGTGTTCCTTCTGTCCCACCCATCGCACAGGAAGAGGAGGAGGAGGAGGAGGAGGAGGAGGATTGTGTCAGCATGGAGGTGGAGGCTGGCACTCAGCATCATCAGCAGCAGTCTTTTAGGGATGATTTACAGTCCCAAGAAACCAGTGGACTTGTACGTGGCTGGGAGGAGGTGGCTGCGGATCATGTCGTCCTTAGTGACCCAGAGGACTCCGGAGCGAATGCCTCAGCAAACCTACGCTGCATGGCCTCCCTGATCCTGCAAAGTCTGCGGAAGGATCCTCGTATTCTTCGGATCAAGGAGAGGGACCATTACTGGCTGGCCACTCTCCTTGATCCACGGTACAAGGGTAAGGTTGCGGACCTTATGTTACCGTCGCAGAGGGAGCAGAGGATGAGACAACTCCGGGAGGCCTTGCAGAAAGGTCTGTGCAACGCGTTCCCAGAGACTGGGAGGTTGCAAACTCCTGGTCCTGGACAACGAGTTGCTGAGGCTTCGGCCAGTCAAAGAAGGAGCGGTGGGGAAGGTGGCCGTCTGACCGATGCGTTCAGACAATTCTTTAGTCCGCAGCCCCAAAGTATGATCGGTTCCAGCAACCATCGCCAGCGTCTGATAAACATGGTGCAGGAATATCTAGGGGCAAGGTCAGACTTGGACACCTTCCCCACCGAAAATCCTCTGGCTTACTGGGTCTTGAGGATGGATCACTGGCCAGAGCTTGCACAGTATGCAATTGAGCTACTGGCCTGTCCTGCATCCAGCGTTCTTTCGGAACGCACATTCAGTGCTGCTGGAGGATTTGTCACGGATCACAGGGTGCGCCTGTCCACCGACTCGGTTGATCGACTGACTTTCATCAAGATGAACCAGTCTTGGATCACCACCAGCTACCACACACCTGATGCTGATATAACAGACTAATTGATTTTAAAATGTCACATCCCTTCAAGACTGATGCTGATGCTGAGTGCCTGTGCTGTTATGTTGACTGGCTATCCTCCTCCTCCGAGTCCTCAATGATACGATTGATGATGATAGCTTGGAAGATCATTTTTGTTTATGGGTGCCGCCACCAGTGCCTAACGCCCAATTTTTCAGCCCCTGTTTAACAGGGGCGTGTAATTACAATTTTTGAAGCAATACTTTGCAACAGGGCTCATTGCTGTGCTCCAAGTACAGTATCTGTGAGGAGTTGCAGTGTTGTGCCACCAGTGCCTAAGGCCCAATTTTTCAGCCCCTGTTTAACAGGGGCGTGTCATTACAATTTTTGAAGCAATACTTTGCAACAGGGCTCATTGCTGTGCTCCAAGTACAGTATCTGTGAAGGGTTGCAGTGTTGTGCCACCAGTGCCTAAGGCCCAATTTTTCAGCCCCTGTTCAACAGGGGCATGTAATTACAATTCTTGATCTAATAATTCACAGCAGGGCCCATTGCTGCACCCACCAAGAGTAACTGTCAGGGCTTACAGTGTTGTGGCACCAGCACCACCATCAAAGGCCCAATTTTTACTACCACTGTTCAACAATTATATGTAATTAAAATTCCTGATATAATAGTTGACAGCAGGGCGTTCCAGCACCAACCAAGAGTAACTGTGAGTGCTTACAGTGTTGTGCCAACACCAACAACTAAGGGGCCTATTTCTGCAGAGTATATACGGCAGGTCCCTACTTTCAAACATCCAACTTACAAACGACTCCTACTTGCAAACGCAAGAAGACAACAGGAAGTGAGAGGAAATCTACCACTAGGAAGGAAAATTCTCTCCTGTAAGAATAAATATGGGAGAAAGGTGTCTCCTCTGTACTGATGCTTTATCAGCAATCCTTGTTTCAAGAAAAACACCACATTTCAAAAACAGTTGTCATTAGGACGGAAAGTGAGGTGAAATGTTCTGAACAGGGGCACAGACAGCAAAACAAATGTTACAGGGGTGATAACCCTTACCTATGTTTTCCAAAAAGTTTAAAAATAGATTTTTGGTCTGGAGCTACACTTCAACAATGTACCTGTTCAAAATTACAAACAGATTCTACATAAGAACAAACCTACAGTCCCTGTCTTGTATGCACCGCCTGTATACGGCTGTTCAGAGTATATAGGGCCTTTTTTATTTTATGTGCGGGGTTCCCCTTAATATCCATACAAGACCCAAAGGGGCTGGTAATGGGCTGGGGTAGGGGGGGGGTCATGGGGTAGCTATGCCATTTTTCTTAAAGATTTTCATCCATATTACCGGGACCAGACATTACATTAAAGCCGCAAGCAGTTTTAAATGGCTTTTTTTTCCTTTAGAAGTGTCATTTTGTGCAGGGACAGTTCTAAACACGGGAAACACGTGGCACTTCACAGGCATACTTTAGACACCCCCCAGGTACGATATTTAAAGGAATATTTGACTTTTTTTTTTTCACTTTATGCATCATTAAAATGACTGCTCCCGGAAAACGACCGTTTTTAAAACTTATTTTTGCATTGATACATGTCCCCTGGTGCAGAACCCGGGTTCCCAAACCCTTTTTAGGACAATAACATGCATAATAGTTTTTATAATTAGCACTTTAGAATTCGAACGTTCGCATCCATTGTATTTAATAGGGTTCTAATGTTCGTTCGAACTTTCGGTCCGTTCGCGGGTTCTGGTGCGAACCGAACCCGGGGGTGTTCGGCTCATCACTAGGTGGAATAAACAAGTCATAATAAACAGGCAATAATGAAGATCCGCAGAAGTAAGGAATAGGTTTTGTTGGAGCATTGCATGCAGATTCTACAGCCAACCTGGCTGCTGATGTTGAAAGGATTTACGGTTTAAGATTCCTGTCTAGTACTAACAAATGAAATTTGGAATAGAACAATAAAATCTGCAAGTAAGATAACCTTTTTGAGATCCCTACAGAGAAGAACACAGACCTCCTCAATCAGTGATAGTTTGATTGCAGGCAGAATTGCCCACTTCTTCAGTGGAAACAGAGAGCCTCTGTTCATTGCCCACCTACACTGAATAACAGTCATTTTGTTAAAGCCGCATAATAGCACAGGAAACAAGAGAAAAAACAACGCTATTACATTGCAAATGCAAAACGAGAGAGATGGCACTTCCAGTATTCCAGATCCTATTCATCTATCAGGTCAGTCTAGTTCTGGTAGATAAAGGATCACAATGATCAGGTAGGTTATACATATGAAAGGTAAGTCCAGGTGGATAACCTTCCTTGGCGTGACCGTTTATAAGGGATGAATAATGAGATACTCTACCATGTAGTGCCTGTACACGTTCTGTGCATTTGGCATACATTCGTGGCACCTATTTTGTAGAATGCTTCCAGTTCATTTTTGATTGAAAAGCCAAATACATCATGTTGGACGTGTATAAATTATAAATAATTAAAAAAAAAAAGATCCATGATAGAGAAATAAATACATGATAAATAAATGAAAAAAAGATAAATGATGATACATAAAAGATAAATAAATAATAAATACATGATATATAAATAAAAATAAAAAAAGATAAATGATACATAAAAGATAAATAAATAATAAATACATGATAAATAAATAAAAAAAAAGATAAATGATGATACATAGAAGAGAAATAAATAATAAATACATGATAAATAAATACAAATAAAAAAAGATAAATGATACATAAAAGATAAATAAATAATAAATACATGATAAATAAATAAAAAAAGATAAATGATGATACATAAAAGATAAATAAATAATAAATACATGATAAATAAATACAAATAAAAAAAAGATAAATGATACATAAAAGATAAATAAATACAGAATACATGATAAATAATGATAAATGATACATAAAAGATAAATAAATACAGAATACATGATAAATAATGATAAATGATACATAAATGATAAAAAAGAAATACATAAATAAATAAATCATTGATATTGATAAATCATAAATAAATGATGTGCCCAACTGCAGCTTTTTTTTCTGTTTGGATAGAGTGGGGAAGGAATAGAACCTCTTTCAGATGAAAACTTTTTTTAGTTTTGGATAGAGTGGAGAAAACTTAGAGCCCCTGTTCGGTTTTATTGCTGTCTGTTTCCCTGTTGGGGAGATTCGCTCTCTCTATTTGTCCTGTTTACCATTATTGATTGAAAGTAAAAGAAAATCCCAATTTTTTTTCATAAAGAAACCTAATAGAGGGCAAATCTTCCAACGACTGACAGTAGGGTGACCTGGGCCGGGATTTACTAAACTTGCTGTTTGGCTATGAGACAAGATATGAAAGTAAATCTCCCCAATGGGACACAAATGGCAAGATGTGAAAGTAAATCTCCCCAATGGGAGACAAATGGCAAAAAAAACTGACAGGGGTTGTAACCCTCCCTTACTCTATCCAAAATATTTTTTTTAAGTTTTGCCTATAGTTCTTTTTGAAGGCCTTTCTCTCAGGGGTGGCCGTGTGGCGGAAAAAGAAGGCGGTAGAGCCATGGTTTTACCGGTTACCTAAAGCCTACATTAGAGCCGGAGGGGGCTGTTCACGTGCTGTGACCACAATGCTTTGTGTTGCATCCATCACAAATTTAAAGTGATTGTAAATTCTCTTTTTTAAAAAAATAAAAATAACAAATATGTTATACTTACCTGCTCTGTTGTAGTGGATTTGCACAAAGATCCTCCACTTTTCGGGTCCCTCTTGTGTGCTCCTGGCCCCTCCATCCTATCAAGTGTGTCCACAGCAAGCAGCTTGCTATGGGGGCACCCGAGCCGAGTCACAGCTCCCCGTGTCTATTTAGACACGGAGCTGCAGCATTTCCCCACCCCCTCTCTCTTCTGATTGGCTGACTGACTTTGATTGACAGTAGCGGGAGCCAATGGCACCACTGTTGTGTCTCATCCAATCAGGAGGGAGAGTCTCGGATGACCGAGACACTTGTGTACATCGCTGGACAGAGATGGGGCTCCGGTAAGTATTAGGGGGGCTGCTGCACACAGAAGGATTTTTATCCTAATGCATAAAGATTAAAAACCTTTTGACTTTACAACTCCTTTAAACTATTTCTAAAGGCAATTTGTTTTTCTTTTTTTAATAATAAACATTTTATACTTACCTGCTCTGTGCAATGTTTTTACACAGAGCAGACCTGATCGTCTTCTTTTTGGGTCCACCACCGGCAGTTCTGTCCCCCCCCCCTTACTGAGTGCCCCCAATAGCAAGCCTCTTGCTATGGGGGCATTCAAGCAGGCTTGCTCCCAAGCTGCTCTCCATGTGTAAATGGACAGTGCACTGCCTCCACTCTCTTCTCATTGGTTCCCTGGCTGTGATTGGCAGCAGCAGAAGGCAATGGCTACCACTGCTGTGTGAGCCAATGAGGAGAGAGAGACCCTGGAGAGCCGCTGCTCTCATGCGCATCACTGGCTCGAGATGGGGCTAAGGTAAGTATAAGGGGGGCTGGGGGGAACTGCTTGGTGCATTAGTCCCATTGAAAATTGTTGTTCACTAAACAATAAAGGCATTCGGAGGTGTCGGGATCACCTACTGAACACCTTACAGCAGCCAAGTGATCTACTATAGAACTTAACTTCATAATAGCCTTATATTGTTATCCCTACAGGCAAGACTATTAAAATGAAAAAGAGATTGACCCAGTAAATCCTGTCACCCTAATTCCTTTTTCTGAGGTCATATAAAGAGAGAGAAATTCTTCCAAGTGTATTTGCAGATAGATGTAAAACCCGACAGAAGTTCTAACCCGTTACCATTTCCAAACAACTTGGCTGGAGTTATATTTTAAAATCCCGAATGACAGGAACTGACAGTTTGAATGGGGTGATGACACCGGCAAGTTTAAAATGCTAAATTACTAATCACTACATCAGCAGCTTGCACGCATAGATAATTAAAGAATAACTAATGCGGCGTACACACGATCGTTTTTCATGCCATTTTTTTAACCAACGTTTTTCTCGTCGTTTTTTCTCGAGCAAAGCGCAGTGACGTACAACACCTACGACGCCACTTTAACCACTTGTCCCCCGCCCACTGTCAATTGACGGCGGGCGGAGGATACTCTCGTTCTGGGAGGACGTCATATGACGTCCTCCCTTTAAAACGAGCTATGAGGCGTGCGCTCGCCGCCAGCGGCGCGCGCCCGCCGCGTTCACAAGGCCCCGGTGCGCGTGCCCGGCGGCCGCGATTGCCGCCGGGCACCCGCGATTGCCCGGGAAACGAGCAGGAAAGTGGATCTCTGTGTGTAAACACAGAGATCCACGTCCTGTGAGGGAGAGGGGACCGATGGTGTGTCCCTTGTACATAGGGACAACCATCGGTCACCTCCCCCAGTCAGTCACCTCCCCCCACAGTAAGAACACATTGAGGGAACATATTTAACCCCTTCCCGCCCCCTAGTGGTTAACCCCTTCCCTGCCAATCACATTTATACAGTAATCAATGCATTTTTATAGCAGGGATCGCTGTATAAACGTGAATGGTCCCAAAAATGTGTCAAAAGTGTCCGATGTGTCCGCCGCAATATCACAGTCACAATAAAAAAATCGCAGATCGCCGCCATTACTAATAAAAAAATAAAAATGCGGGGAGGCGGAGCTAGCCGGAGACTGAGGAGGACATGCTGTAGCTGAGCTCCGGTACCAGCGGCACTTCAACGGCTTGAAACGGACGATCCAGGCACCAATAAGCTGCCCAAATACAGCGTTTCAGCTCCCGCTGACCCGACAAACCGTTATACAACATGACAAGACGCAAGAAGGAGGGGAACCGGCCGACCAAACTCACAGCGTTCTTCTCTATGGGGCCTAAGCAAGATGGCGCCGGCTCATCCTCCACACCTGTACAAAACTCTTCCCAGCGCTCGTCTCAGAAGGGCATGAGCATGAAAAGAAGCAGCCCACCGAGGAACCCACACTCCCCACTAGCTACCCCTTCATCTGGGAGCCCGGAAAAGGCGAGATGCCGGCTGGATGCAGCGGATGCTGGACATGAGGTGAGCTCTCCCATAGATTCAGGGGATGAAACCAGAGACTTACCAGACTCCATTGACACATTCCCCACAAACGATAAACCTGTCTTAGATACAGTTTTGAAAGAGATGTTGGTGTCTCTCAGGAGCTCACTCCAGTCAGACATGGTATCATGCGTACACAAGTTTGGCACAGAACTGAGACATGTGGCTGAAAGGGTCTCTCACATAGAGAACAAGATGGAGGAGTATGCTTCCACTATCAATGACCTGATTGATGCTAGTGAGAAGTCAGAGGATGATATGGAGTCAGTGAAAGCTAAGATGGCAGAAATGGAAGATAGATCCAGAAGGAATAATGTGAAGATAAGAGGGATCCCTGAATCAGTTAAAAATCAGGAGCTGCGTAGCTATGCTGCACAACTGTTCGCTGCAGTTTTGCCAGACCTGTCTGCTCTGGACTTCACTGTGGATAGGATACATAGGCTCCCGAAGCCTACATACCTCTCTGATGCTATACCTAGGGATGTGATCCTTAGATTACATTTTTATCACACCAAAGAACAACTGATGGCAGTGTCGCGTCAGAAAGGACAGATCCCGGCTCCTTACTCTGACCTCCAGTTCTATGCGGATTTATCGCAGTACACGCTCCAAAAACGCAGAAATCTCAATACTATCACGAAGGCCCTCAGAAATCACAAACTGACCTATAAATGGGGCTTCCCGACCAAGCTGATAGTCACAAAAGATGACAAGGACTATATTGTGGACTCCCTGGCCAAAGGAGTGTCACTGCTACACTCCTGGGGAATTGTCCCTGATAATCAACCACAACCTCAGCGGGGACCCCCACCCACATCAAAAAACCTAGAACCTGAATGGCGCACTGTTGACCGCAGAAATGCTCGTTCTCACAACTAAACTGGATTGCACTCTGAAGATTGCATAGAGTGCCTGTTGGAATGGATCGGATTCCTGTTCCGAACTTTCTTCTTTTCCCCACCTACCGCTTGAGTGATAATGAGTCACACACTTATGCACTCTGTTACTTGGCCAGTTGCCATTGTTATTTTTTTTTCTCTTTTTCATGTTTCTCTTGAAATAACTCTCTTTTGCCCTAATAGCCTGAAGTACGGCCTCACATACCTCGCTGAAAGAACATTAACCGAGTATGAGCACGAAAGACCTATCTCGAGCAGAGCACCTGCAGGAATTAACCAGCGGCTCCCACCATCTGTAAGTAACTTTATTACCCGCACATGGCGGTACAGTTTATGTCTCTGAATACAAAGGGTCTTAATCACCCTGCCAAGCGGAGATCTCTGTGGAAGGAGGCCTTGCATCAACATTGTGACATTTTGTGTGTCCAGGAGACTCACTTTTTGCAGGACTCGCCTCCTAAATGCACACATCCCCAGTTTCCCCACGTCTATCAAGCTAATGCGCCCTCAAAGACAAGGGGAGTGATGATAGCAATAAGAGACACAGTCACTTTCCATCTACATGAAGCTATATGCGATCCTCAGGGACGTTTCATAATATTGATATGTGACATTAATTCCGTCACCTACACAGTGGCGAATATATATGCACCGAATGTGAGACAAATCAAATTTTTTCACAGGATTGTGAAAAAAGTAAGAAAGGTGCAGAGGGGAGGGGTGATTATATGTGGGGACTTCAACATCACACCTGACCCGGATGTAGACTCCACCTCTTCACCAAAGAGGCGGCCCCAATCTCTGTTGAAGTCCCTACAGAACCATAACCTATATGACTCTTGGAGATGCTTAAACGCAAACGAAAGAGATTATACCTTTTTCTCTAATTGTCATGGGTCCTATAGTAGAATTGACTTATTTTTGGTTGACAGATGGGTACTGATGAAATGTAAGTCGGTTAAAATCAATTGTATCACATGGTCGGACCATGCCTCGATATGCTTAACAATAGGGAACCCTTCCTCTCAAAAATCCACTTATTTATGGAGAGCCAATCATCGCCTACTGCAGGAAGGTCCGATCAGGTCATACATCCAGGTAAAACTGAGTGAATACTTTGACGTAAATCAAGGTTCAGTGACAAACCCTTTTATTCTATGGAACGCACACAAGGCGGTGATGAGGGGGGTGATGATGCAGCAGGGGGCGAGATACAAGAGGGAAATGCAGCAGCAAATCGTACAACTGATATCCAAAATTGAAGACATAGATAGACGAAACAAAGCTAATCCATCCCACATATTGTCTGACCAAGTAACACAACTTCGCACAGAACTACGACTAAAATTCCTTGACGATTTTGAAAAGACCTCTAGGAGGTTGAAACTGGCATACTATACCAGCGGAAATAGAGCAGGCAAATTGCTTGCCAACAAACTGAAGGGTCACAGAACTAGAACCCAAATCTCCCATATTCTACAACCAAAAACGCAGGTCAAGCAAACTCACCCCCAAGCAATAGCTGACGCATTTAGCCAATACTATAGCTCATTATATAACCTAAAAGACGATCTTGACACACCACAACCGACAAAAGAGGCTATCGACACATTCTTAGACAAACTCAATTTCCCCAAACTTACACAGGAACACCTCCAGAGCCTTAACTCTCCCATATCGGAGCTAGAGGTGAAACAGACGATCCAGGCTCTCCCCGCTAACAAATCGCCTGGCCCAGATGGTTTTACAGGGGAATACTACAAGACGTTTCAGGACATTCTTTGCCCACATCTCACCAAAACATTCAATTTAGCTGCTGCATCTTCCTCTTTCCCTCCTGAAATGCTAACTGCTACAATCATAGCTTTGCCTAAACCAGGGAAATCTCCAGATGTGCCACAAAACTTTAGACCAATATCATTACTGAATAATGATGTCAAGATATATGCCAAACTTATAGCTACTAGATTGGTGGATATCCTACCTGACATCGTGGATATGGACCAGTCTGGATTCATTAAGGGGAGACAAACAGCTGATGCCACTAGACGTCTGGTGAACCTAATACACATTGCTAAGAGGAGGGGAACGCCTTCTCTGCTCCTCTCGCTGGATGCGGAGAAGGCGTTCGATAGAATTCATTGGGGATACCTTACAGAGGTGCTGAGCAGGTTTGGTTTTGGGGGCCTCATACTTTCTGCAATAAAGGCGTTATACACACTTCCTTCAGCTCAGGTTTACATTGCAGGTGCTCTGTCAACTCCCTTTGACATAACAAATGGCACGCGCCAAGGGTGCCCATTATCGCCGCTCATTTTTAACTTGTTGATGGAACCTCTGGCCATGTACGTGAGAGAACACCCCCGAATAGCAGGTTTGCAAGTGGGTAACAGGAAACATGTCATTAGTTTATTTGCCGACGACATAATTTTGTTCTTAACTAAGGTAGAAGACTCCCTGGCCAATGTTCACAATGCACTACAGACCTTCTCATTAATTTCCTACTATAAGGTGAACGAAACAAAATCCTATCTGATGGGATTAGGCTTAGCTCCAGAAAATAAAACAGAACTACAGACCAAGTACCCTTATGCGTGGTCAGATGGAGGTTTAGGATATCTGGGCATAACATTAACTAAGGATACAACTGAACTAATCAATGCTAACTACACTCCATTCCTGAACTCCTTTCGAAACAAATTGAACAAAATTACTCACTCTGAATTGTCCTGGCTGGGTAGATTGGCGGCCTTCAAGATGATGGTCTTGCCTCAGCTGCTATATTTGTTCAGGACTCTCCCGATACCTCTGCCTGGTGCGTACTTTGCCTCCCTTCAATCGATCCTGAACAACTATTTGTGGCAGGGGAGGAGGGCGAGGTGCGCGTTTGGCAAATTGGTGAGGAATGGAGCGGCGGGGGGCATAGGCCATGTTGTACTGCAGGATTATTATTTTGCTTCAATATTAGCCCAGATCAAAGTCTGGCTAAGTCCTAACTGCATCCACTTATGGAAAAAACTAGAAGCCACACAAATACAGACAGACAACTTGGCTGATTTTTTGATGACAGCTCATCATTGCAAATCTCTTGACAGGAATCTATCGCCACCCATACTAGCTTCACTGAGGGCATGGGCCCATCTTTGTACAGCACAATCATGGGAGGAAGAGCTGATCCCCCTGAACCTTAACATACTGGCAGTCCGCCACATTATTCCAGATATAAATCTTAACACATGGAATTTTCAGGGTATTCAACATTTGGAAGATATAATTACTCACTCCAAAATTAAACCATTTCACTTACTACGACAAGAATTTAGCCTGCCACTGAGGGAGCATTATAGGTATATTCAATTAACTCAAGTAATTAGAAAGATCCCTACTCTGTTTACCCAACTTCCAAAAAAATTAACTGATTTTTACCAACAAGACACAAAAGGTTCCAAGGGGATATCAATCATTTACAGGGCGCTACAGAGCAAGGACATCTTAATTAAAACCCCAAACATTTTGGCATGGGAAAAAGACATTGGTCTGACATTCACTGCTAAAAAGTGGGAGAGGGCTATCAAACTTCACTTAACTGCTACCAAGAGTACAAATTTGTGGGAAATGCACCAGAAAATCTTGCTTCGATGGTACCTTACCCCACATAGATTGTCAAAAATCTTCCCAGGCACTTCCTCAGAGTGCTGGAGATTATGTGGAGAGAGGGGAACACTGTTCCACATATTGTGGTCATGCCCGAAGGTTAAACCTTTGTGGATGCAGATTGAGAGACTAATACGAACTATTTCACATATCACTTTACCCTTACGCTCCGAAATGGCCATACTCTCTTTGGAGTTGGACTCTGTACCTGTGGCACTTAGGACTGTATCAGCACATATATTAATGGCCACACGCCTAACTATACTTAGACACTGGAAGAACATTGAAGCCCCAAAATTCCCAGAAGTTATAACTACTGTACAAACACATAGTACATATGAAATTCTCCATGCTTCAGCAAGGGGGCAAATTGACAAGATATCCAAGTTATGGGCACCTTGGCAAGACTGGTATAACAAGCAAATAAACTAATGCAAGCTAATTAGGGCATACGTTACAACTTTAGTTAAGCTTAAAGTTATTTCATATGTTTGATTTTATTTTCTTTTATCCTTTTTCTCTTTCTTGGTTCCTACTGATGTAGTTACTAGCAACATGATATTTCATAGGAGTAGGGGCACTTTGCACTACTAATACTATTATACAAAGGAGGGGACCTCAGGGAAGGTAGTAGGTTGATCACTGCAACCAAACAGAGAGATTGCTAGTGGTCGTCCATAGTTTGTGGAAACCAACCATTGTCCCTCTCTCACCTAATAAAGGGCTACTTAAGACGCTTAACGAATTGATTAATACATCAGGGGACTGGGTCCCTCTTTAACTCAGTTCTACATTATTTTGTATTATTTACTATATTATTTATATCTCTTTACTTTTTGTTTGCTAAAAAGTCTTTATCCTATGTATGCTTTAAACTTTCAATAAAAATTATTGATATAAAAAAAAAAAAAAAAATGCTATAAATCTATCCCCTATTTTGTACATGCTATAACTTTTGCGCAAACCAATCAATACGCGCTTATTGCGATTTTTTTTTTTTACCAAAAATATGTAGAAGAATACGTATCGGCCTAAACTGAGGAAAATTTTATTTTAAAAAAAAAATGGGTATTTATTATAGCAAAAAGTAAAAAATAGTGTTTTTTTTTCCAAACTGGACGCTCTTCTTTTGTTTATAGCGCAAAAAATAAAAACCGCAGAGGTGATCAAATACCACCAAAAGAAAGCTCTATTTGTGGGAAAAAAAGGACACAAATTTAGTTTGGGAGCCACGTCGCACGGCCGCGCAATTGTCATTCAAAGTGTGACAGCGCTGAAAGCTGAAAAATGGCTTGGGCAGGAAGGGGGTTTTCGTGCACAGTAGAGAAGTGGATAAAGGGGAAGTTCCATTCGAATGGCGCCACCCTTCATGTTAGTAAACTTTGTTGAGCAGCGATTCGCGCTTTTCAGCCTCGTGCTTTTCAGTCCGTTACAGCGTGACGAATGTGCTATCTCCATTACGAACGCTAGTTTTACCAGAACGAGCGCTCCCGTCTCATACTTGATTCTGAGCATGCGCGTTTTTTTTCCCCTCGTAAAAGCATACACACTATCGTTTTTCACTAAGTTAAAAAAAACTACATGAAAAACAAAGTGAAAAAATAGAGCATGTTCGACATTTTTAATGGCCGTTATTCACGCCGTTAAAAATGCTCTGGAGCATACACACGATTGGTTTTAATGGCCATTTTAAAAAATTGCATTTTTAACGGCATGAAAAACGATCGTGTGTATGGGGCATTAGACTCCGTTCACACTTGCATGTGGGGTCAAGTGTGTTTACCCACGGGAGACACAGAGGTGTTTCCTGCAAAAAGCGTCAGGCAGGAAGCTCCATTCGAAGCAATGGAGGGCTAACAGCGCCTACGGCTATTTGCCTGTCATGGAACACGCAGTGATTACCTACAGATGTTCAGCCCTGGATGCAGACTGCTGCAGCTATTTGCAGGCAACCCTGCCTGAGTCTTGTTAGGCTTTTCGCAGTCAGCCCCACATGCAAGTGTGAGTAAGCCCCGAAGGAAAAATGTTTTCTTTTGTTTTGGATAGAGTGGAGAGGGATTAGACAACCTGTCAGGTTTTATTACTGTCTGTGTCTCTATTAGGGAGATTCATCTTTTCTAATTGTCCAGTTTAATGTTATCACCAAGAGTGGAAGTGAAAGAAAATCCAAAATTTTGGATTGTCGCCAGAACAGGAAATTTTCCAATGGGGACACTGGTGAGCCTGGTGACAACAAGGGATTTCCTAACTTTGGAGGGATTTCCCCTCACTTCCTGTTTTGGCTATGGAGCAGGACGTAAAAGAAATCTCTCCAATGGAACACAGGTGGCAAAAAAACTAACAGGGGGTATAACCCTCCCTTATAAAAAAACAAAATGGAAAAAAGTTTTGCCTAGTTCTACTTTATCGTCCACGGCCCACTGCCACTCATTGAAATACGTACATATTGTCATTTAGTGATATACAAGGATTATTTCTTCAAACTGTACTCCAAAATACTCCCTATTACCACCTCTGTACTGCTGAACATAGTGGCCTCTCACAACTTTTTACATTACCCTTCCTCTCCTTTAAAGCGGAGCTCCACCCTAAAGTAAAACTTCCGCTCATTGAAACCCTCCCCCCCTCCGGTGTCACATTTGACACCTTTCAGGGGGGAGGGGGGTGCAGATACCTGTCTAAGACAGGTATTTGCACCCACTTCCGGGAGTCCTCTCTGCGGGTATTCTGCGGGTAGTACGTCACTTCCCGCAGAATACCCGTTGTGTTCTGGGAGACACTCGGCTCCCAGAACACAACAGGGACCAGTAAGAACGGCGCAGCGTGACTCACGCATGCGCCGTAGGGAACCAGGCAGTGAAGCCGCAAGGCTTACTTGGGTTGCTTTCGATACTTTTTTTTTTTTTTTTTACACAAATAGAGCTTTCTTTTGGTGGTATTTGATCGCCTCTGCGCTTTTTATTTTTTGCACTATAAATAAAAAAAGACAGACAATTTTTAATAAAAAACAATATTTTTTACTATAAAACATTCCCAATAATTAAAAAAAAAAAAAATCACATTTCTTTATAAATTTAGGCCAATATGTTATCTGCTAAATACTTTTTGTAAAAAAATAAAAAATAAATCCCAATAAGCGTATATTAATTGTGAAAAAGGTATAGCGTCCACAAAATAGGGGATAGATTTAGGGACTTTTTATTTTTTTTATTGTTTTTACTAGTAATGGCAGCAATCTGCGATTTTTAGTGGGACTGCGACATTGTGGCGGACAAATCCGACATTGAATGACACTTTTTGGGGACCAGTGACACCAATACAGTGATCGGTGCTATAAAAATGCACTGATCCCTGTATAAATGACACTGGCAGGGAAGGGGTTAACACCAGGGGCAACCAAAGTGGTTAAATGTTCCCTGGAATGTGCTTACTAACTGTGTGGGGCAGTGTCACACTGAAGGAAAAGAGAGATCCTATTCAGCTTAGCTGAATCACAAGATCTCTCTTTCCCTTCCTGACAGATCAGCCGTTTGCCTTGTTTACACAGGCAGACAAGACAGCTGATCAGTCTCTCCTATGAACGATCAGCGGGTCACAGCAGCCATGGCAGCCGCCAGACCCGCTGATTGGCTCCCCCTTTGTCCAATCACAGCGGGAGCACCCAAAACCGCGTGCATGAAATCACGTACCTGTACGTGATTTTGTGCAGCCGTGCCACCCAGCCGCAGTATATATGCGTATGGGGGTCCGGAACTGGTTAAGTGTATGTAAAATCTGACAATACATTTCGCTTATTGGCTCTCTTTTGGTCTGTTAAAGTGATTGTAAACAATCACCTTGTAAAACAATTCATTCAGTTTAAAATAGAAATGAAAGACAAAACATTTATGTATAGATATAAAAGGAACATTATAAATACAGTTTTTTCCCTTTTTTATACATGATCACATTCCCTCTGTTCTCAGCTGCATAAGAACTTGGGGGATGAGAAGAAGCAGCACACTGAGCTTCCCAGTGAATGGTTGTGCAGCAGGGGCATGTCAGGACAAGTCTGATCATTGGAGGAGAGCACACTGAGTTCCCAGCATAACTACACCTACCATTAAAATTATACACTGATCATTTCTTTGTCAGTGGGCAAATGTACAAAATCAGCAGGGGATCAAATACTTTTCCCCCTCACTTTCTAGAACTGACAACGGTTTGCTCTCCTGCTTAGTGTGGTCAGTTTTTATTAGGTAATCAATGGGACTAGCATGATCACCAGGGATTTCACACAAATGCCTAGTACACACGATCGGTTTTCCCACCGGGAAAACCGAGGAGAAAACCGAGAACCTGTTCGGTAGCTTTTTACCCCTACACATGGCCGGGTTTCCCGACAGGAAAACTGCCATGAGAGCTTTGGTCGGGAATCCCGGCCGTGTGTATGCTCCATCGGCACTGCCTCGCAGTGTTTAACATTTGAAAACTGTCGAGAAAAAAAACGCCGGGAATCCCGGCAGAAAAATAGAGAACAAGTTCTCTTTTTTTTTTCCCCCGCAGTTTTCTCATCGGGAAAACTGCGATGGAGCATACACACGGTCGTTTTTCCTGGCGAAAAGCTGTCATGGCAGTTTTCCTGCTGGGAAAAACGGTCGTGTGTATGAGGCATTAGGAAGAAATACGAAGAGAACAGGATACTTTCTCATACAAGTACATGGTACAGCAGGCACATATTAGGAATATGAAATGTTGGAGTAACAAACGCTTTAAATATACCACTGCACGTGTTTTATTACATCTGTTCTACAAAATAATAATAATAATAATAATAATAATAGCCGTTCATCCAGCCAGAAATCTTGTGAGTTGATACTTTTCTGTACTTTCTGCCTCTGGACTGTTATCAGTTAGCATTTTTCCCTGCTATCCCTGTTGACTACCAAACACCTCCCATGTTTTGGAGTGGGGTAGTTTTTATATAGTCCTAATATACCGTATATACTTGAGTATAAGCCGAGTTTTTCTGCACATTTTTTTGTGCTGAAAATGCCCCCCTCGGCTTATGCCGCGTACACACGATCGTGATTCACGGCGGTGAAAACATCATTCACGACAGGAAAAACGAGGTAACGGCTTGTTCCCCCACACACGGCTGTTTTTCCCGTCATTTTTTCTCTTGACGAGAAAAACAACCGTGTGTAGGCTCTGCGGCAGTGTTTCCCTATGGGAAAACTGCCGCAGAAAAAAATTACAGGAATAACAACGAGAAAAATTAGAGCATGTTCTAATTTTTCTCGTCGTGATTAATGCCGTTTTTACCATCGGGAAAAACGGCAAAAAGCCCACAGACGATCGTTTTTCTTGTCCAAAGGAAAAAATTAAATTTTTCCCGACGGGAAAAATGATCGTATGTACGCGGCATTATACTCGAGTCACCTTTTTGCGCCTGATCTCCTGGAATTTGGGGACCAGGTAACGGCTGGCCGTAGGTCCCCTGGACCCCAACCTTGGCACACATATAGCCTCACTTTTTCTCCACATGTGTGCAAAGTTTGTTGTTCGGGTGAGCTACGGCCGGGGAGCAATGATTTTTCAAACCCGGGCACCCCTTCCATTGACTCCCGTGTTAAACTGTAATTTTTCCGGTGAATTTTGGGACCCGGTACTGGCCGGTCGTAGGTCCCCTGGACCCGAAACTTGGTATACATGTAGCCCAATTTCTCCTCTATAAGTGTGCAGCGTTTTTTGACTGGAGGACCTACGGCCGGGGAGCACTGATTTTTCAAACCCAGGCACCCCTTCCATAGACTCCCATGTTAAACGTCAGTCTAGTCATGGACACAGTGAGGCATGGGCACAGTGAGGCACAGTGAGGCATGGACACAGTGAGGCATGGACACAGTGAGGCATACACATGAACACAGTGAGGCATGCACATGGACACAGTGAGGCATGGACACAGTGAGGCATGCACATGAACACAGTGAGGCATGCACATGGACACAGTGAGGCATGGACACAGTGAGGCATGGACACAGTGAGGCATGGGCACAGTGAGGCATGGACACAGTGAGGCATGGGCACAGTGAGGCATGGGCACAGTGAGGCATGGACACAGTGAGGCATGCACATGGACACAGTGAGGCATGGGCACAGTGAGGCATGGGCACAGTGAGGCATGGACACAGTGAGGCATGGACACAGTGAGGCATGGACACAGTGAGGCATGGACACAGTGAGGCATGGGCACAGTGAGGCATGGGCACAGTGAGGCATGGGTGCAGTGAGGAATGCACATGGACACAGTGAGGCATGCACATGGACACAGTGAGGCATGGACACAGTGAGGCATGGACACAGTGAGGCATGGACACAGTGAGGCATGCACATGGACACAGTGAGGCATGGACACAGTGAGGCATGCACATGGACACAGTGAGGCACAGTGAGGCATGCAGATGGACACCCTAGGCTTATACTCGAGTCAATATGTTTTCCCATTTTTTTTGTGGTAAAATTAGGTGCCTCAGCTTATATTCGGGTCGGCTTATACTCGAGTATATACGGTACTCCCTTTCTAGAGTGACAACGCTGCTTCTCCTAAATACTGTACAGATATTACCTTTGGACAAGAAATGTGCTCCTGCCAGATGAAAATAAAGAATAAAAAAGTGTGAAAAAAGAAAACAAATTCAGCCACTACGTCTAAAGAAAGATAAGCTGAAATACATTCCAAGTTTGTGTCCTTGGATTTAGATGCACTGTAAGAAGGCATGTTAATAATTTCCTAAATGTACAGAGACAAGATTCCATCCAAATTGTCTGTGTAACTAAAGCCATGATATTTTACAACATTAGTACAATCTCATTTCCATTGTTCTATTGTATTTACAAACGTGTCTATAATATATGTACTTGCATACCATGGTAGTTCTCGGTTCCCACTCTGACACTGATTGCAAAGGGTGTTTATCTAGAAGAATCTCAGTTTGCTGTGTCACCTGTCTTACAGAACTGCTGTGTCAGTAGGTCCACCTGTCTTACAGAACTGCTGTGTCAGTAGGTCCACCTGTCTTACAGAACTGCTGTGTCAGTAGGTCCACCTGTCTTACAGAACTGCTGTGTCAGTAGGTCCTCGCTCTGCTTCTTCACACTGACTTGTAAAATCTGCTTCCTAATTATAATATGAAACAACAGCAGCCAGTGACACAGCAAAAGCACAAAAACCTCTTCCCTAGTTAGAGCTACAGGAGCTGCCAGCCGTCTACAACACAGCATTCTAATCTGTTCTAGCTGGGGAGCAACATTCACGTTTGTCAAATACACCGCTCTGTATTAAGACCACCACCATTCACCAAAATGTTCTGAAATTACAGATTACAAATTACCAGATGCCCTGTGATTGGTTTTGGCTGGAAGAGGAACAATTCTACAGAACTTTGCAGCCACAACCCACGTGACTGCACTTTACCCATTCCAAGTGAGTTCAAAATGATCAGTGTGGCATCAATGGTTTGAAGGACTGAGCTGGGGGTAGGAGAGTGGGGCATTACTAATAAAATATATTTAGCTGATAGTACTAAGTGGAGATGCATTACCAGGGATTTTTTTCTCAAACAATAGGTGCTGGAACTTACCCACGACCCCACAGAACCCCTCCCCCTACACACACCATCCAAATCACATCAAATAGTGGGTGTGTTCAGTCAAATTTCACGAACAGTAAGAGGGTCTTCAAGGGGCATTAAATACCAGGATTGCATTACATACAGAGTGCAGAGCTGTCACTTGTAAACACAGAAACCAGACTTCTGTGTTTACAGGTGATTGTGGTTAGCAGGCACCAAAGGGTCTGAGCCAGAGGTGGTGGAACTGAGTTCCCCCAAGTTACCCCTGAAAAAAAGCCCTGTGCGTTACCATTAAGACATCAATCAGAGTGTGACCTGCTGTTAGTGACACTTGTTACTTATTATATAGCTACCTGCTTTCCAATCAGGCCTGCAATTCCAGCATCAAACAATGGGAAGCCTTCTAGCATAAAGTTCCTTTGCTGCTCTGGGTGACGTGACAGAATGCCCATAGCCACAAAAGAAGCTGGAAGGAAAGGTGTGTCCCAAAAGAAACCACATCCTTTAGAAGAACCCACCTTTCAACGTGTCCATCAATCATTACCGCACCTTGGCGCATGTTGCATGGTAAACTTTCTTGTCTACAAAATTATGTCTCTACCACAAAATGTTAGTGTATGTATGTCCCCCAAGGCCAAAGGTACCCAGTATTGTCCAGTTCCAGGACTGCATGAACTAAATCAGTGATCTCGAAGAATGAACTTCCTTATTCATCATGTAGGACAGTGGTCTCCAAACTGCCACCCTTTGCTTGTTTTTATCCGACCCTTAAGGGGGGCTATTTTATTCACTGACACCAATGAAGGGCAAAATTCCTCCCAATGACACCAATGATGGGGCGCTATTCCTCACAATGACACCAACAGTGGGGCCCAATGACACCAATGATGGGGCGCAATTCTTCCCAATGACACCAACAATGGGGCCCAATGACAACAATGATAGGGCACAATTCCTCGCAATAAGACCAACAATGGGGCCCAATAACACCAATGATGGGGCGCAATTCATCCCAATGACACCAACAATGGGGCCAAATGACAACAATGATAGGGCACAATTCCTCCCAATAAGACCAACAATGGGGCCCAATGACACCAATGATGGGGCGCAATTCTTCCCAATGACACCAACAATGGGGCCCAATGACAACAATGATAGGGCACAATTCCTCCCAATAAGACCAACAATGGAGACCAATGACACCAGCGATGGGGCACAATTCCTCCCAATGACATCAACAATGGAGACCAATGATACCAATGATGGGGCCCAATTTCTCCCACTGACACCAATGATGGGGGATTGTTTATTCCCGCTGACGCATGTACTCCCAATGGCCACAGTCTGACCCCCCCCTAAAGTCTGAAGGACAGTAAATCGTCACTTTATTTAGAAAGTTTGGAGACCCTTGATGTAGGGCAAGGAGAAAGAAAATTGATGTGGCAGATGTTGTCTGCCTAGCTAGGAAATCTTCCAGAAGGGTTTCACCGAGGAATGGCATATGACCAGGCTGGTGGGGAACAGATGCAGTATCAGATCGATGCTGCAGCCATCTAGGTGAGTATGTATGTTTGTTTGTTTTTTTTTCATTCCCCCACTTCTCTTTTAAGTAAAATTTGGGGTTACTGTACCTTAGGTTTCTCATGGTAAAATAATATTCTTCTAAAACTGATTAAACTGGTGCATGGATTGCTGATCCATGAGTAAAAAGTAAATGTGAATGAAACACAGAGACATAAATCCCACAGTTGCCCCGTAGTGGGTTGAACACTGGCATGGAAATGCCCCCTTCAGGTCACCCACCCTCCCTCCGATCCTCAGTATTGATACCCCTACCACTAAATACTCATATCTGATTCTCCCTTTTCCTCCTTTCTTTTTCTCTCTTACTTCTTTTGTTTACTTTAATTTTTCTCAACTCTGGCTTTCCTACATCTCCATACGTTAAGCTCTTCTTCATAACCCTTGTTTCTTGGGCTCACATTCTCTGACACATTAGCTAGGTTAAATGAGGTGCTGGACACAGTCCAATTCCTTACAATGTCACTACGTCCTCCCACAAATTCCTTTTTCTTGAAAACAAAGAGGACCTTTGCTATCCAAGCTCTGTTGGAATCGTTTAAAGTTATGGATTTATGTCTTAGCAATATATTCTTATACCTGAGGTAAAAAGATTGTGAGCAGATCTATGGCTGAATGTGTTCATTTTCTGGCAATGTACAGTCCAACTAAATATGATACAATATGTTCATAGGTTTTTAAATTGTTAGAATTCTATAAACCTTTCATGAAAATGTATTAAAACAGAAAGAAACATGGAGAACTGAGATCTACTGTACCTATTGGCATGTACGAGTTGGTAAGTACTACATTCATGTGCTCCAAATATAATGTAAATAGGAAGCCTACAGTTACCACCCGATCACTAATGCCTATGGGATACAATGCTAACTAAAATTTTAAACATGCATTTAAAGAGCAGTTCCTCTTTTGATATAGATCAAAATATATTTTCTAAAGACAAACTTAGACTCAGATAAAAGGAAATATGTCAATCTAGCAATGTCACACATAGCACAGAAAGAATACGTTAGCAGTGCTCTTATCTCTTATGTAAACCTCCTACTCATCCACACGCTCAAACAAAAAACAACTTTAACATTTTAAACATATGTTTCCATATATTCTAATCTATCACGCTTCTGTTTTCTTTACATTTCATCATATGTGATTTTCTTCTACGTCTTTTACAGTTAGGGCTAATACTGGAAATGGAGCAGTGCTTATGTTATGTGCAAATCACAGGTTTACTTACTCCAGCCTCATGGGTATACTGTATATCATCACATTACATATTTATACCTGCATGAATCAGACGGTACCTGCATGATGACTGTCAAGCCAGTGCCCTCTAATCTATAGCTGGGCTTTTAACAGTCCCCGCTGAGAGAAAGGCAAAAGGTATATTTATTCCTGTTAGTCATAAGCTGTCTTGATAATCATTTTTATAACAAGTACTGCAAATGCAAGGATTTTCCCAGCTGCCTACTGCAGCATGCCTATTGTTCCATTTGTAAAATAAAATATAATTGCAATGACAGGTAGTTGGAGTTTTTTTCTCCCAGCACTAGGCAAATAGAATGACTACACAGAGTAGCACTTGATTCTAAAACATATCTAGTACCCTCCAATTTAGTTAATACTATGTTCAGCCCAGATAAAAATTCACAACGTATTAAGAGGGTTCTTAACAGACCACTTATACTGCACAAGTGTTCAGATGCATATGGCAGGTTTGTAGGCTTGTGCAATTCGTTTCGTAACGAATCGAAATTCGTCCGAATTTAGCAACTTTCGGACATTCGGAAGCATTCGGATTTCCGAACAAAGCAATTACGAATAAAACCGAATCCGAAATAAATTATATCCAAATAGCGAATGCCCGAATGTCTTCGGCATAATTCGTTATGAAAAAAGTTACGAATGTACGAATCCATTCGAAGCACAATAACACTCTGCTCTGCTCTCTGCTTCTCCCTCACCGTGCTGAACCCTCTCAAAATGGTGTACAGGGGCGGAGGCTATAGCCGCATGTAAAAAACAAAAGCAAAATACGAGATTTCGAATCGTTACAAATAACCGCTATGTATTTAGAAAAGTACAAATCCATTCGAAGCACATTAGGCATAATAGGCAGCGTCGTTGTGAGAGAGACACAGATAATTACGAATCAACGAACCCAAAAACAGTTACGAAAGTAGGAGTTGTGCACACCTTCTACTGCACCTGCACAAGTGTCCAAAATGTTAATAGGCGAGCCATCTACCGCTTTGCAACCTAGCCAGTTTATGTAAGTACTTATACAGGGGAAGGGGGGTTGTTCGGAGGGGGTACAGAAGGAGGGACTTGATTATAATTTCATTTACACCTTAATTCTTCAAGGTGTAAATGCTAACAGTTGCTAACAAATTATGTTCTAAGCCAGCCATTCTCAACCAGGGGACCTATGTAACTCTAGGGTTCCTCCAGAAGCTTCTAGGGGGTCCTTAAAGCAAAGCTACAGACCCTCCCCCACCAAAAAATTTAAAGTCAGCAGCTTCAAATACTGTAGCTGCTGACTTTTAAATTTAGGACACTTACCCGTCTAGGGATCTCGCAATGTCGGCACCCCAGCCAATTTTTCAATCGGCTCTTGGGTGCTGCTGCCGCCATTCCTTGTAAGGGAAACCAGCCTTGCGGCTTCACAGCCGGTTCCCTACTGCACATGCGGCAGGAGAAGGAGGAGGGGGGGTGAACTTTGGGAAGTGGGGACAGGTTCCTGGCAAAAACAGAAAAGGTGCCAAATGTGGCAGCGTAGGGGGGGGGGAGCAAACAAGCAGGGCTTCCCCTTTTGGATGGAGCTCTGCTTTAAGCTGTAGCTGACTGACCTCCTATCTGATAGGAAGGATAGGCATAGTTCCAGGTCCAAAACAACTTGGAGGAGCCAGTAGCATGTCACCAATGATCTTTTTATCTAAGGGTGACATTCTGATCACCACTGTATGGGGAGCATTCTTCTGACTTATCACCAATGTAAGGGACATTCTTCCTACTGACCTCCAATGTAAGGACCGATCTTCCCACTAATTACCAATGTAAGGGACATTCTTCCCACTAACCACCAATGTAAGGGATATCTTCCCACTGACCCCCCCTATATAAGGGACATTCTTCCCATTGACAAAGAAATGACCCCTGCCCCCACCAATAACTGGCCTTCACAGCAAGGAGCACATGGAAGGGTAAATGCATGAAAGACAAAACCAGAGGAAATTCCCAGCTCAACTCACCAACCAGTCTGCTGACCAACCAAATTAACCTGTCCAACAGTCTGCGTTAAAAACAGGGGTTTAGTTAGCACACATTTGCAAACGCATGCACATTCTTCCCATTGACCTCCAATGTAAGGAACATTCTTTCCACTGACTACCAATGTAAGGGGCATTCTCACACTGACCACCAATGTAGGGGACATGCTTTCCAATAAATTTTACCTGGGGTTCCCAGAAGCCTAAAAATTATTGCAAGGGTTCCACTGGGGTAAAAAGGTTGAGAATAACTGTTCTAAGCAGGCAAAATATAATTTAATAGTTCTGGAATTCATAGTTTTCAGGCTGAAAATAGATCTTATGTAGTGCCTGCACTTACATAAAAGCCCAGTGGACTTGGTTTATGAAAACTGGATAAAAGGGTGAGGGTGAACCTTCGTATATAGACTTGTAAGTTTGGAGAGGTATATTCCTATGAGCAAAGTTCTTTGTAAACAAACATTTATATGCCTTACATAACTATTTTTATAGTGGAGAACAAAAGCCTTTTTTTGTTTTGTTTTTTATCCTCGTGAACATTGAACCATTCTAGTTTTTCCAATGAAAATATTCATTCAGTCATAAAAAGCTTCCCTGGGCAATTTCAGTATCACTCTCAAACTGGCCTTTGTCTTCAATAAAGGAAACACGAGAAAGAACATTCTTCAACATACCGTAATTGTTTTCTTATTCATCTTCCTAACATTTTGCCAGTGTTATGCTATTATTATGACCCGTCCACCTATTTAATATACAAAAATGGAAAAAGAACAGGCAGAATTTAGTAATGACATATAGCACAGGATAGCAGAATGAAAAGCGATGACCTCTATAAATAGGCCTCTAAATGTGTTATATTTACTGGGATCCCATTATACTGTACTTTAAACTCATCACTTCAAAGCTCTGCCGTTTCCATGGTAACCCTCCCCCAGCTTGGTGGCATGACAGCTACGGCAAGAAGAGCCTGTGTCGGTTATTGAAGAGGTATCCCATTACCATGGAAATGAGAGCTCCTCACTTCTAAATGTGCATTCCCTAACAATGTTCTCTTGTCCAAAGAAAAACTCACACTTACTACACTCACACCCTAATAAAGTGAAACTAATCGGGGTGATTACCACTCTTAGGTCTAATGAAACGTCATTCCAGTGGCTTTTATTCTACTTTGAGAACTAACTTTATTACTCTTCTAGCTGTTCTAACTTTCAAGGTATACAGAATCGAATTAGCAATGTTCCCTTTTAAGCATTTTAAACATTGTTAACTTTTAAATATTATGTTATATAATATAATGTTAACAGTATATAAAGTACAGCTGCAACATTAATCATAGTTGCGAGCATCAAAGCTAATCCGACATACGAAGTCAGACCATCATGATACTGTAAAAATGCTTAAAACTAAAATTTGGATATTTATTTTAATTGTTATATTTATGCTAAGCAACTTTCACTGGGAAATCAACAGTATGTCAACTATGCACATTTCCAAAGCTTTAGTAGTGAGCTTCATAGGTCGGAAAAGTATGTAAAGCTGGCCATACACATATACTTCTTTTTTTTTTGGGGGGTTGCACAGGAAAAAATCTAACAGATCATGCATGGATGAATCTACTGATACGGCTACTGTGCTTGCTGTCAAAATACTTGAACAGTGCCTGCATTGGATGTACATTTTTCGCCTGGCTCCTTCAATTTTGCAGTCAAGCAAGGGGCAGCTGACTGAAGCCAACCCACTGAGATTATTTTGATGGGTTCATCAGGAACTGACCAAAACTATCTCCAGTTATGTCCAGCTTAGACCCCTTTCACACTGAAGCGTTTTGCAGGCGCTATAGCGTTAAAAATAGCGCCT